>JALPCC010000007.1:0-326909 GCA_026538405.1 Cryptococcus sp. GC_Crypt_2 | reverse complement strand
GGATGTTTGCTGGTGGAATGCCTACATTGAAGAAGACCGGTGCTGGACCTGGAAGTAAGTGCCTATGTCCTCCTTCGAACTGGAAGGCATTGCTGATAGATAGTGGGAAGTAGTCTTGCTAAACCGCCATCGGTCCCTAAAGCGTCTCAACCACCGTCGAGAGCTCCACCTATACCTTCTGCTGCGCCGCCTGCTCCACCTCCACCTGGAAGAACAGCACCACCTGCACCACTTCCACCTCCGCCGCCTGGAGGGTCTAGAACCTCAGCGCCTCCCGCACCACCTCCACCACCCCCTAGACCGACTGGACCACCGACGTTACCCAGTAGGACACCTTCCTCCTCGACTCCATCTCGTGGTCTCCCTCCCCCACTAGTCACGAATGACTCGAATGGTAATCTCGCTCCTCCACAATTACCTCGTCGACCACCTTCCACATCGATCTCGTCAGGGTCAGCACCTCCCGCACCATCACCTCCACCTGCAGCACGTATGATGCCACCTCCTGCTCCGCCTATGCCCAATAGAGTCCCACCGCCACCGGCACCTCAGGCTTACTCGGACGACGAAGAAGATGCTCCACCTTTACCAGCAGCAAGAGCACCTCCTAGCGGCGCGGCACGATCCGTTCCACCACCCCCACCTCCTCCACCTGCACCATCGGGCGGAGCTTCCAGGCCTGTCCCTCCACCTGCAGCTCGTGCGCCGACTGGTATCAATAGAGCACCACTCGCTCCTCCAATCACGAGTAATGGGAATGGACACGACGATTATCAAGAGAGGAGTAGTATACCCGAACCACCCGCTGTGGTTGGAAGTTGGACATTCCCGATGAAGGGCATGTTCCCGCCTCCAAGGCCATTTGCATCTGGGCCCAAGTGAGTTCCCTCTCCCAACGAGAGTGCCAAGAGCGAAAGTTGACCATCCAGGACATATGCAAGTGGAGCCGCTTCAGGTGCAGGCAAAGGATTCAACGATTTATAAGCGTAAAAGCGTGTGCCAGTGTTGTGAACTGAGGGTTTTGGAGAATGTTGTGAAATGAATTAGAATGAATCGATGCAGATATCACTTTAGATCTACTACTATTCTATGCGGGGATAATGTTCTTCTCGACGAGGTACTGGCAGATGATCTCAACCGCACCCTTGACATCAACCTCATCGGTCTTGATGTGAATCTCGGGGTTTGTGGGAGCCTCGTAAGGAGCGGAAACACCAGTGAATTCTAATCATCAGCTACTCCCCCTAATCACCATACGTTCGGTATAGACTCACCCTTGATCTCTCCAGCCCTGGCTTTCTTGTATAATCCCTTAGGATCCCTAGACTCAACAACGCTCAATGGAGCATCAACAAATACCTCAATGAAAGGAACGTTTGAGCTATGCTTTTCGTGCAATTCTCGGGCGAGTTCCCTATCGGAAACGTATGGTGAGATGAAGGCGGTTAGAGTGATAGAGCATGATAGGGAGAATAAAAGTGAGACTTCTCCTATACGTCGGATCTAATATCAGCTCTCAATTTCTCATCTTCATGCCTCCATGGGTGACTTACGTTCTCAACTCGGCTGGCGGGATCGAATCCTAAATCCTATTTGTCAGTATTACTGCAGTGCCAACCTTTGTAAAACGGATGGATATATACCTTGTTAAGACCAAATCGAATGTTATCACCGTCCAATCGATAAGCATGTAACTTCTTATGCAACAAATGCTGTTCAAGAGCAGTAGCAATAGTGGACTATCAATTAGCATTGTGCTATATCGTATCGTGACACGCAGTCTGGACACACCTTTCCAGAAGCAGATAAACCAGTCAACCAGATAGTAGCTCCTTTCTGATTCAACAACTCAGATCGCTCTTCATCCTTAACTGCTCCTTCGTGGAAAGTAATGTTGGTTGCCATCTTATTGTTTTATGAGTATATATGCAAGAAATGCTAAGTAACTTGATGCATGACGTCTCGCTATTCTATAGTAGTTGATTGAAAATGGGAATTCCAGAAATATAGAAAATGGTCACGCAATCAGAAAATCCAAATCACGCGCGTATACTCTGCCGACAAAGGCTTCTATGCATGCACTACTTCACCTTCATGGATTCCCATCCACGCTCTCTACTCAACAGAGCCATAAGGCCGGATGTAATGTATACATACATGTCACAAAAAGAAAAGCCAAAAAGATGTGGTGCCGTGACATCAGAAGGCGATAGTGTAATACCAACGACATCGTGTCCAGTTGCAGCAAGCTACAGGGGCTGAGACAGGCTTGAAAGATTGTATTAGAAGAAATTCCCGTAGGAATGTAATGCTTCTAACAGCATTAAGAACAGATACTACACATGATCTTAGCCAAAAGAGGCCAGAGAGGATACTAAAGTAGGTTAATGGTTAGTTAGTGTCCTATAGCTTAGAAGCGTAATTCGGCAATTCGGGGTATCATACATGTGGCGCTGATCACGAGTCATCCATACATACATACCATACATGTCGTCAGAGCGTATATCATATATCGTGTATCATTACGGCTCATTACTACTATGAAAGATCATCACCTCATCAATTTCCAACCTCTTCAATATCAGACAAGAAACTTAACCAAGCTTTCTTGGTAATCATACCCCTAAACACCCCCTTGGAATCCGTCACCAATATCTGCCTAGCCCCGAGTTTAACAAATAGCTGTTGCACCAGTTCCAGCGATGAATGCGTCTGGACCGTGATAGGAGCCTAAGTGTCAGCTGAAGCCTAATCACAAACCCAAGAAACAAGCTACCCTATCGACATATTTCGTGAGATCATACGGATGATGACCGTCCATTGATTCCGCAAAAGAAAACATCGACATGACACTACTCCTAGGCCTACCAGTCCTACCCTCATCCGCAATAAGTGTAAGAGGTTGATCAGGTTCATCCGCCAACGTTTCTGCTGATCAGCACATCCTGCTTATCTTCATTCATGAAAGACTCACCTAAGGCATGCTCAAGCTCATTCATCCCAAGGAATCCAACTACTCGAAAACATCCAAATTGCCTTCCATCCTCCATGACGGGTTCCTTAACTAATAATGGGAAACCAGTATCGGCTAGTCCTAATCTGGCGAGCTCGAGTAGTTTTCCAGTCAATGATCGGACAGTATGTGGTTTATCCACTCTTAATGTGGGTACTTGTCGATCGGCGATTTCAGATACCATACGTGATCCCCATAGATATTCGTGTTTCGAGTCGAGGTACGGTAATTGGTTCAGACTGGAATAAGCATACTTCCATCTTGTCACTGCAGTGCTTACTCGATGACAAGGTCATATATTCCCTTCTTCTCCAAAGCATCCGCTACCGTCTTGGCGACTAGTACAGCGAGCATGATAGGTACGACGTAAGTCAGTGTATTCGTCAATTCAAGAACGATAACAGCGAGAGACACAGTCGTCCTAGTGACTCCAGCAAGTGTCGCCGCAGCTCCGACCTACAACGTCAGCTGCGTCATAATCACTGAAACAAGAACAATTTACCATAGCATAGAGTCCAGGGACGATACAATCGGTGTCCCGACAAACATTGAAGATCCGCATATTGGGATGTGTAAATTCGATCCACTCCATCGCCAAACCAACTATTCGACCGAAACATGCTCCGACAGCAAGCGACGGGATAAATATTCCAGCTGATCATCAGTCCTCTTCAGGGTGACTTGACATACCTGGAAGCTTGATCCCAAAAGTGACAATCGTAAGACACCCCTTGATGATCAAAGCTAAACCGACTAGACTGATGACTCGGCCGATATCCTCAGGATGATCTACACACAGCGCACTGTTTGAGTCAGGCTTGCATTCTGCAAACAACTACTTATTAGCAAGGTCGTAGACAGAACATACACTAGCCACAAGCTCTGTTCCGCCCATACGGCAATACGGGTTCAAGAACGATACAGCCGTTGTAAGGGCCGTCACCAGTAGTACCTCGATGATGGGGTGATGCTTAACCCAAGTCCCTTGTCGGATATGCCTCGACCAGAGGATATTGAGTCTTGAAAAGATCGCTCCATAAACACCCTGAGATCAGTACCGCTCTCCATATTATTGGCACTCGTAGACCTACGCCAAAGACTCCTAAAAGGAGGAAAATGGCAAACTCCCAATAATGGTACTCCTTCGTATATGTCACTGCAAACTGACATCAGCTCCACCCACGAGCCATACTCACAAGGACTAGAGTCCCATTTCCAAATGGATTAAGAGTCTTGAGAGTGATAGCGGCAACTGCAGCACACCAGAAACTACGATTAGCGAAATAACAAGGAGTCTAACATACCTTCTCCACATCACTTTTGGTGGAAAGTAATACGAGACCTCCTCCAACGAAAAGAGGACACCTCCAATAGGAGCTCCAAAAGCCACAGCTACTCCAGCAGCACATGCCGCTGACAAGACTTCTCGTCTTTTTGCTTCATTCCGCTCAAACTTGAGGAAAAATCTCGAAACGATATTACCCACACAACAACTGATGTGAACCAATGGGCCCTCCTTACCCAAAGATAGACCTGATGCTACCGATAATGCCAACCCAATGGATTTGGTGAATAATGTCCAACCGCCTAAATAGCCATGTATGACGAAGCCAGATAAGATGGTTTTGATTTCGGGGATACCACTTCCTGCTGCGTAGTACATGATCTTCCTAGGTGGTTCGGACTTTGATTGTAAGTCCTGCATGGGAGAGAGGTAGTCGCCATCGAGAAGTGGCGAGCGTTCAGTCTGTTTGGGCAGGGCTGATATTTGCTGGCTTGGCGAGGGAACCAGGAGGCGCGAGTCTTTCGTGGTAGTGTGGTATGCCGAGGAGGAAAGATAGATTGTAAGGAATGAAGCTAGTCCAGCGAGGGATAGCTTCTATCAGTATCTGTTCTTGTTGTGTCGAAGGCCACTCACAGCGATGATGCCAAAGGGGGCAAACTCTGCCATACCATAAAACCAAGTCTCGCCATGTTTTGGATTCAAAACCTGACCCCACTCCACCCAATCTCCACATTCATCCTCTGATGGGGACCGACCATGCGGCGTACAGCAAAACCGCTTGGAAGTTCCCCAGTTCGTAGAGCAGAAGCCTTCTTTCAAGTCAAATAATGACCCTTCGACTCGGATTATAGCGAACGCAATCAGAGCAGATAGGATACCAATGAGGGTCGCGGCTACCCATCCTTGTAGTCGATCCCATGTATTTGCGATTGATCCGCGCATAGATTTCTTGGCTGCGTGTCGAAGGCGCCTTACCCTTGTAGATTCTTTGATCTGTCATCAGCTACTTTACAGTATTCAGGACATACGGCATCGTGTAACCAATCAATGGTAACGTAAGAACTATACCACACCCTAGTCCCATTTGCAGTTTGAGCAGGTTCCTCATCCTCTGCATCTGAATCCTTAACTATATCCTCATCATAGGTATCCGGTTTTCCAAGACTCAATCCAATGTTACTAGCCCTATGCCTTAATTGCCTAAATACTGATCCTACCGGACTACTTGGTCCAGTGTTAGGTACGAGTAGACCCGATGTATTGGAGAAATTACGTCGATGTCGGGATAGGGACGATTGAAAGTGAAAGGCATCATGTCTAGGGGAGTTCCCTTGACTTTGAGCGATAACGTCCCTGTCCCGAAAGCGGGGTGTAGTAGCTGTTGGAGGTTGTGTTTGGGAGTAGTATGCTTCATGTGTCGGTACAAGTGGTGCTGGTGATTGAGAACGACGGAAAGCAGATGGAGGAGCGTGTGATGTCGAAATTCGTCGAGGAGAAGCTAGAGCACCGTCAATCCGTTGTCCTCCTGTTGCTATACCCAGTCCGGCTATAGTAGATGAGGTTGACGTAGATCCATATCCGGTCGTCATTGTTCTCTGTGTTCCCGTTCCACTAGATGACGAAGCACCCTCGGACGGAGGTAATGTAACGCCTCTACGCATTGAAGGGCTCGAGCCTTTGATAGGCGTCCTAGAACCCTCAGCTACGGATGTACGTCTTGAGCTCGGCATGTCGGTTCCAAGATGATAGGGTGATGGGTCTAAACGTCTTATCGTCAGTACATCTCTAGTGGACTGAGAAACAGGTGACAAAGGAGACTTGCTCTGAAAGATCAACTGAGGTCCTCCTAACTCTTGTATCCTTTCTCTGAGTAGTGGATGATTGATGATGTCGCAACGAAGCGCTTGAAGCTGATTTAGGTGTTCTACCTGAACTCACACGACCTGATTGTATAGAAGGAGTCGGATCTGGCATAATGTTACTCGTCTTCAAATGGGGAGTCCTTTGATCCATGATTGATTAGTGCGTGACGTGTAGTGTCGATGATGACGGTTGAGAGAAAGAGTCGTGGTATTCGTTCACAGTATACTTCTCCGGTTGATGTGTGCTATGTTCGTGTCCTTGGAGTGTCTACCATGTGAATGTAAAGCCACAGAGTGTACAGTAGTTACTACATATGACAGAATGAGTGGGGTGGCACGATCGCACCGACATTGAACGTTAAACCAACCTTGTAACCGGACTACTCCGACCGAACGCGTCGAGACTTGGCAGGAACGAACACAACCTTCTAGACTGTACCGCAGGGGTTAGAGTCGAGACCAGAGTATCGATCGAAACGCTACAGTACTAGATGCATTATAGGTAATTTACTAAGTGGTACAACATGCCCAAAAATCTGTCGTCGCAATTGATGGTGACGGTGATGTGGACACAGAAACCCTCCTCCTCCTTGATGGCCACGTCTACACACTCAGTATATTACTCCTTCTCTTGGATCGACCTACGCACAGAGTCCTTGCCCCAATCACAAGTTTTTCTTCGCCTGATCGGGCGATTGCGCTTTGACCGCTACTGGATCAGGGTATCTTGCTTGAAGTGATTTATAATGTCGGTACATCAAATATGCAGCGGGAATAATCAAGATTGTTAAGCTGATTGATATCCATTGAATTTGTTCAGGTGAAAGATCGTTATCGAGCCTTGAGCGAGCCATTTGGTATTTTCTGGAGGCGGGAAGTAGGTTTCAAAGTATGGGATTGAAGAATCACGCAAGGAAGAGATGTGATAGATGCATGGCGTTGAACGCTCGTTTGGGACCAAAATAGTCTCGAGGGCGAGAATGGGCGCACGTCATCTTCTTCAATCAAACAATGGCTCAAGCATGCTGCAAGCTGCAGGTATGCATCCTTATCCCTCTTGAGGCCTCTTGAAAGCATCAGTAGAGGCTATTCGATACACCGTATGCATGATATTAGTGTTGCGATTGGCTGCGCCTATTTTAAGCGACATGTTAGGCACGCCAATGCCGATCTCGCTTTGACTCCTCCTTGATTCGCTGTTTCCAGATAGATATACATCTATATACATCCCCCTACCATGTCATTAGCAAGGACGATACGCAACTTCCGAAAGGCAGGATTCAAGGAATGGTTCAGGCAAATGACGTGAGTATCTCGTACTATTGGACTCAGGTAAAGGAGAAAGGCTGATGAAAAGGTATATTGGAGATGCCAAATTCGGTCGTCATGTCGGAACTGATGAACTTGGAAATCGATACTTTGAGAATATGAACCCAAGTGAGGAAGTACCAGGTGAGTCATAGCTCGAGAAAGGAAAGGGAAGGAATGAGCAGGTACTAATGTATAGGACGACAAAGATGGATTGATTATTCCCAAGATGATTTCAACGCTTCTCAAGCTACACCCGAATGGCACTCTTGGCTACATGGTATTAGAAAGGATCCTCCCACAGAAGACCCAATCGTCAAGGCATCTAGACCACCTTGGCTTGCTGTGAGTTTCTTCGATTGCAATACCCTCGTGAACCTTTCAAACCATCCACCTATACCGACTCAAAATCCGGTACTCGCAAATAGGACAATTAGCTAATGGGCAGAAATACAATGAAAATCTGACAGGTACACGAGGAGCATTCAAGACCTATCCGACTGTTGTACCCAAGATTCGAGCTTGGGAGCCTACAGTCAGGCAGAGAGGACCCAGTGCAAAGGCAGAGTAAGCCAAGGGGAGGAAAGGCATATCGAGCTTTATGTATCTGTTTCACCGGCCGATTGTTCACCTCGGGACACACGGCAACGTCAACGTCGGGGTGATCGCTGAGTTGGGCAATAGGAAAGTTGATCATCGAATGCCAAGAATATCCTTTGATTGACCCCTTTGACATTCCTTTGTTCCGGACTCGTCTCAAACGCCATCAGATACACCAAGTAGCTGATATCGCTATCCGCTTTCTTGCCTTTCTCTTTCATCAGTACTTTTTGACTGATATGCCTGGTGCTTGACTTTCTCTTACCTGACATTCATTTATAATAGGACCCCTGCACGAACGATCGTAACACCTCGCCTTTCACCGAACCAAAATCCGACCTAAACCATGCTACTCTCTTTGTTCCTACCTTTCCTCGCTGCCCTCTCGCCTCAACCCGTACGGTCCCAAACAGATATCGAATGTCCCGATGGCGATCTCCAAACCTACCTACTTTCCCTCATTGACGCACTTTACGCCCACGGTCTCACCGGATTTGAAGACCTAGTAGTCAGCCTATCAGAGACCGACACAGGTTATCAACTTCTCGAATCGCTCTACACCGCTCCATTCCTCACCATCCTCCCTCCAGTCGATTCAGCTCTCACATTAGCTGGCATTCAAGCTCCCTACACGAACTTGGGTAATGATACTCTGGCCAACTTATTTGCTTTTCATACATTACAAGGTGATTGGGGATATGATCAATTACCTCAAGGTCCTTTGAAAGGTGTCGCTAATTCCACTTTGGGGATGAGTGGGAATGATGGTGGATCCTCTGATTCGTTCAAGGGGCAGGTCATGCAGCAAGGGGACGAGGGGCGGGTTAGTATAAGGATGGTAGTGGGGAACAGTACCAGTTGGTCGGGTACTGTTGACTTGTCGCCTCATCCCGTTTTGAGCAATTTGAGAATCTTGCCTGTAGATGCTGTAAGTTTGACTGTTCAACATAGCTGATAGTAGGTAATTGCCTTGCCGCCTAAATTGTCGGACGCACTCAAGCTGCCCACCTCTTCTCGATCCGCCAATGGGTTTACTCAATTCGAAACACTGTTTCCAGGTGGTTTGGGCGAGGTCGAAAAAGTATCCATGAAGGGAGGATATACGTTCTTCGTCCCCGTCGACGATGCCTTCGGTACCACCACCACCGGAATCAAGGAATCTCATGTACGTGTTCCCCATTTGTTTCGAATTGACAACAGTTTTCGTCAAGTGGAGCCGTCTGGTCTCCTCAATGGTCTAATACTGGTACTTCTGATATAATCCTCGAGTCGGGCGATAAAGCCACTATCACATATAACGGTACAGGAAGTTATGTCAGTTTGGAAGGAGGCAACTCAGCACAGATTTTACGAAGTGATATCGCACTGGAGAATGGTGTCATGCACGTAAGTCACCTCTCCACCTTTCATGGTGAAGCTGATGACAGATCATCGATACCGTCCTCTCAGGACCTGGTGGTGCAAGTACGTCTATCCCTGATAAATCCATCAACCCACCCACAGATCCCAATCAACCTCAACCGCCTTCTGTTCTCAATCCAGATTCAAGTGACGTTCTGACAGACTTAGAACCACAAGCTACAGGTACGACCGGTACAGGAAATACGGGTACGGCGGGTAATGGCGGTGCGGGTGGTACTCAACCGCCTACGGAGAGTGGAGTCGCTGGATCGCAGGGTAGTATTGGAAATGGGACTGTTGCGCGGTATAGTACTGGTATTCCATTCGCGTTGGCCGGCGGATTGGTATTGGCCTTGATGGGTATTTGGTGAGATCGGTCAGTTGTCAGTGTTATAGGTACCAGTTTGTTTATGAGTCGATGTCATCTGTTGATACATACACTATGCGATGGTACTATGGTCCAATCCGATCCAATCCTTCTGCTTCCTATGCTATCGTCTTATCGAATAATCGTTGTTCCCTTTCCAGATGTAAGCGCCTAAACAGCTCCGCTCTCAGTTTTTGTCCGAATGGCGTGAAATCTTTTGATGGTCGTGATAGCTGAGAGTCAGTCATCCTGCATATGTATATCGTTGTCCAAGGGACGCACAAGCAATCCCTCAACACCTCCAGCCTTGTCTACATCCTTCAAATCCCTAACAGCGATCTTTACCCCCTTCAATGCCTGAGTTCTAGGTACAGCACCCAAGATCTCCCTCTCCTTTCCTTTTAGAGTTGCACCCATAGGCTGTCCATCGAGAATTGATACGGTAAGATTTGCGCGTGTCACATTCGGCCACCATGATCGACGGGTTTTGTGTAGTGATTTTGGTACGTTATTACCGAAAGTTCGTGGTGATATAGGTAAGATTGCTGGATGTGTGACCTTTGTCAATGCTGCTGTTGGTATGCGTGCTGCCATCGTGTTGGTTTATATGTATGTATAGTATGGGTTTATGCTATACACGACTATGATTACCTGGACAGAACTCGACGCAAGTACAAGTGCCACACCTCCATAACTCAAACGCCGCAAAACCCCGAATGCGAAATCTGCCACCTGCAACACTAATTTCAGCAGAGTAGCCTATTCTCTTTCTCTCTTGTACATCAATCGTCGCCATGTCTAAACTTCAAGCGTCAAGCGTGCGAACGTCTATCAAGACTCTCCTATCCCAATCCTCCTTGGAGACCCACAAGGAGGCCGGTGGAAAGAAGAGGAACTTCATCGAGACCATCGAGCTCCAAATCGGTCTCAAGAACTACGACCCCCAGAGGGACAAGCGATTCTCTGGAACCGTTCGATTGCCTCACGTTCCCCGACCTCGAATGTCCCTTTGCATTCTCGCCGATGCTATGGATGTCGACCGAGCTAAGCAGCTCGACGAGGAGCTCCCTTTCATGACTGTTGAGGATTTGAAGAAGCTCAACAAGGTGTGTACTTGTATCAATTTATTGGGATATGAAGCTGATTATGCAGAACAAGAAGCTCGTTAAGAAGCTCGCACAAAAGTACGACGCTTTCCTCGCTTCCGAGGCTTTGATCAAGCAGATTCCTCGGTAAGTAGATCTATCATCTCGCACGCGACCTGTCCCATACTAACATGCAGACTCTTGGGTCCTGGTCTCTCCAAGGCTGGAAAGTTCCCCACCCCCGTCTCTCACTCTGAGGATCTCGCCCGAAAGATCACCGAAGTCAAGTGCACCATCAAATTCCAATTGAAGAAGGTCCTCTGTCTCGGTGTCGCTATCGGTCACGTTGACATGTCCGAAGACCACATCATGCAAAACACCATGTTGTCCATTAACTTCTTGATCTCTCTTCTCAAGAAGCAGGTAAGCTAGCCTCCTGTCCATACTACCACAACAAAGCTGACAATTTTAGTGGCAGAACGTCGGGTCGCTCCACATCAAGTCGACCATGGGTAAACCCCAGCGATTGTTCTAAACAATCAACATTGTTTCCACACATCCATCATCCTTTGCCTTCATTCCTTACTTTTCATACGATTCCGAGATAGCACAATAAAAGCCTTCGCACGCTTACACCCAAGTCTTGTCAGAGCCTTTAATTAGGGACTCGGAGGCCGAGGGGAGCCGTTTCTTTCGTGTACTAGTTTGGAGTTTATGCATTCTGGTGTTCACAAATTTTCTAAGTCGTGTATTCGCAAGTCGCGAGTCTCGGTGCTGGCCCTGGCCCGTGACTGCAAGCCAGTCGTTCAAAAAGTTACCGGTCTTTCGGCTCCGATCTTCAGGAACAGACGACAGAAGTTGACTCGACTGGTTGAGTGGGCTTATCAAGCCTACCTTTTGAAAAGTTTCAACTGCCAAGCGACTCAGCTGATCTGCTGATCAGGAGAGCTTACTCGTGATGAGCTACAATCCCAGTAACGGGTTCGGGTCTCCTGGGCGATCGTCATCACCCAACAACGATGGACCTCCGAGACCAGGATCACCGCGGGCCCCACCTTCGTATTCCCGTTCGACCCTCGATAGATCACCTATGCGTGATCCACTCGTATTGGATGACAGACCTAGAGTCCCTCCTCCAATCTATCTCCGGTCTTCTTGTCCCCTTGGCAAGAGTAATAAAGGTAGTTTACGCATAAACGTCCCAGCATGGTGAGTCTACCCATGAACGTGGAAGGTAGAGCTGAGAATAGGGGTGTGGTGTTGGTTCGACCACAAGACCGATATGCCTTGATGCATCATTCGACGGGCACCGAACCACCTACTGAAGATACACTTGTTTCTGGGTATCTTGAGGTGACTATGAAAGAACGACGAAGATGCCAGGCAATGTCTGTTGGTGTACAATCTGTCTGTAAGCTAAATATGGGAGGTGATAGAGGATGGGAGGTTGATGGAATCTTTGAACGTGGTGTAGAAATTCTGGGAGGTGATTCGGAAGGTATATGGTTAGAAAAAGGTGTTCAAACGTAGGTGAGAGTCGTGATTGTAATCGTATCTGATTGACTGGATGACAGATTCTCATTTTCTCTACTACTTCCGGCTACATTAGCTACGCACGATTACCACGAACATGCTCGACTATCACACATCTTTACTGCTAGAGTTGAAGGTGTCCCGGCGTCAAGTGGGATGATATCATTGTTTACCAAGAAAATGGACCCTCGATCAGTAACTATCGAAGGTCGAGTACCTCATAAAGAAGATTTCGAAATCGTCATCGCTCGTTCAGATAAACTCGCTGCCGATATCGCATCAGGTAAAAGAATTCCATCCCCTCGATCATCCCCTATACTATCTCCTCGTGGATTACCGGTAATGCGCGATCAAGACGATGATAGTGCAATCGCTATTGAGGGTGACGAGGGACCTGCTTCAGTCACTGGCTTGTATACTCGAAGACAGTCTTTCGACATGGCACGATCGAGTTCCGTTGGGCAAGAAAGTGATAGAGGGTCTGTCAATTACAATGCGGCCACAGAGAGTCGGACCGAGAAATCAGGTTGGTTAACGGGTGATATTTGCGTCCAGAGGTTCATGCTGGTTCACGCCAATCCAAGTCCAATGGGAGGAATATCACAACTGGATTTAAGGAAAGAAGGGTTTGTACAAGGTATAGGAAGTTGGCGATTTAGTGCAATTGCAGAGGTGGTAAGCTCCTTCTATTGATTTCGAATTAACATCAGTTCCACATCTCAGCGGTTCTCGGACTAAGTTTCAACATCCCATGCCCAGTACCTGAATGTACCCTCTTCTTCTGTCGTCTGCTGGTCACACAGACGTACTCGATCGTATCACCTCGGACACCGAATGATCCGCCCATCACACCCGAACCGTCAAGTAAACACCTTATGTACCAAGTTGGTGTGCCAAATAAAGCGGGAACTAGGTTCCCAGGGTACGACGTTCCTTCTCTCTGGCGTGGGACGAAGGCAGGTGGACAAGGAGGTTCTGTGGAATTGGGTGGGAATGGCGAGGAAGGGTGGAAAGTGAGGGCAGTAGCTCGAATGCCGGATCACGCGAAAATCAGACCATCAACTAATGAGGGGTAATGTTTGCGTCTAACAAACTTGATATCACAGCTGACATCAAGAACGATTACACCGATCAGGGTTTCACATGACCTTCTGATACAATTTTTCTATTCTGTGGATGGACAAGCGACATCCGGACGCCCAATAGAAGGCCCAGGAGAATTACGAATGATGCAAGTAAAAGTCAAACTCATGATCCCATCAGTGCGTTCTCCCTTCTTTTAGGTATAAAAGCTAATGTTAAGTGTTGTAACATGGTCAATTCCCTAGTTTTACCCGATTGTAAATTTCAACATTTGTAAAGCTGATTCCAGATAATTGTATTGGACCATCACAGGAAGTAGACCCTTTCTTCTCATCTACACCTGGAGAAAGGGATATTTGCGCTTGTAGTCATTCATTCGCTGAGCTGGGAGAGGCAACAATGAGGAGGTTGACTTTGAATGATCAGGAAGAAGTGGCTTTACCATTGGCGAAACAGGATACTGGTAGCTAATGGCGGGAGGACGGTAGCCAAAAGAGTCGTCTTCTGGTGGACAAATTCAGTGCTTTCACCTTTCCATCGTCAACCGATACGATATCCTGCAGGATCGTTACCGCTCATAGCGCAAAGGTCGGGATGGTACAATGTCAACAGCTTGCAACTAGTGAGAGTAACTTGCAGTAAGTCAGTAAGTCAGTAAAGAGTAGAAATTACGCGAGATTCATGCAAATCATTCACGTCATCTAGACACGTCCTATTTCTGACAGCTGAACCCACCGCGCATCATCTATCCCGACAAAGCCTCCATCTATGTGATTACTCTTGGATCTCTCAATGCACCCCAACCAGCTTTCATGTAGCTGATCATGCGTCCAACGCTGACCGATGGCTACGGAATACCTGGGAAACGCTTATGAAGTACTTGCTCTCAGCTACTTGTTCTTTCAGGTCAAATGGACCAGGAGGTCACGTCACACCGATCTTGAGCTACGAAGGAGCCCGCCGATGTGACTGGACGAGGCTAAAGCTATAGCTACATGCATACTCTCTAATTTTATTAACAGCCAACATGATTCGATGGATGTGAGTGTGCCGCTCAGTAGGCCTGCTTGCCTTTTGTAGCGATCGGGAGACAGACTAGAGTCAATGATAATCTGAGATCTGGGCCTGAACATACTAATGGCGAGAGTTGATACCCACGCGGCACCAGCCGCTAGGAACAGGATACCGGGCGATTTACCTTCTCCACTATACAGCTGATCGTTAGTGATAGCACGGATAGGTGATTGTATGATATACATGACCCGCAGCAATTGGGGCGACCTATCAATCAGCTTGATCCGCCGCTCGTAGGCGGGAGCTTACGATACTGGCGATTCGACCTAGGGTGGATAACATTCCACTTGCAGATCCTCTCACTGGAGCAGGGAAAGATTCTGGTGTGAAAGCGTACAGAAGTGCGCCGTAGACACTGCACATCAGTAGTGGTCAGCTGATTGGATGTGTATCGGACCTTTGGAACCAGTATCTATCAAGTCAGCTAGCTCCATAACTGATTGACGAAGAGATCATGACTCACTCCATGGCATTGAAGCCGACACTGGCGGGAATCGAGTCAACGAGTTGATACTGCCCATCAGCATCGTGGTACACAACAAAGACTCACAAGAGCAAGGGCAACACCCATCAATGCAGACGAAGTTACCATTCCCCATTTCCTGCCTACTCTCGGAATTTCCATCAACTGCCAAATCAGCTTCTGATACCACGCTAACGAGGGAGGGTACATACTCCTGCCGCAACAACTGTAGCTGTGATACCTGGTAGATCTGTCATTAGCACTAATTTGGACCTGTGATTCACATATCCAGATATAGTTCCTGTAAGTCTCTTCGACAGATTGACCTTGATCGACACCCTGCTGAGCCAAAAGGATCGGTAAGAAGAACCCCGCTACCGAGAAAGACCAGAAATACGACATGTACCTATTTCGTCAGTCGTTTGTTTCACGGTAGACAATACTACTCACGCGATAGCCAGAACAACAAAGACATAGGCATACGTCTTATCCGCAAACAATTTCTTTAAATGCCCAAAAGTGATATGAAAAAAATGTGTAATTACATTACTAGGCGAGGCATTAACCAGCAAACCAGAGGTAGAGTGGGTATCATCATGATCATCATCACCCGAAGCCCTTGACTTGGATCGATCGTCGTAATCGAGAGCGTTGAAATCGTCCATGGTCAACTTTGGCTGAGGCACTCGATTGAATTTAGCGATTGAGTATAATACGTCGAGTGCGTGAGCATCGTGACCTTTGGCTAGGAGGAATTTTGGTGATTCTCGGAATGTAAAGATGACGAATCGACAGATGAAGATGAACAGGGTGACACAGCCTAGAGTGATCATTGTATATCGCCTAAAATCAGCTTCGCGAGAATTTACGACGGCTAATGAAATAACTTCACCATCCCATATTTGAGGCTTTAGTACAGCATGGAAACTGGCCTGTACTGCAAGCTGGAAGACCGGCGTCACATGACCGACTGGGAATCAACCCGTAAGCGACAAGAGTTGCAGATACAGTACCGAGGGGCTGAAAAGTTGACAAAGCAGCGAGAAGATACCGGCGATTCTGCCCATTAGCGGTCTTCCGAGAATACTGCTTCCAGACTTACCCTGGGAAGCGCTTCTATCGTGATTGTAGCATCAATAGGAATGTTCCCACTACTAAGTCAGCGTTTGGCATTGTTTGCCACGGTGACACTACATACCCGACACCGAAACCACTGAGAACGTCAGCGCTGCTAGCACTGGCTCGGAATGCTACAACTTACATCATGGAAGCAAAGAAACACAGAGCGTTGAAATTTGATGGAGCTGACCATGAGTTCTGACCACTGAACCAGCCTCACCTGCAAAGAGGAACCCGAAGACAGAAGCAAAGATACAGGTGATATTGAAACACCATTTTCTCTGTCCTATCAGCACGATTCATCTCCCAAAAGAAGGAGGTAATACTCACTCCAAGGATATCGACAAGCAGTCCCCACGTAAAAGCCCCTATCGTTAAACCAGTATTGAACGAGGTTGATAGATCTCCTATCCTGCTTTCTCATCTATCAGCTTAAGAGTCAAGCGATTCGACGACATGAGCTGACCTGAGATACCGAGTTCCTTCGAGATTGGGGTAGCTACTAGTCCGAACGCTTGAGCCCAGCACAGATCGAGGAAGTACCCTGTCATCAGCGCCTCGTCTACATTGCGCCGTTCATGTGAAGCATACCGAAACCGCATAGGAAGAAGATACACCATTGATACCTGCCCATACCCATATCACTTGTCATCAGTCCCGTTAAGCCCCTCGGTGGAAAGGTAGCCTACTCGAGTTCGCGATTGATCAACACGCTCTTCTGTTCATATAGTGGTAATTGATCAAACGTCTTCCCCCCAGGCAAAGTTCCTCCAGGTATACTTTCTGCCAAACCATCCACCTTGGCCCTAGCTCTGGCCTTCCTCCCTGGGGTCACTGGGGACTGCCCTACCCCACCCTCTCCTCCTGTATGATGTTCCTCGTCTCCGCTCATGCTTAGTAGCGGTACGTTATCTGTGCCAGCAACGACGTCAAGGTATGTTGGGCGTAGCGGGTGTCCTAGTGGTAGTTGACGGATAATACACTCGTTCTCTAGGGGTCTGTTAAATGGGAGTTGAAAGATATTTGCAAGGTCGTTGATGATTTGAGAAAACAGCTTGGCGGGTTTTGAAGGAAGTGGAGCGTTGAGAAGACGGGTCTGATCCGTCTGTGTGTCCGACTGAAGTGTATAGAGAGGATGATGGGCTAGAAGGGGTTTGTGGCATGAGTCGGTAGGAGTAGTAACTACTATAGGTTGCAAAGAATGATGGACAGTTGATATCAAGATGGTGCCTGTGACGCGCCAAAGTGTAGGAGAAACCCGATATCGACAGTCAGTATGTGATATCGTTGTCAACAATACTATCCAGTCCGGAGAGGGAAGACAGATCATGGTCGGACCAGGATGCAAACGTGAGACCATGAAAGAAGCACACAGCACGAGAAGTGGAAACACGAATTTGTGTTTCTTGTTTCGGCGATGTCGGCTTCCGTGAAGCCGGTGGATTTGTAGTCGTAGATCTGATGGATTAAAGCTTGCAAGTGGAGGAAACTATAAGAGGGTACAATATGACTATGACTGATGTAGGATATATGTATTTAGGTATCTGCTGTACTAGGTGACCGGAAAGACAGATTTGGTGGGTTGAAGGTGATAGGGCGGTTTCAGTTGAGAAGGTTGGGGTGACCTCCTAATGCTGGGGAGGAGGATTGTAGACTTTAAGTAAACGCCCTGTTTGTCAGTCTGGCGACTTTTCAAGAGAACTATTGGGGATGGATTGATTGCTTGATGAATGGATAACACGAGGATGTGATGCTAGAGGGAAAATGGAAGGATGGTGAAAGGGTGAAAAGGTACTCACCAGAACCGACTTTCAGCTTGTACAAGAAATTCACAATAGTCTCTCCTTCCTTGTTCTGCCCACCTCCTAATCCCTTTTGCCAATGTGCATTTGCCCTTTCCGCTAAAACTTCTCGAGCGGTATTTACATCCGATAAAGTGATGATCGGGTCAACTTTCCTAGGGACAGGAGTAGGTTCTTTACGTTGAGGAGCTGTCTTTGATCGTGTCGTAGGTGCTTCGACAAAATCTTCCTCAACTTCTTCCTCTTGAACATCCTCACTAGCGACATTGGTGGTGGCATTGCCGTTGAGGTCGGGGTTGGAAGATGGGTCCGTGCCGTTCGTTCCTGTATGGGTGGGGTCGGTGGAGTCAAGATCTGGTTTTTGAACGGATGGTGATCGATGTGTAGGCTCTTCTGCTGATGATGATACCATAGTAGCTGACGGTGCGGATTTGTATAGTTCGTGAGCTGGAATGAGGTCAGTATGGTCACCGAACATTTGGTAATTCGACTCTGACTTACGAGGGATGCTGAGATCTTCTGACCATGGTGAGACTTCCCATCTGGGCTGTAAATCGTAGTATTCCAAGTACTTGTACAGCGTAGCCTCAGGTAGTGTCCGAAAGTCAATCTGCGACATTTATCAGCATGCAGCAGTGTGATAGATGGAGTTGAGTGAGATCACGAGACATACCTTGATCTGACCCTCTGTTTCTCCATCCTCATCCTTCCCCTTCCCAGCTACTCCAGATCCTCCTCTTCCCCTTCCTCCAGCTTCAGACCCCTCTCCAGCATCCTCCACCTCGTTCTTCCTCCGCTTAGCTCTCGATCCAGAAGCAGTAGCAGAAGTCCCCGCTACCGCTCCAGCAGCCGACTGACGTGGTCGCTTTAGATTAGGAGGCGGCATTGCGCCTGGTGTTGGTGAATTGACATTCATATTGGCTCTTCAGCTCGAGGTGTTGGGTAGAGATGGACAAGAAGACAGTTATCGTAGAGTACAGTAGGTGTATGGTATAGTATAGTAGGAGTTTGGTTGTTATTGCATGTGGCTGGAGTGGTCTTTAAAAGTGGAGGTCGAAAGGTTTGTCGACTCAGGCACAGTTACGTAAGGATCAGTATAAGGATATTTCAACTTTATGTATGTTCATGTATCCGTGTACCGTCAAGCATACAATATAGCACAGGCAACTACAACATGGTACGTATACTGACAGATGGGCACACCGTCTGACCCACTGTCTCATCTGGTTCCGAGAAGATCGACTGCTAACGGACAGGGAAAGGCAAAGCAGACACGTAAATTCGCCACTGTAAAGCGAATGATCAAACCAAGTGATCCACGATTGTAAGCTGATTGTCTTTGATTCCACAATGTGAGCTGACGGGTGAGGAAGGAGAATGTCGAGAAAGCAGCAAAGAAAGCTGAGAAGGAGAAATTAGTAGAAGAGCGTAAACAAGTGTATGTCATCCTTCTCTGTTTCTGTTTCTCTCGGTAGGTGGAATTAAGCTGATGTTATAGGCAACAAGTATCATCCTCGTCAGTTGTCCATTCCAGTGTTAAAACCATAACTGATATCAAGTCTGTTCTTGTCTCACAATACCGACCTGGGACCTCCATATCGTATATTGGTAGATACGAATTTCATCAATTTTTCAATTCAGAATAAAATCGAATTGGTGCAGGGAATGATGGATTGTCTAATGGCTAAATGTATGTCTGGCTCCTCTATCTCATCTCATAACTGGGAATGGGAATGATGCTTATAAACAAGGTATTCCCACGATTACAGATTGCGTTCTAGCGGAATTAGAGAAATTGGGACCTAAATATCGATTAGCTCTAAGGTAAGCTACCCGCTGCTTTTTAAAGTCTAGCTGATGGTTCAGAATAGCAAAAGATCCTCGATTCGATCGATTACATTGTGATCGTAAGCTATCTACTGCCACATTGAAAGGGGCAACGAGCTGATGATCAGATGGAGGATCATATGCAGATGATTGCCTTGTAAATCGAGTCACAGTCCATAAATGCTATATCGTAGCTACGGTAAGCTGTCTGGCTTCGAAGGTAGCCGCAATAAACTGACAGAGAGTGTGATCGAGACTTGAGAAGGAGGATACGGAAAGTCCCGGGTGTTCCGCTGATGTATGTCGTCAAGCATAAATATTCTATCGAGAGATTACCCGAGTGAGTTTCCTGATCCTTGACTTCTGCTGGCTGTTAGCTGACAGGGCAGTGGAGGAGCAGCGTTCTAATAGGGATCATTTCGTATAAATGTTGTACATGTATTGTATATGCTACAAGATGGTATTGCAAACACAAGCACTGCTTGCAGTGTGGAAAAGGGGAAAATTCCGAGGATATCATTCAGCCTGATTATCAGCTCAAGAGGTCCAAATCAGCCAGCCGACCCACCTCAATAGCTTCCTTCATGAACGGTCTACCATTCAATATCCCCTTATCCACCTTGACCTCCTTCCTGTCCTTCACTTCCTTCTTCAAGCCCACTGTCTCTGTGTCCAAAGGCGCCGCAAGTTGGTGTGATTGCTCGGCACCAGGTTTCAATCGTAAAATCCAACTCTTGTCCTCCATCAAATCGAGGAATGATTTCAACAACTTATCACTTGCCATCGTACTGGCTGAGCCGAAAATGATCAATTTCTTCTTGGCCCTAGTAAAGGAGACATTGATTCGTCTCCAATCGCGTAATAGCTCTCCAATCTACTCGTCAATCATTGACCTTGAACGACATGCCAAAACGTACATTACCAAGATCATTAGACCTCACAAGAGAAATGATGATACAGTCCTTATCCCTTCCCTGTGATTTATCTGCCGTTAAGATTTCTATACCTGGCATCGAGCCGAATTTGTTTGATAGGAGTTTAATCTGTTGTCGATATGGTGTTATTACTGCTATATCCTCTTGAGGTATTCCGGAGGATGTCAGGCCCGTAGCTAGTTGATGGACTAATTCACCCTCGGTTTCATTCTGGACTAAATCGCCAACTCGGGAATCAAGAGCTGGGACTTTGTCGGTATCGACAAATACAGCTTTCACACTGTATTCGTCAGCGATATGTCAAGGACTAAGGATAAAAGTACATACTCTTCCTTCATGAGATGCTGAATCCAGCAATCACCCCCACAGGACGCATCACACCATGTCGAACAAGGTTGTAGGTTTGGTATCACCAATCCCTGCTTGGCGACTTGATCCGATCCGCACTTGAGCTTGTTCTCATAGACGAGACGATTGGATAACAGCATTATATCCTCGTTCATCCTGTACTGGTATGACAGATCGACGACCGCCTGTGGATGCTTCTCCGAAAGAAGCTTGAAGAGCGAAACATCAAGACCGCCACGACGAGCTTCTGCATTCTTGACCTGGACGTTAGCTGTCTCAAAGTGAGATTGACTTGAACCTACGATCGGAGGGAGTTGGAAATGATCACCAACTAGGACGAATGTATCGGCCATCCGAAGGGGACCGAGGCAAGTTGGTAGAGTGATTTGAGAGGCCTCATCGACGATGCAATAATCGAATTTTCGACGGAAGAATAGTGGACTAGAAGTCAGACGACATTCAACCGTCTCGATATTGGGGATACTCACTGATCAATAGAGAGGCAGGTAGCGGCAACAACAGGCGGGCTCATCAGTCTCGAGTCGAGCTGGGCAATACTGGTTGAAGGCGGCAAGGCATCGAGCGTCATACACCTCACAGACGGATGCACCTAGCAATGAGCTATCTGTGCGAATACCTAGGACTCACTTTATCCACATTCCCTAGCCGAAGTATACCAAACTGGGCATCGAGAAGCTTCATCAAGATCGTGTCGACCGCCGAATGGGTATAGCTAGTCAACAAGACACTTTTACCCCTTTCCACTAATGCCTTGATGATTTCCGCTATTGTTGTTGTCTTTCCCGTCCCTGGCATTCCTAGGACGAGTGCATAATCCCGGGCAGTGAGGACTTGGTGCATAGCTTTCACTTGGTCGATATTGAGTGATGCTGGAATTTCGGATTTCAGAGGAGCTCGGGCAGGTTCGAAATACGGTTTTTGTAGATCGACAATGAGTCTACGTCGTTTCTCATCACCATCTTTGTATAGTAATTGAGCGATATTATTCCGCATTCGCATGATCCCGCTTGACATCTCGTCCTTGTCGATTCGAAACTTGACAAACGGCGTATCTTGGTGACGCCGGTGTTTGGTACGTGCAAGCAGAACATCGACGTCGATAGGATAAGTGAGACCGAGAGTGACGGCGGTGGGAGTGAGGTCTGTGACGAATCCACGTTGCAGGCAGAGGAGGTCGGGTTCCATCGATAGCGATACCGGATCTCCTCGAGCGATATGCCCGGAGAGCAGGGATGGTCGTTCCGTCTGCGTTTCAGAGGTAGCTCGCACGAATGTATAGGTATGTCGGTGAATCTTCTGGTGAGTCGTTGCGGTCTCGTTGGAGTAGGAGCTAATGAGCATATCGGCGAAACATCTATAGGTTAGCACAAGATCACCTAATCTTGACTCACCTCCCGGATTTTTCTCGCTTGGCAGCAGTCATGGTCCACAATTGTGACCTGAACCGCCCCGAATCCTGCTCTTCCACAGTCAACAAATCGTCCCATTTCCTAAAGAATTCCGCATGAACATCAGTCAAATGCCCAGCTTTCTCTTCGTAGAGCTCCATAATTTCATCATCTTCCGACACAGGTACCCGGTCCACGGTCTACTGATCAGCTTCATCTCTGCTGAAGAAACAAGGCGTACCTTTCGATATAGCATACAGCTATCGACCGCATAGCACATTTTGCATTCCCTTGCATTATCGATTGTTGGCGGTAAAAACGCTATATCCTCAATAGCAGTTTCTTCGCCTTTTGGCTTGGTAGGTGGATCGAGGGACCGGCGTCTCGACATCCAAGCTGCAAGCTCGTTTCTGGCCATGATCAATGCTCGAATCTCGTTCGGTCGAGCTTCAACCCGCAATATAGAGTCTAACTGGGAGTAATACAGCAAACCAGCTGGTACAGGTACCCCTTGACGTCAGCCTCCGCATCTTCTTGATGGAGAGAACGACTGACCGTAACGATCCTCCATCAAGAGGGTATAGAGCATTGTTTGAGCTCTATGTGCCATTACCCCTACCGATCGTCCAGTCTTGATCTCTAGTGGAGCGATATTCTCTTCCACCAATGACCCAGCTTTCGACGGATTTCGATTGATACCAACCTGGACAGAGGCGTCGACTTTGCCTTTCAGACCCCATTTGGGAGACCAGATATCCTCCTCGACATCATGTAGACCATTTATGGCTAGGGTATCGGGGTCTTCACCTCTGGCGTGATGCAATTCGCCTTCCGCCTTGTCTTCAGCTCCTCGTCAAAAACATCGTTGAGGTTACTCACAGTTGGCAAGACTCCAACCCACTTATCTCCAAACGTCTGAAACCCCATCTCGGCCTTTATCCCAACTTCCGCTCTGACATCCTCGATCCCCAGCCCCGCGCCCCAGATATCCAACTTTGTCCCTTCCTTTCTCAATTCCTCATCTAGCCGTCTCCTGGTCTCATCCACCGAGAATGTCTTCTCCAGGAGAGCAGACTGGAGAAGAGTATGTTGGATATTCCCATACAAAATCGGTTTCGTAGCTGGTCCAGATGCTTTTATCATTGTTTGAAGAATTGGTTTTCGAGTGCAAGGCATTGCGTTGGCTATTGATGTCATTGTTAGCATCAGGTCTGGGTGGTGGATCAAGAACGTCGAGGGGGATTTGAACGTGATTTCGATCAGTGGGGAGTCGAGCGCGGGGGAGATGATATTGACGATATCGCCTGATTATCAGCTTTGTCCTTGATTGATATTAACGCAAAGGACTCACCCCTTCGCACATTGGTGTCTACCCAACGTTCTTTCAAGTGAACCACCCGCCGAACGCCATCCGAGGTAGTTACAACAAGAGTCTGCTGCTTTAGCACGTTGTACTTCCGTGGATATGACTTACCTTGCCAATACTCGTACTTGATCCAGAATCAGTCAAGTCCAATACATCCGGTACGACCCCATCTCCGAATCTCAAACCGTCCAGAACAAGCTCTACAGTACACCTTACCCAGGGGGTTGACCGGTATCCCACCGGCGGTGCAGGGACTTCAGGGTTCTTGATTGGGTATATTGGCTGTTCATCAGCTCTGCTTTGCATAAAGGCGTACTTTCGCAGCAACGTGTGGTTTGAGTAGAACATCATCGTCCATATCTGCCAACTCATCTAGATCAAGATCGAATGTGAATTCATCGTCGTCCTTGAACTCAGGCTTGATACCAACTTTGAACGATGCGGGAGGCTTGGGCTCGAGCTTGCTTTTCTCAACAAGAACCCCTGAGGTAGTGCTTGTTTCAAGCTCGATCTTGATGGGTGCGAAAGCCTTTGGGATTCGCTTGATCTCCTTGGGCTTTGAAACCTCGGGCACAGTGTTCGTCGGTCGATTCGCAATACTCGGCTTGAGTGGTGATCGATTTTCAACCTTTATCGACTTGACGAACGATCTCTGTCTTTCCGACCTCCCCAATACCTTGACAGGCGATATCTGAGATCTCGTTTGAGTCTGAACCTGGGACTTGACAGGCGAACTAAACATCGAAGCGTCCAATCCAGCCATTAAATCATCCATCAATGCCTTCTCATCCCTAGCCACTTTATTCTCCTTCTTCCAATCGGTCACATGTTGACGGATTGTGTTCTCTTTGTCGTCCTCACAACGCGATTTCTTCTGGGATGACTGTTTCACGGGCGTGGGCGCGGGGCGTTTCTTATTGACATTGACCGCATTCGGGGCGACTACCGGACCCTGATTGAGACGCATTGATGAGGTCTACTGGAGCATCAAGATATTACACGAGGTTGGGTAGCAATGCAACAGATATGCGGCATTCAAGACGGTATATGGTCGAAGTTGTGTGACGGAGAATCAAGATGAGAAGTTGATGATAATAATCAGTCGCGTCTAGGTGATCATGTCGAGTGATGGTCGTGTTTAAGCGGAATTTAAGCTATATGTGGGGTCTCCATCCAACAGGCGCTTGGACTAACTTGGCCTGAGTATTGCTTTGTACATCCCATATCCCATACTACCTTACCTTGGACACCCCCACCTCACTGCAAAGCTCGGGTCTACTCTCATAAGAGGTCCAATCGGATAAGACAACATGTCGAAATCAGAACAGGACGCCTTGTTGGCGTTCTTCAATACCTTTAAACTTGCTCGACGTGTTAACACTTTTGCCAGTCTCGCGGATGGAAAGGTTCTCATGGAGGTGAGCTATACATCTCAAGCCTTGTTATAGAAGCTGAAAATATAGGTGATGTCGCAGGTGTGAGTTCTGCTGCACATAGCTCACTATATGAGCGATAGACCTGACTAGGTAGTGATGCTTTGCATTTCAAAAGCGTTCCTGCCCGAGCTGGAGGAGCAGGCCCTTCGGAGAACTGGGTGTTGAAGCTTAATTCAATGTAAGCTCCTCTTATCATTCCGCCATCAGGTCACCACATTAATTCGTAGAAAACGGCTATACCGCCTACTACTCTCATGCCCACTTCCCCCATCCCAACCTTCCCTTTCCCTTACTTCCCTCCCCGAGCCCAATTTCTCTGCCGTGGTGCGCTCACCCACCTCCCCTGATGGATTAGCTGGTCTAATCCAGATATGTCGTTTCTGCCTTAGTATTGGAGTATGGGCAAATGGGAGTGAGAAAGTCATCAAGAAAATCCAAGGGTTGGATGAGAAGGTCATGGCGGAATTAATGAGGAGTATAGAGGAGGTTATGGGTACTCTACCAGAGGGAGGTGGTGAGGAGTTGGGTAAACGGGTATCGCCTATCAAAGTGCCTCCTAAAGATCTGTAAGTTGGTCTCAAGTCTCGAGAGCGTTGCTAATGAGATAGAACATCAAGGGGATCACCCCCTTCCCTTGGGGGATTGAGGGAAGATAGGGATAGATTATCAAGAGACAATGAAGATCTCCGAGATAAGGTCAATACACTCCAGGATGAAATATCGGATCTAAGCTCTACCCTCGTACGTGCCGTCTCATATCACGGCTGAGGAGATAGGAAACCGTCAAACAAGAAAAAGACGATGCTCAGTCCCGCCTTATCGCTGCTCGAGAGGCATCGTCCACAGGCCTTAGATCAAGTCAGAATGCTTCGAGCGAGATCGAACGTCTTCGAGCAGATTTGGAAGTCGCAGAGAACAATTCCCATCGAGCGGAAGCGGCTTTGGAGCAGGAGTCAACTACGGTCAATGCACTGACGATAGAAGTGAGTCAGATCATGAGGGCGAGCTGATTATAGGTCGAGGAATTGAGAACTGATGCTGAAGAAGCGGCCAAATTGAGAGATCAACTAGACGAGTGCGTACTATACTGTGTCGGGCTGAGGATAGATATCGATACACGGCCGAACGACTCAAGAAGACCGAGAATGTGGTGGAGAAATATAAGAAGAAATTGGAGGAATCAGCAGGTTTACGCCGGGAATTCAAGGTGAGCCAACCCATTGAGAGAGATTGAAACTGATCATGCAGAAATTGGAGGAAGAGAACCTCGCCCTGATCGAATCCAATTCCAACCTGGAAACCGAGCTGAAGAAGACTGGAGGGTCGAGAATGACTGTTGGCAATGACAAATCCCTGCTAGAGGCTGTGGAGAAACAAGCTTCGAATCAAGCTGCAGAGGTGTGTACAATCCGTATCTGTATCGGCGCTGATTGGCAGATTACGGAATTACACCATCAAATCGAGCTTGTCCGCGTCCAGCTTGCCGAAGCTACATCAGCTCACGAGCGGGATAGAGAAGAACTACAGATCCTCCAAGACCGCTCAAGGGAGAATGAATTGGCTGGAATCAGGCGAAACCAATCTGCTCTATCACTCATTGGAGAGACATCACTCGAGGCGGAATTAGAGGAAGAACATGGCGAGACCAAGACTGAGTATGTCTCATTGTCTCATTCTCCAGCCTGATGATGCTGACGGACAGCCTTAAAGTCAAGATTAAAAATCTAGAAAGACAACTTGGCGAGCTACAGCTTTCCGCCGACAATCAACAATCTGCTTCCACCCTCGGCAGAATGCTTGAAGAGAGTAATAAAGCTAGGGACCGATATCAGGCGGATTATATTGGTGTTCGTAATCAAGTTCTCAAGTTGGAGGCTCAGCTTGAATATATTAGGTCAGGGAAGGGCGGCAATGGGTAAGCTAAGAGCTTGAATCCGTGGACTGAACTGATCAAGTAGATCTCAATCGGAGGTTGCTCTCAGACAAAATATCGAGGAGATCACCGAAGCTCGAGATGTCTTGATGAAATCAAACAAGGAGGATAAACATCGATTAGGGGTACTCGAAAAGGATCTAGCGAAAGCTTTGGCCAATCGTAAGCTATAACATCGACCACGACTAATGTGTAGTGGATCTGGTCGGTAAAGATGAATTGATTCAGATCGAGAGTATGTTCACTGACTGAGAGTGGAGATTGAGCTGATGGACAGGATTGCGGGAGAGTGTGAAGGGAGATAATGCTCACTTGGAATCTCGCCTAATGGGGCTGGAAGCGGAATCGAGCGATCTGAAAGAGAAAGATCGATTACATCTCCAAGAAATTCAAAAGTGAGTCTCGCCTATATTTGAGATGTGCTGAATGAGCTGATGATTCAGGCTATTGATGGAGAAAATTCAACTGCAAGAAAGTTCTGGGGAGACCGAGGTAAGCTTGCCCCTTGTCTTTCAGCTCGAACTTACATCCCAGACCGATGATTCTGCTCCTCGGAATGACAGTCGATTAGCAGCTCTTCAACTCGAACTTCAGACCACAAAGGTAATGTCAGCCTCGGGAGCACGCTGACAAAGCAGGACCAGCTCGTTAACATCGAAAAACGATATGCAAATGAACAAAAGCTTATGCTCTCAGCATGGCATGATCTTGGATCTCGATTGACAAGAGATCATTTGGACCAGGCTTTGCGGAATGCCTCAAAGAGGACTGCGGCTACTAAGGTCTTGCCGCAAGGATGGTTAGGTAGGCAAAGGAGATATCAGGAAGATGCTGTTTATGTGAGTCCTTGACCTTTAGCGATTAGGGCAGGTAGGTTGAAGAGCTGAGGTTGATGGTGTAGACTCGTACCTCATGATGATCATTATTATGCTTGCTCTTTTTGGGCATTTGCCCCCAGCACTCAGTACATGCATGAACTCTAGTACCGTGTTTCGAATATAGTTGAGACCGGGCGGAAGCAAAATTACGCCGTCCAAAAGTCGATTGCTCGTACTCTTGTAATTATTATCATTCACCACTCAGGCCCAATATCAAACCTCCTAGCAGTACGGAATATTCAGAAAAAAGAATACATAAGATCACTCAATCACACAATGCCTCTCTACGAATTATTCTGTATTGCTTCTCATAATCCCACATCACCCGTAAGTCTCTCTTCTTCCACTTCAATTGTCTAAGTTCAAGACTGATTACAAAAAGGCAAATCTCCGTCAATTAGTTTCATCAGTTTCTTCGGTAATCCATAATAATGGTGGTGTTGTCCGTGATTTAAAGAGCTTGGGGAAAGGAGTTACATTACCTATGAAATTTAGGGCTAATCAGGCATATCATACGCATGGAGAGTGAGTCTTTCACTTTCTCTTCGTCCTTATCTTTCTCCTCCGCCTTGGCGTAGGAGTGACATCTCCTTCTTCTCCTCACATGTTCGCCTTAATCCAATGGACGAAGCTTGTCAGACGGCTTGGATGCTCATATTAGTCAATTCTTGTTAACTTTCGATACGAATCCAATCATCCTTAATAGGGTTAAGGAGACGTTAAGGGCTGATCCGCTGGTTGTTCGTTGGACTGTCTTGAAGAAGGGTTCTGCTATGTGAGTCCCCTTTTCAACCTTATCCTTTCCACTTCCTCTTCCTCTCCACTTCCCGAGATATCCAGTCTTCGATACGAAGTTGCTGACTGACCAATAGCAAGGACCTCATTCCTGATGCTCAACCACCGTCAATGCGATTTAGATCACTTAACGACTTGTAATCTCGATTCGGCATCTGCATTAGTATCTGTACAATATCCCACAACACCATCATGCATTGTATCGTTGCCTGAACTTCGTTAGGCCACAGTATGTGTATGACCGTATCCATGTTGTGCCCGCCTAACTCCGTCGAACCAAAGTACGTGTATAAACTGCATCCATCTATTACCCATCTATAACTGCTAGACTGCTTGCGACGTTACACTAACTGCAATTCACAATTTCGCTTTTCCTTCTTGCCTATGGGCACCTTGCCTCACTTTTTAGATTTTGCCATTAACAGCAGCATCCATTTCCTCCTTCATCTTCTTCCTCTCTAGCCCGACTGGATCATCTTCACCAGCCATATTTTCTGATTCAATCCATTTGAAGTCTGTCAAGGGGTATTTGACTGCACTTGTAGCTGCTTTGTCTGCGAACCAGAATACTAGACCGGGACTGTTTGTTAGTCTAAGAACTACATTGAGTTGTGGGAAGGGACTTACGAAGCGGGTCGAACTCGAGAACAGGGTAGACCTCCTTCTGGCTCATCGAGAATTTTAGCTAGCATTTCTGCTTTTCCTTCTCCTGCTGCCACGAATGCACATCGGAAAGCGTGATTGAGAACCGGGTAGCTGACATTAGTCAAGTCCAGCGACAGCGACATACGAGAGATAACTCACGTGAAGGTAATTCGCCTGCTTGGGGGTTTTGGGCTGTCCTCGACTTCTGCGATCCACCTTGCCGATTCCGACAATAATTCGTGTCCAGGGAAAAGCGAGCATGTATGTCCATCTGGTCCCATACCTAGCAGGATCAAATCAAAGGTTGGATACCTAGCTGAATTGGCTCCCGCAAAAGTCTGTACCAATTGCTGTTCGTAATCATCCGCAATTTCCACTGCCTCGTTCTCTGCTGCTTCTTTATCTTTGGGTTCCCCAGTAGGATCTGTCTTTGTTGAATCGGTGAATAATGAAGTATTGATGGTATGGATTTGTTCCCTCTTGATTGGGACGTGATCAAGGAAAGCTTTAGCGCATGCTGCGTAATTCGAATCTGGGTGGTCGAGTGGTACGATCCTTTCGTCGGCGAAGAATACTTGCCATTTATCCCATTGAATATCTGGGTGATCGATAAGGTTCTTCAAGTTGTTGGGTAAAGAACCGCCAGAGAGGGCAATGGTGAAATTACCTCGTTTGGCGATAGCGTCACCTTGAGCTTTGGTGATAAAGTTGGCGAGAGATTCGCATAGATTTGGGACGTCGTCGAACGAGTAGAGGACTGGTGCAGAAGGTTGTCCAGGCATTGCGTTATGATTGTATGTATGAATTGAGTTCGTGAGATATGAGATATGATAGATAATAAAGATAAGTGGAATTGACTATTGTATATGCTTTTGAAGTCAAAGCGTGACGTAACTCATGTTACTCGCAGCTTGCAAGTGCCACATTGAATATATTCCCGATATAAGCTATCGGAGTTATCTCCTCAAGGTTCAACTCACTCACTCACTCACTTGTCCCTCTCGCGTCAACAGATCAGTTGTACGCGTCAAGGATTAATTATACCTACCTAAATCATATACAATGTCTACACCGAGGCTGGCTCAGAAGCAGTCAAATGGAGAAGCGGAGGGAGACGTCATCACGCAGGATGTATCGACCGCACCTGGAAAAGAGAGGGAAAGAGAGCCAATATACGGTGGAGAGTTGGCAAACATAAGCGAGAGTATGGACCTGGATAATGCTGATGGTGGTGAGCTACGTTGCACCTGACAATGGTACAGAACCTGATGATTAGGTCCATCCAAACAGGCCACACCGGCAGAGACACCGTTAGAGGAACAACCCGAAAGAACATCACCCTCTCAACTCCATAATCTAGCTACGACCTACCTAGCCGCTCAGACTCACCCACTCATCATTCCATCCTACTCGTCTTGGTTCGCATTATCTCTTATTCACCCTATCGAACGACGTTCCTTGCCCGAGTTCTTCTCGAATAGGAATAGAAGCAAGACGCCTAGCATTTACAAGGATTATAGGGATTTCATGGTCAATACCTATCGACTGAACCCGGGGGAGTATTTGACCGTGACGGCATGTAGGAGAAATCTGGCTGGGGATGTCGGAGCTATCATGCGGGTCCATGGGTTCCTGGAGCAATGGGGATTGATCAATTATCAGGTATGTCGTCTGGCTTAGGTGGAAAACGTAGAGCTCATATCAGGTTGACCCGGATACACGTCCAGCCGCAATGGGTCCTCCATTTACCGGTCATTTCAGAGTCACGCTCGATACGCCTCGTGGACTATCGAATCTGTTGCACGCCGGCACCAAGCCAAGTTCAGGCGCACTCGCGCTCCAATCAGCCAACGGCGTCACGCCACATCCCACTAACCTCGACTGGAAAAAGACAATCTATCATTCGACATCACGCAGCACAAAAGCCACCACATCAGATGAGGCAAGTAAGGTTGCCGAAACCGCTGCCGCCGAAGCGCCTGCACCAAAAGTCTTTACATGCGAAACATGCGGTACCGACTGTACTCGAACACGCTACCATTCGCTCAAAGATGGGCAATACACAATCTGTCCTTCGTGTTTCGTATCGGGACGATTCCCATCCACCATGTATTCTGGCGATTTCGTTCGAATGGACGAAGAAGCATTCAAGCAGGCTTCATCTGGTGCAGGCTCAGAGTGGTCGGATCAGGAAACACTATTGCTTTTAGAAGGAGTCGAAATGTTTGATGACGACTGGCAAGCTGTCGCTGAACACGTTGGAACGAGAACGAAGGAGCAGTGTATCGCCAATTTCCTACAAATCCCAATTGAAGACTCGTACCTCACTTCGGATCCTGCGGCAGATCTCGGACCACTTCGATATCAAGCTGGTATGAACGGATTACCCTTTGAAGGATCCGATAATCCAGTCATGTCGGTCGTTACCTTCCTCGCGTCAGCCGTTGGACCCGCTGTCGCTGCTGCCGCTGCGCAGTCGGCTTTGGGAGAATTGAGTCAAGGCCTGAAACGTAAACGCGATAACGGGGATGACGGCAAGACAAATGGTGTCAAGTCAGAAGGGGAAGCAAATGGAGAGGGAATGGCTGTTGATGGAGAACCCGCCGCAGCGACAGAAGAAACCAATGGTGATGCCCCTTCTCGATCATCGGTCCAACGCGCCGCATCTATTGCTCTCGGATCAGCAGCTGCCAAAGCAACAGCACTCGCTAAACATGAAGACGCGCGTATATCTCAACTCGTCTCTCGCCTCGTCACCGCCCAAGTGAAGAAGGTGGAATTGAAATTGACAATGTTTGAACGACTGGAAGAAATGTTGGAATCTGAGAAAAGGAAATTGGAAGTTGGGCGACAAGAATTGTTTAGAGAAAAGTTACAAGCTCGTAAATCCGTTGCGTCGGTAGAGGCCATGTTGAAGAAGGCTAGAGAAGGGGAGTTTAGGAGTGTAGAGGGTGGATTGCAGGATGTCAAGAATGGCATGACGGGGGGTAGTACGGTTGGCATGATGAAGGAGGTTAAGGGGGTCAGTGTTCCTGAGCGTCAAGAAGGGAGTTTTCAACAGTTGTAGATAATTTAGTATTTCGGTAGATTAGGTCATGTAGACTTTGCTCTATATCCTTGACTGGGTCTGGATATGATTATCACTGATGCATCACAGCTCGACCCTTTCTCGACCTGGGTCTGGCGGTGTGATTGCTGAGCCCCCACTTGATATAGGCGGAACCACAGAATCTATTATCGACACGTCCGGCCCAGCTTCTATATCTTGAGTCATCTTTTCTCTACTACCTGCCAGTCCGACTCTACCCATTCCTTCCGGTGTTCTACCCACTTGTCCAGCTCCGACCCCGACCCGTCCTACCTCTACTACATTCTTCACTTTCGCTTTACCACCGATCCCTAAACCCATTCCAATCAATCGAAAACTCCCACCTACCCACCATCCAACACCACCTACTACCCTATCTAAAACTCTTCTCTTGATAATCCACCCTACGCACAATAGGAAGAATAGGAACGCAGCCAAGATAATTAATCGGTCGTACCAATCTGCTTTTTCTAGTTGTTTGATGATTGTCCCTGATGCTTCAAGGAGGGAGGTGTAGGTATCGTATAGATTTGTTGTAGAACGTAATGTTCGAGTTGAATCCTCTGTATCGTCAGATCTCTTCCTCTGGACTGTGAAAATGCAGAAGAAGGAGGAACAGGAGGAGGAAAAGGCAAATTGACCTAGCATTTGAACAGATAAGACTGAACGCTCTAATTCCGTCTGCATCGTTTGTGTCGTTCTCCGTAGAGCATCAGTGACTTCGTTCGTACGTGTTTGGAGGGCGTCGTCCCTACTGTCAGCGTCTTCCCTCTCTTGATTCGTGATTGATTGAGCAACGAGGAGGATGAAAACAGGTGGACTAACTGCATATTCCCGCTATTAGATAGTTCATACTGTTCTCCCTGAAGTTCATCCTCTTTCGGTTGGAGCAGATGTCGACTTGAGCTAGCTATTGACTTCTTGCTCGTAATGACCGCTTTCCTATATTCGCTACGTGACCTATCATTCAGCTCATGGTCGGATGACAAAAGAGGGGAAAGACCAACAAATCCAGTCTAGCTTCAAATGCAGAACATATAGTCCTATTTTCTTCCCTCACATTCTGCCTCATACTCTCACCCACTTCGAAACATGTCTATCATCAGTCCCACCTTCAAGGTCTTGAGCGTGACGTACTTCAATACTCCGCCTGACCTGCTCCAAATCTCCTTTGGTCTCTTCTGCTAGTTCCCTTTGCAAACTGATTGGACCAGTACATTTCACCAATCTTGGAATTTGGAACGATTCTATATCATCCAAACGACGCTTTATGGATGGGTAGATATCATCTGGGGTAGTAGGTAATGGTGGCATAGCTCTAGACTGCTCGCTACCTTACATATATGCCATCGACACCTTCACTACTCTGCCGAGATGTCAAGTCAAGTTACTCCTGAATTGGTTCCGTTGACAATGGCCCCAGAGCAGCCCCGACATGACTTTGTCATACACAATCCACTTTGGAGTCACAGATGAGCTCATACAAGCAAGATACAAACCTCCCATTCGAGGTCATTAGACGGATCATCCATTGGAGACTTGCTTTGACGCCTTCGTATCCGAGTCAGATCCAGGACGATGATTCGATTTCACCCGCTTGGGATAGTCTCGCAGGACAAAGCGGTCGACAAGCTGCTTTACGAAGATGGAAAGAGAGGTTAGATACTCAGGATGCTGCTCTCGATTTGATGCGTGTATGCAAGTCTTGGAAAGTAAGTCCGTTACGATCCGAAATTCACACGACATATAGGAGTGTATGAGTTGACACATCAGTCGGTAGTGATGAGATATCTATACGCCGAACCTGCCATTACCGCTTCAAACCTCCTGCAACTCACTTCGGCAGTAGTGAATGGAGATAAGAAATGGTCAGATATCAATATACATCCCCATTCACTTCCAGGGAGGTATATCACTACATTGGATTTATCGCATTTAGACGATGGATTCCCGAGTTTACATATCACAACTATTCAATCGGCACTTCAAGCTTTATTACCGCTTTTACCAAATATCACTCATTTAGTCCTACCGGCCAGATCACCTCTACGATGTGAAGATATAGGATTAGCTCCTTTTGCGAAAAAGTTGAAATGTTTACATGGATTAAGCGTTTATTCGTTTCCGACCTCATCAACAATGACAATGACGAGTAGTCCTAGAGATCCACATGTCTGGTTACTTGGTCAATTATTAAATCTTGAAGTTCTGTCGATACATGGGCCGGGCAATACTATCGATATCGATACCGTCTCACTTGAAGCCATGCCAACATCACTTCCAAGACTCCACACCTTGACGCTCGATGGCGTCAAATCAGGCCCACTCCTTCGATCCCTCACTACCTCTTCTCTCCCCGCAATTCGTCGCCTCCTCCTGACTTCGTACCACTCGCTTCCATTCGACGAAACGTATGCTTTCCAATCAGCCCATGGCGATAAATTGCTGTCGTTGACATACCTCCATTCACACGAATGGCCAAGTACAGAAGCTACCCCTCCTGTCGAGACGCTTGAATTACACCCGAATTTAAAGCATCTATCATTTGTTTTCCCACATGCTTTCTTACAAGCCAATCTTGAACTAGCGGCTGGTTTGACAGGGCAACAGTATCGAAACCATCCATTGGAAGCTATCACTTTACCGAAATGGAATGAGAATACACGAAATCAATCCCCTTCTCCAGCACCTTCACCAGCCGCTACACCTCTCACTCAAGCTACAACCGCTTTGAATACATTATCACTTTCCGTACCTATAAATACTTCTCGTACACCCAATCGATTCTTATCGACCATCCTCAGGAACCCACCACGTCAATTAAAAGTGGTTACCATAGATGGATTCAAGTGGGTTAGACCGGATTTAGGGAGAAGAGCTTTGGAAGCTGGAAATAGCGGGACGATGCGTAACTGGGCAGTGGAGATGGAGAGTAGGGGAATTGAAATGAGAGATATGGAAGGGAATGTATTACCTAAAGATAGAGTTGTTGTGGATCTATCAAGGGGGAGAAGAGGTGGTGGAAGACCTAGTGTGCCTGGAGCACTGTTCTGGTCAGCAGGGAGAAGTAGAGACCGAGGTTATGAGGATGGTTCTTGATTCTTGATATTTGAATGTTGGTGGTTGTATTCCTATGCTTGCTTTCAAGGTCAAATCTGGTTGTGATACCTGGAGTGTACGAGTATGCATGCATGACGCATCAAAAACGCAGTTCCAGCTTCAAAATAACAGGGCCGCACTCGCCGGCCGGCCAAGACCGAGCTAAAGTGGGCCGACGTTGTCCGATTACTGGTCATGGGTCACCGTATGACTGTTCACATATACTTACCCCCCTTGCTTTGTCAATTGTCAATCATCATCAACAAAGGAAGGGTTGAGATGATGGACTCTACTTGGTTGTATATTACTTGCATACGTTGACTCTCTTAGGTCTTAGGTCTATACGATAATGGTAAGTCCAAGTCCAGATTCAATCCAATATGACAACAATCTTATCTAATCAAGCAGTTATCAATAGTGCCATGTTTGACTCTCTCACTTTCCTTGTCCACTCTCGCATTAGCCAGTCCTATCGTCAAACCCGAACTCGAACCACGAGACCTTTTCACCGTTTATGATCCGAATGGAGGCGAGAGATTGTTTGTGGAGGATGGAAGTGTGCGGACTATTGATGAACAAGCCGACCCGGAAGTTGAAGATGCGATTGCTACAAAGGCAATGATAGAAGATCACAGTGATATGGTCGAATTAGTACAGAGATATGCTCCGGTTTTCAAACTCTCGTATGTACTCCTCTCCACCCTACACACCGCTGGTATCATCGACTTCTTCGTCCAATGCCAATCTTTTCCTAATGGTCTGGCAAGGAATTTCAGACCGACCGGTGTCTCCCATGAGGATCATTCCGGGTGATCAAGAATGTCCATGATAGCTGATAGGAAGGAGCAAAGAGAAATGGTTCCCCAGCTCGGTCGATTTCATGTTGGCCAAATACGATCATGTACGTTTGTCCCATTAATGACGAGAGACGCAGCTAATATCAGGCCGCTACATGGGAGAAGCAGCCTATCGCAATCGTGAGCTAAAGTCCTCCTTTGTCCCCTCCCTCCTTCCCCCTCCTCTCCAAAGCTAACGAGTAGAATACATCCTTATTCAATGCCCGCGAATTAGGTCATCTCCCCAGATACGGTCAGAGAATAGCACTCTCAATTCCAGATCCTCATGATCCCCAACCGAACCTTCCAGCCAATACGTCCGAGTACTTGTTCGGTACACAGCCAACATATGTTTCAGAGAGGGGTGAGGTTGATGAGGAAATTTACGGGATTTGGGTAGATAGAGGTAAAGGCATTGTCGTCAGTTCTTTCTTTTTTTTCTACCTTTCTGGGAGAGAGATGGAGCTGATATGTAGGATCTACATTATTGGACGTATTATCCTTTCAATTTCGGAAAACCTACACCACTTGGATGGATCGGTCATCGTATGTCTGCACTTGTCATCTGCCTAGTCTGTCCAGCTGATAATGAATAGATGTTTCTGATTGGGAGGTCAGTCCACCGAGCGATCGTCCACCGGGACGAGCTGATATGTAGCGTCTACGAGTCCGGACGATAAATGGTACAGCTACAACAGTAGATTACAGTGAGCTCAAATCTTTTAAGGTCGTTTAGCAGAGCTGACGATAGACACACATGGTGGCGCTGGGAGTGATGGGTACGTATACATCAATGACTGGAATGGAGGGGAGGCTGACTGGCAGGACCATACGTTGGCAAGACGTACCCAAAATTGATGATCGGCCCGTTGCATTCGTTGCAGCGGGTTCTCATGGTGTATGGTCATTCGCAGGTCGTCATGTCTATGCCGATGTGCGTCTCCTACTCTTGGTTGGTAGTGTGCTGATCGGTAGTTGTTGGAATTGATCGAACTAGTCGATGAAACGGATGACATGGGTCCTATATGGGATACGAAATCCTCTGTAATACCTATTCAATGGTGGCATGGTCCTGAGAATGGGACTCTTGTTCATCATACCGGCTCACTTGGGTGGATGAATTTCATCGGAAGATGGGGCAATTTAGGGGATAGAGGATGGTTAAATACACTGGCTTCTATCTCGTATGTCATTGATGGACCTACTGGACCGAATAGGGATTTTAGAGGCGCAATCGATGTAAGTCCAAGTCAGTTTCGTGATTTTTGCAGAGGTATCTAATGATAGTGTGCTATTGGTGAAGTATCGCCCAATCAAACTAGTTCAACATATTCTTTCCTCTTGAGAAAGGAAATGGCGCTTTATGCTAAATTGCACGGTGTTACAAATATACGAGTAGAACAAATCTGTGAATGGTCTCAACATGGTCAAGGGGGCGAAGATGATGAAGATCAGAATAATGGAGAGACTGATGGAGGAGGTCGAAATCTGGTTTTTGCCCTCTCGACACACAAAACAGAAGCGCGCGTTCCATTCATTGGTTTAGAGAAACATACTGTAAGTCCCTCTCTCATCTTCCTTTAGTGATGGAAAGGAGAAGCTGATAATAGTTATCGGTACCAGCTTGCAAGTCCCGTAAAAACGCAATTTCCTCATATCGCCTCACTTTCTGTACGGATCGAAAATGTCTGGTCCCATCCCGCGAACGGCCTGTATGTACCCACAACTCCAGTCCTGGATATACACCTACAAAAGCTGTTTTATTGGATGATCCAGATGAATGGACTTGGGATGTAAATAGGCCTACTGCTTGGCAGGAAATGAGAGGGATGGTCAATGTTGGCTTTTATAGGATTGTAGTCATACTGATGCCTGCTTTTCAGTGGTGTTTGGTTTCAGCTGTAGCGTTACATATTGTACGAATGGTTTAGCTGTATTTGTGTCATTGTTGTACTGTAGATTGTAGATTCGTTAGATGTCTTGCTTAGATGCAATGTTTCGTTCGTAAAAGCATGGGCTCTCTCGGTTTTCCTATGCACGATCAAAGGGCCATGTGGCCACTTGTTACGTGAGGCAGACATCTACTTGATCTGATCAAATTTGAGTGGATGTCGATGCATTGTATATGCTAATTTGATACTTCTCTTCTACCCTAATCCCCTTACCATGCACCAATGACAAGACTGAATCAACTAGCTGTGACCAGAGCTCAAATCCAGTCTAGTCTAGTGATAAGAAGGCTTGATCTTGGTCTCGCCTAACTATCAGCTTGATCGCCGATACAACCGCAGTAAAATGCCAGCTTACCCTTCGTTGGGAACTCTCTTGGGGTGACACCGACGGCTTTGTTGTTTTCTGGTGGAGTGTCTGTGGGAGTTGCTGGAGTCGGATGGTCGTGCGTGAAACTAGAGTGATCACCCTCGGGAGTCTCCTCGTCGTCGATTTCTAAATGTCAGCCATCATCTCTCTCACCGAGAGAAATGGAGTCAGAATAGGGAAAGAGATAGCGATAGGAGGGTGAAGTAATGAGGACCATGAAGAAACATACCCTCTCCGTAGATCTCTGGGTGTTCTCGGAAACAATCCTGCATTCCCTTGAATTTTTCTACGCAATCCATTCCCTTGGGCTCAGCTTCAGAATAGACGAAACATGAGAAAGCAGCTTTAAACTGTTCTCCGCATGGTCCATCTGCCATTCCACCAAGACACTTCTTTGTCAGCCTGTCCAGTTGCGAGAGGTAGTAAAGGGGGAGGGGACATACTGGACAATCCCAGTTGATTTCTCCAGTCTCTTCGTTGAATGCTCCTTCTGGTCCTTTCTCGGCTTCGGCCTCATTTGCTTTTGCCTGAACAAGGCTTGGTGTCGATTCTGTCTTTTCTTCACCTTTCCTATCCGAGGCTATTTGTCAGCAACCGTTAACAACGTTGAATATAGAAGAAGGACTTACTTGGGCGTTTATGAAGAGGTTCTTTCAGAGAATGACTATCTAATACACTCTCCCTAGGGATTTTGTCGTCCATACGGATGACCTGTTTCTGACTGAGTGCATAGGTAACGGCAGCAAGGGCAGATCCACCTAGAACGGAATTACGGAGAACAGTTGATTTTCCTGAACTCTGAGTTGAAAAAGTCCGGCTAGCTCGGGCAGCTTGCCTCAATGCTGGGCGTAGGGATGAGGTGAACATTTGGATGTTGGTCTGTTGATATGTGGTATTGAGTATAGTGAGTGTAGTGACAACCTAACCTATTTTTCGATGATGATCGTCATTTCTAGTATCATCGGGGATCATAATTACGTAATAGAGTATATCTCGATCATGAATCATAATGCCCGAGTATCAAGCAGAGAGTAACTACTAGAGCAGCAAGAGAATGAAGGATGGGGGATGTTGCTGATCTCACCGCGAAAGCATATGATATAGCGCGGTTGATACCGGTAGGGCATATCACTACTTATGGTCAGTTATGTTAATACTGCCTTCTGACCAATACTGACGTGTAGGACATATTGCTAAATTGGCTGGATACCCGACGTACTCAAGGTATATCGCTATCAGTAATGTGACTGACAACAGACATGTAGGGAATGCAATGAAGATGCTACCATCTACAACGGATATACCATGGCAGGTTAGTACAGTAGCCAGGTACCCACGAGGTTGAATGTATCAGAAAGGGCTGACGAGATAGAGGGTGATCTCAGCCAAAGGTATCATCTCGCCTAGAGGTGATGAAGGACAAGGAGTCGCTAGACAGAAGACTGCGTTGGAGGCAGAGGGCGTTGAGGTGGTAACGCTTGCTGGCGGAGGTGGGGAGAAGGTTGATGTGAGGAGATATGGGTGGTTTCCGGAACAGGTCGATCTGTGACCATTGATATGTAAGTCGTGTTGAGGTATGCACCAAGCAGATGGCTGATTGTGCAGTAGCAATTTTACATGTAGATATGATATGAGATCACAAGTTGATATAGTATATCTAAAATGTACAGGACTAACCGAATACCTGATATAAATGTTGACAGATATCATTCCACCGCCCGGCATCCCCTCAATTTTCTATTCTTGGCTGTGGCCGCATAATGTCCTTAACACCACCTATTCACTCGCCATCATCCGAAGACTGGTTATGCACAGCCTGATCCTGCTTCAGTGCCAAATTCGAATCAAGTGCTTGAATTAATCAGCGACAATCGATCAAGATATCGAACGATTCACCTTTTACTTCTCCTCGATACTCATCGATGATGGACACCAGTCGATCCAGACTGTCTTTGGGCAAGCTCGCATCGCGATTATCCAGGGACCGGCGTATCTTGATGAGATACCTGCTCATCTCGAAATCAGCTTGGATCTGGCTGTAACCATACTGAACTCACTAGGTGAGCAGTCCCGACCTTCTTGTCCCTATACTTCTTTTGGGCGATCATGTTCTGCTCCCTCCTAGGTTCCCCCTTCCTAGCACTCGGCTTCCTATTTTTCCTAGTTGGTCTCTTTGGCTTGGGGCTCTGCTCCTCCAGCTTCACTACTATCGCCGGCAAAGGGGAGGAGACCTCTACTTCACATAGAGGAGTTGGCAATCTGGCACTCGATCTTGTACTTCTTCTAAATGGCATAGGCGGGGGCGATGGTTGGTACTCTGAATAGGAGGCCTCGTCATCGACACTGGTATCTGGACTGAGATATCTACCTGGGAGCTGGTTATCCGTTCCCGGAAAGCTGGCGAGCGGCAGGGTATGACTGCAGCTAGAATTTCAGCTTGACTAGGAGTTCCACTTACTGGTTGGCCTCTCGAGACTTTCCTTCCTGATCCTCGAGCGAGCTTTCTGATCCCTCTGCGATCCCCTCCCCACCATCGAAGGTATCGTCGAATGGATCGCTGACGGGCGTCTGGGGCGATTCGCTCCATTCACTTTGCGCCGAATTGAGCCATGGGCAATCAAGACTGAAATACGGATCGAAGTCGCTGGTGTAGTCCTCGTATAAGCTCATGTTATATTTGTAAGAGGATCTGGATATCGATATAATGGAGTAGGTGACAAACAGGAAATGGGTGTGACGGACGAGGGGAGAGAGACAAGATATGATTGAAGTGAGCACGACCCATTCTCGTCAGCGGGATAGCATATCGTATCGCACCACTACCTCTGATTCTTCTGATCGGCTGCGCGAGATCAAAAACTGAGTAGTTGACCAAATAGGGCAACATGGCTGAAAGAGGAGAGATCAAACGATGAGGACGGGTTCTTCACTAGCGTAAATGTGTGTGTGATCGCCCGCCGGGACTGAACGAAAACACGACCATACCGTAAGAAGTGGGGTGGCAAGGATGCCTTTGGATGGAGATAGAGTTTTAAAGGACATGAGGTGGATCGAGGAACGGGCACTGTTTGTCCTCGCCGGCGACGAGGGTTGGGGACAGATCGGACAGAGGTCCAGCGAGGTGTCCAACTGTGATGCATTGTAAACACTGACAGATATTATTGCATGATATACTAAGTATTCTATGATAGAATTAGAGCTGATAGGCCTGTTAAAGAATGGTTTATTATAGTCTCCCCATCAATGTCCGACTAATATTGACAACGAAGCTCGATGCTGAGCAGAGAATTCGGCTCTCTCAGAAATCCTGCTCCTCCTTGACAAGCTTTCCCCTTCTTGAATCCTCATGCTTCCCACACAAAGTCGGATCGTTTGCTGTTAATCAGCAAAATCATTCAGATGGGCGTACCTTTCAGTGCAGCTCTGCATTCAAAGATGATCTCCTTGATCACTTTAAGCTGCTTCCTGGCAGACATCATCTCGTCGTTCTGCTCAAATGCAACTTCGATATCGACGATGCATTCGCCCATCTGGATATCAGTCGGGTCAGACCCAGACTAAGTGACTTACCAGGATAGCACTCAGCTTTTTCTTATCCCGATAAGTCTGTTGAGACTTAACATTTTGTGGACCTCTCCTCGATTGGTTCCTACCTCCACTAGTCCTTTTGAGCCGCTTCATTGGTGCTTTGGATTGTCTTTTCTTCTGCCTCTCCTGGGGCACGGAAGAATATGACGAGTAGGAGGATGGCGTTGGCGACGATTTATCAATCTCCAGAAGCGGGGTGGGTGACCTGGTGATCGTCGCCTGTCGCTTTGGGGCTGTGCGAAGCCGGACTAACTTGACTTTGGGCGATAGCGTCCCGCAAAGCGTTATATCCGAATCGTAATCTGGTGGAGTGGGAGTCGAAGTTGAGGCTGGACTTGAGACCGAAGATTGGGCCGCTTGTGGGCTCGGTACCGGTGCCATTGAGATGCTTCACATAAGCAATAGCCATCTGGGAAATGGGGAATATCATACAGTTCATTTGCTTCTATTCCGTCCTCTACCTCCATTGACTGGTCCCAAGGAGTCTCCTGCTCGACCGTAGATGCCGCCTCGTGATCATCGAAGTCGAACTGATCAAAATCGATGGTAGAAATGTCGTTCATCGTATCATCGTATGACACCATAGCTGTATAATTATGATTATGTATATTCGTATGTAGCGTTAAAGAGTAGACAAGTAGGACAAGTTGGAAAAGACAAGGCTAAGTCAGGAAAGAAAGACATGATGAATATCCTGCTGGATCAGCGATATATAAATTCCTACATGATCACTCACTGAAGTGTCATCACCGCCCCACATCCATTGACAATCTGCCCCCTCTTCCCCATCGTATCGACCACCAGAGGAAACAATTGATATACTGAATAGAGTAAATCGGCTGAAAGAGGATAGATTCACAAAAAAGTCGACATTTGATCGTACCTGCTCTTCCATTATTTTCCCACGAATCAAGCAACGGTGGCGGTCTCATGTTGTTAGCGTAAAAGTATAAATCAGTCATGATCCGTATATCTGGGTAGAAGCCCAAGTGAATGATCGGAAGTCGAGGGATATCCCTTTGAGGTCATGGTTCGAAAACACAACATAAGCAAAAACAATGCTACAGCCACAGGAACATGTTTGTCCTCGCCGCCGGTAAGTCAAAGGAAGAGGGAAACGTTAATGATCGGAGTCATAGCTCAGATATAATGTCCTTTGGAAAAGGGGCGGAGCCATGGGAGCGGTATCGAGGGCACATAGCACTGAGCCGTCGGAAGTCGGGGGTTATTGTATTTCGTAGCATGGATACATACTGTACCAATGTCGTCAATCGTTAATCTTAACCTCTCCACATCCGATACTATTCTACAACTCTATCAAGAGCGCCTCCTTGACTTCCTCCTTTTCTACTGATTTATTACTAATCTCGTCAGACGGAGCATCGGGAAACACAGCAGCTGGAGCTTGAGGGAATGATTGTGGGTAGTACACGTGTTGCTGTTGCTGCGGCTGTTGCTGTTGTGGAGGTTGAGCTTGTAGCTGATGCTGTTGTGGGGCATACTGCTGTTCGGCGTGTATAGGGGGCATGTGCGAGTGTTGCTGGACTGGTGACGCGAGTCCCGGAGGAGCAGATGGGAGTGCGGAGGTCGTGCTCTGAGGTGAAGTCGATGGATGGGAAGCGAGATCTACCGGTGGAGGTGCAGGAGTTGTAGCCGGATATGAGGCTTCACCAGTTTGCTGAGATTGAACGGTATACCCTTTTGGCTCCTGGGTATATGGCATGGAGACGTGACGTTGAGGTACTGCACTAGCATTCAGAGAGTGTTGTCGCTGTAACGAGGACTGGGCGCCGGGCGAGGTAGCGAGGGACTGTTGAGGGTATGGACTGTTCGCATATGCTGGCTGTTGTTGTTGATGCTGCTGTGTCTGAGGCTGCTCTTGTTGCTGATACTGGTAGTGCTGTGGTGCCTGATGCTGCTGGGGCGGTTGGTAAATCTGCGGTGTATACATCGGTTGACCATGCGGGATTGTGGGGTAGAGAGATGGACCAGCCGGCTGAACAGCAGGGGGTGCATATTGTTGCTGCTGATGAGGCGCGTATCCATTCGGAGCTGGAGAGGCATATCGGTTCTCGTATCCATATGGCTGGTATTGCTGTGGTGGCATGTATTGATGATTCTGATATTGACGTTGTTGCTGTTCCTGCATGCGACGGGCTGAGTACGCTTGTTGTCCATCAAGAATGTGACCATATAGACCGACTGCTTGAGATAGCTTGTCTTGCATCTCGGCTAGCATTTCTAAACATCAGCGAGTGTCATTTATTACGAAATTCAACTCACGCTGCTTTGTATGCTTCTCCTCGGCATTTCGCTGCAATTTACCGCCCACAGCATATGCCTGCTCATACAAGACATGGGCATGAGGAAATCGCCGCAGATCTCTTTCTCCATATGCCGCCATCTGATCCAGAGTGTTTGAGAACGTCAAGACCGTCTCTGTCTCCCTTGGCGTCAAGTCGAAAGTCGGTAGGGGCTTGTATTCCGGTTCGTCCGATCCAGTGGGTGCACTAGGCCGTTCCCTCTCTGCATCCCTCAGACTCGCTTCTATTGCTAATCTCAGTTCTTCATCATCGTCTTCCACATGTCCTTCTCCTTGTCTTCTTAATGGCGGTTCCGAGCCCATACTTCGAAGACCATCTGGCTGGGCTTCTGCCAGACTGAGCTCGATAGCACGTTGAATATCCGCATCGAGGTCCTGTCGTGTCCGGCGCGTTCGAGCTTTCGTAAAAGGTGGTGGTTTCACTATACCCACATTGTAGCACTGATCGCATACCCTGACTGGGGTGGTAATTCCAAATCGTGGAATGACAGACGTCTTAGATGAACATTGTTGATCAAAGACCTGACCACAGGATCGACAATGATGTTTCCGGTTCGTGAAAGAGAATGCTGTCCTACAGCGCATACAAACATCGGAATCGACCCATGCTGGCGCGACTTCGGTAGTCAAGAGGTTAGAGGTAGTATTGGATGGTGGTGGTGGGAATTGAATGCCTTGCGTTTTGAGCTCCTTGTAAGAGTCCGAAAAATACTTGAGCTCGGACTTGGGTTCGAATATGATAGCCCATGTCTGAAAATCCTTGATTGCCATTGTCTTGACCTCTGCGTTTGTCAACTAAAGATTAGTCATCCGCGATGCAAATTAAGCAATTGAGCTTACAGGCGATTTAATAATACCAGTCATCTCATCCACAAATTCCTTACTCGCAATCTCTCCTAGAAAGTGGTCCCCGCCGTTCTTGATACATGTATCGACCAACTGATTGTCAGCTTGGTGTCGAGGGCTCACTTGGCTGACTCACGGCCATCGCGTACATCTGTACTCTGCCATTCTTGCTTGCTATGCGACGTTTCAGACTTTGCATCGCAGGTTTAGGCTGGACGGCTTTTGATCGGATCAAGTCTGTGACTTCCAAAGCGGTTGCAATATCCTCAGATTGAGGATAAGGGAGGTTGAGTGGGGAACAGTACTTATCTGCTTTGTTAGCATATCGCCAGGGACAATCATAAATGATCCCATCGAGATGACATACCGACGAGCTCCTCGAATTGAGGAGATGTAGCTGGTCCCCATCCTAGCCACGACATGATGGGCGCTTGCTAATCGGAGCGGCGGATAGTTCGGTTTCCCGGCCAAACAAAGGGAGTGAGAGTACGAGGAGGCTGAGACCTTCTTGTCCTATATGCAGCGTTGGCTCTGGAAATATGAAGCTGTGAGTTCGCTGTGGCTAAACCTGAATGTATGATCTGTATGAATATGAGTAATATGAGTAATGACGATAGCGATAATCCAAGTAGAGTAGAGTGGGGTGACGAGTAACCGAATCAAGTGCCACATTCGGCGTTATACCGGATCTCACTCACCCTGGGTCTAGGCTGACTACAGTTAACTCTCTAGCTTGCACTCACTCGCTCACTCTATCTATACTTTAGCCTCTGTAGTCTTATAACAACCCGTACATACACTCGACATCCATACAAGGACATCAAGCGTAGTAGATCAAGGCGACACATATCGCTAAGGATCAACCAATTCGACATTTGGTCACTGTCGAAACGGACGGGTTGCAAACAAGGACAAGGAATATTAAAACGCGTCTCGAGTCACGCTACCTCTGGCTCATCGTCTCGACTCGCATCTCAATCACTCAAAGAGTATCTGATTTGTACTAGAAACGGAGTATCAGCAGGATTCGCGACTAGGACTGGGTCGTTTAGAAGGCGATTTCGGATTGTCAAAAAAGGAAAAACACATAAACATCGCCACCGGTTTCAGAGTGCGACATACGTTCCATCGGTTGGATTTATAGATAATTTGGATATTTGGATCAGGATACAAGGAGGCAGACTACGTACATTTGAAGAAATCAATCAGACTCGCTCATCATGACGATCTCGTTTCCATACTCCTCCGCGCCGGTCAGGCAGATTCGGGAAATCCAATTTGGTGTAATGAGCCCGGAGGAGATTGTAAGTCTTATCCCTGTGTCTCGTTCGTGTCGATGGTACGACCATTGTTTCCATTATAGCAAGATGCTCGACAGTCATGGATGCAGATATTACTGGAATCATAAATTGGATATAGAATATCGGCTGACACTTTGCAGAAAGCGTATTCGGTGGCCAAGATCGAGCATCCTGAAGTGATGGATGAGAATGGCAAACAGAAAGTTGGAGGTCTCATGGATCCCCGTATGGGAAGTGAGTATACCTATACCCTGTATCATACCCCATGTTGACGCTTGCCAGCTATCGATCGAAACTTCAAATGTCAGACTTGTCAGGAAGGAATGGCCGAATGCCCAGGTCATTTCGGTCACATTGAGCTCGCCCGTCCAGTCTTTCACGGTGGTTTTCTCGTAAAAGTCAAGAAGATTCTCGAGTGTATTTGTTTCAGTTGTGGGAAATTAAAAGTTGACCTGGTTCGTTGCAAAGACCCCTTGAAGGGTGACGCTGACAGATTAGCGGAATCCTGAAGTCGGCATGATCGTTCGTCGTATTAAACCTCAGCATCGTCTCAAGAACATTTGGGCACTGGCTTCGAAACGTAATATTTGTGAACCCGATATGCTAGATGATGAGAACGGAGACAACACCAATGAAGCCGAATTCAACCGTGAAGCTGGTGCGCCCCCTGGACATGGAGGATGCGGTCACGAGCAACCCGTTTGGAGAAAAGAAGGCCTCAAATTGACGGCGGTGATCAGACCACCACCTGCCGAAAAGGGAGAGGTCAGTTATTCCTTCTCGTCAGAGGTCTATGGCTGATAGTGCAGGAACCTGGAGAGCTGGAGAAGCGGCCGATCACTCCTGGAGAGATCTACAATGTTCTCAAAAAGATCCCCGCGACCGATCTTCACATCATGGGTCTGAATGCCGAATACGCACGCCCAGATTGGATGATCCTCACCGTTCTCCCTGTCCCACCCGCTGCTGTTCGACCATCCATCTCAGTCGACGGAGGAGCGCTACGGAGCGAAGATGATTTGACTTATAAACTAGCTCAAATCCTCAAAGCTTCTGCAACGGTCCGAAGGCTGGAAGACGAAGGTGTACCTCCAGGAGTTGTTCTCGAACATTTCGATCTACTTCAATTTCACGTCGCCACCTATATGGACAACGATATCGCCGGTCTACCACAGGATACGCAGAAATCTGGTCGTCCGATTAAAGCTATTCGAGCGAGACTGAAGGGAAAGGAAGGACGTATGCGAGGTAACCTGATGGGTAAACGAGTGGATTTCTCTGCTCGTACAGTCATCACTGGTGATCCTAATTTACAATTGGATCAGGTCGGTGTACCCAAAAGTGTCGCCATGACTTTGACATATCCAGAGAGGGGTTAGCTATATCTTCGCGATCAAGGCGTCAGAGCTGATCATCAGTCACGCCATACAATATCGTCTACCTCCAAACTCTTGTCAATAACGGTCCATCAACGTACCCTGGTGCTCGATACTATGTGAAGGATACCGGAGAGCGAGTGGACTTGAAATACCGAAAAGGAGGGGAACCAATCAGTCTGCAATTCGGTTGGATTGTTGAGAGGCATTTGAAGGATGGAGAGTGAGTTCACCTGTTTTGAACTCGCTGACTTTAGTTACATTCTATTCAATCGACAGCCATCTTTGCACAAGATGTCGATGATGAGTCATCGTATCAAGCTCATGGATTACTCAAGTACGTTGTCCCTCTTGGTTGGTGCGCATAGCTGATCAAAAGCCTTCCGTCTTAATCTATCAGTGTAGGTCACCTATCCCAGGTTTAAGGGCACGCTGACATGCAGTACCTCCCCGTACAATGCCGATTTCGATGGTGATGAAATGAATTTGCAGTATGTCTACTCTCGTCGTTGCTGGACTCGCCTGACATACAGCGTACCTCAATCCGAGGAAACACGGGCAGAGTTGAGTCAGATTGCTTGGGTTCCAAGACAGGTACATCCTTTGTCTTCACTGTTTCATTACAGTGCTCAATCTTCAGATCATCTCTCCCCAGGCGAACAAGCCCGTCATGGGTATCGTTCAAGACACTCTATGTGGTATCCGAAAGTTTACCCTACGTGACAACTTTTGTGATTGGAACGCCGTTCAAAACATCCTGTTGTGGGTTCCCGAGTGGGACGGAACGATACCTCCACCTGCGATCTTGAAGCCTAAACCCATGTGGACCGGTAAACAATTGTTGTCAATGTGCATACCGAAAGGAATTAACATTGTGTACAAGAACAACGAAAAGCCCGATCCTATCGATGTGACCGATGAGAATGTCTTGATTGATAATGGGGAACTGATACATGGAACGATTGTCAAGAATATCGCCGGTAGTGCCAATAATGGTTTGATTCACATTATCTTCAGAGAACTCGGTCATGTCGCCTGTCGAGATTTCTTTTCGGCTGCTCAACGAACGGTCAATTTCTGGCTACTTCATTACGGTTTCAGTGTTGGTATTGGAGATACGATCCTTGACGCACCTACCATGGCGGCTATTACCAACAAGATGGTAGAGGCCAAGCAGAATGTGCAAGTTCTAGTTTCTCGAGCCGAGGCCAACAAGATGAAGCCCAAACCAGGAATGACGATTCGAGAGTCTGTTGAGCAAGAAATCGCCTCGGAACTCAACAAGGCGCGAGATTGGACGGGTAAAACGGCACAGTCGAACTTGAAGGATGACAATAATGTCAAGCAGATGGTCGTCTCTGGAGCAAAAGGATCATTCATCAATATCTCGCAAATGTCTGGTGTTGTCGGACAACAATTCGTCGAGGGAAGACGTATAAATTTCGGTTTCAAACATCGTACATTACCGCACTTTTCCAAAGACGACTATGGACCTGAGTCGAGAGGTTTCGTCGAGAATTCTTATCTACGTGGTCTGACACCTCAGGAGTTTTGGTTCCACGCCATGGGTGGTCGAGAGGGTTTGATTGATACTGCTGTCAAGACTGCAGAAACTGGTTATATCCAGCGTAGATTGGTCAAGGCCATGGAGGATTTGAAGATTGGATACGACTCGACTGTCAGGAATTCGAATGGTGATATCGTTCAATTCTTGTATGGAGAGGACGGAATGGATGGTGCCTTTATGGAGCGACAGGTGAGTTTGATATGCGACAAATTGTGCTGATGATAGTCATTGGACATTATTCGATTGTCTCATAAACGATTCGAGAGTCGATACAAGGTCGATGTCATTGGCGCAAATAGTGGATTCAAGAAAAACACTCTTCAAGCCGGTATTGACGTTACATCCAACGAGGTCCAGCAATTGTTTGACGAAGAATGGACGCAACTCCAGGCAGATCGTGCTCTACTTCGGAAAGATATCTACACTGATGGTAACCCCTCGCATCCTCTTCCCGCCAACATCCAACGAATCGTTCAAAACTCGCAGCAAGTATTCCATATCGATCATCGTGTACCCAGTGATCTCGAGCCGACCTACCTCATCAAGGAACGAAAGGCATTGCTAGATCGACTAGTGGTTGTTCGTGGGGAAGACAGATTGTCTAGATCACACCAGGACAATGCTACGCTTGTGTTCGGCATGTTGATTCGTTCACATCTCGCTACTCGACGCGTGTTGGAGGAATACCATTTGAACCGCGAGGCATTCGATTGGGTTATTGGAGAGATTGAACAAATCTTCAACAAGGCTGTTGCTGACCCCGCCGAAATGGTTGGTACACTTGCCGCTCAATCTATTGGAGAACCCGCTACGCAAATGACGCTAAATACGTTCCATTATGCCGGTGTGGCTTCTAAATCCGTTACTGGTGGTGTACCTCGTCTGAAGGAAATCATCAATGTCGCCGTCAATATCCGTACCCCGGCACTCGAAGTTCGATTACATCCTGAATACAGTCGTACAGAAGAGGATGCGCACAAGATCATGCGACAGTTGACATATACTTGTCTGAGGGATATCACTGCATCTGTTGAAATCTTTTACGACCCGAAATTGGATTCGACAGACATCGAGGAAGACAAGGATTTCGTTGATGCCTTCTTCGCTATTCCCGATGAAGATATTCGATTGGAACTACATTCGCCATGGCTTCTTCGTCTAGAGCTTGATCGTGCAAAGGTCCTAGAGGGAGGTTATGAAATGGCCGAAATCGTCAATGCTATCGCCAACACTGTCGGCAAGGACGTTTTCGTCATTCATTCCGAAGATAACGCCTCCAAGCTCATTATTCGAATCCGAGTCGTTGCTGAAAAGGAGGATGAAGAAATCTTGGGAGACGAAGACATGTTTTTGAAGCGAATCGAGGGAACTCTGCTCGATCAAGTCGAATTGGGTGGTATCAAGGGTATTCAACGTGTTTTCATCACTGAAGGCAAGACTGTCTTGATCTCCGAAGCTGGAGAATACGATCAAGGCAAAGAATGGTATCTCGAGACGGACGGTATCAATTTACGCGAAGTCCTCGCTGTAGATGGTGTCGATTCGACGAAAACGTATTCCAACAGTTGTTTCGAAGTTTTCGAGACGCTTGGTATTGAAGCTGGACGAAATGCTCTTTTCAAGGAGCTCAATGGAGTTATCGAGATGGGTGGTTCTTATGTCAATTATCGACATTTGGCACTACTCTGTGATCTCATGTGCAACAAGGGTCAATTGATGAGCATTACTCGACACGGTATAAATCGAACGGATGCTGGTGCATTGTCGCGATCATCGTTTGAGGAAACTGTAGAAATCTTGTTGGAGGCGGCAGCTGTTGGAGATATCGATGATTGTCGAGGTGTAGCTGAGAATGTCTTGCTTGGACAAATGGCACCTATGGGAACTGGAGCTTTCGATGTCGCGCTCGACATGAACATGCTCAAGGATGTTGTGGTTGATCATCGACTACCTATCCAGAACATGATGTCTCACGGGTTGGCGGGAGGAATGACACCAGGTGGAGCCATGACGCCTTATGATAACTTCTCGCCAATGGGTGCTGGAGGTGCAGGAGGAATGTTGGGAGCAGCGGCATTCTCGCCATTGCAAACTTCAAACAACGAGGATGGAGGGGCATTTGCTTACAGCGGATACGGTACGACGCCAATGCACGGTGGAATGTCGCCTGGGTATTCTCCTTCGTCACCTGCTGGATTCTCGCCAACATCGCCGTTTGCCATTACCTCTCCTGGATACTCGCCTACCTCTCCATTCCAAGGAGCAGGTGGATTCGGAGCTACCTCGCCAGCTTACTCGCCAACTTCACCCATGTACTCGCCTGCCTCCCCTGCATTCTCTCCTTCCTCGCCCGCATTCTCACCGACTTCTCCAAGTTACTCGCCCGCCTCGCCGGCTTATGGTGGACAATCTCGTGGTGGACCTCAATTCTCGCCCGCATCTCCGGCTTACTCGCCCACCAGTCCGTTTGCAGGTGCCACTTCACCTCGATACAGTCCTGCTAGTCCAGCTTTCAGTCCAACGAGTCCGAGATATAGTCCGGCCAGTCCAGCATTCAGTCCCACATCACCTGCTTATTCGCCGACATCACCTGCTCCATTCCAGGCTACATCGCCAAAGTACTCGTATGTCCCTTTTCTTATATATTGATTGTAGCTGACGAGTAGACCCACGAGTCCACAATTCAGTCCTACTTCTCCTGCATACTCTCCCGCTAGCCCCGTGTACTCGCCAACTAGTCCTACTTATTCTCCAGCCAGTCCCGCGTATAGGTGAGTGACTCTGAAGTTGGTCAGAGGTCGAATACTGATGACTCAGTCCCGCCTCACCGGCATTCAGCCCATCGTCGCCGCAGATAGGTCAGAATGGTGCTGCTAATGGTGCAAGCCCGAACAACGGTGCAAACGGAGCGAACGGACAAGGCAATACAGGCAATAGGAGAGGATGGGGTACAGGGGGGACTTATGCCCAAAGCCCTAGTTGGAAATAATGAGTGAAATGTCGATCAATAGTACTGCATTGTACCAATAGTTCTCGAGATATCCACCAAGCGCGTTTCGTCATATATGAGACGATTCACTTTTCCTTTAGTTAGTATTGTACCTCTATGGGTCAATGCATCATATAAAAAGCGATTGTTGCGCGCGGGTGGAGGTCGTCCGGCCCTGTTGCACTTTACATGTAACTTGAAATCCATGGAGCTTGATCAGACTACCTCTTTCAGAACGGGTAAGCTGATGTTTTATGGGGAGAACCTAGCTGATAGAAGGTGATATGATGGAGAGGAACACTATCCAGGAGTTGAACGAGCTCATCAATCAAGAATCGGCAAAGACTAGATTACGCCGTCTTACCGTTAGGCTTTCCTCACTGTGCTTCGAGTCGACTAATGTATAGGCTCAAAGGAACATTACGAAGCCTTTCAACCCTATATGCGCCCAGACCACATTGGAATCATGTCGCGCACTAAAGTCTGAATGTCGATGTGTAAGTCGTCTTTGCAGTCCGGTATTAATGGTAGACCCATTTCGAACCGATCATTAGACCTTATACGGATCCTTCGTTAGGTTACTGCTCGTATGTTATACTTGCCTTGTCGTTGATATTTGTAGTACGATGGTGAGAGAGCTGATGATAGATATTTGAATCTATGTTACGGAGAACCTATGTTTGCCAAAAATCCATCATTGGGTGAAGGGAATGGTCCACGGCCTGGGACGAAGGAGTGCAGGTAGGCTTTCTTGGGCCTCTGGTGGGGGGGGAGGAGGCTTATGAAATAGATATCTCCATTTCCAGGTCGTTCCTTCGACACCGCAGGTACATGGCCCTTCTGACAGAAACCACTTATCGAGGGCGATAGCGGATAAGCTCATCCCTAATACTGATGGATACATTCCACCTGGAGCAGCTCAATGGGTGAATTGTGATATTCGTTCTTTCGATTATTCGGTTCTTGGACAGTACGTCCTCTACTTACCAGGATATCTTATCAAGAAGGTACTGATGATAGGTTTCAAGTAATAGTAGCAGATCCACCATGGGATATCCACATGTCAGTAAGTCCTCAACTCCCCTCTATCTCCCACCCTGCCGCGACTGATATACAGCTTCCATATGGTACAATGACAGATGATGAGATGCGTCAAATGCCAATTCCATCTCTACAGCCCGATTGGGGGATATTGTGTTTATGGGTGACAGGTCGAGCTATGGAGCTTGGTCGGGAATTGTTTCAGCAGTGGGGCTATAGGAGGGTTGATGAGCTTGTTTGGGTCAAAGCCAGTCAGTTGGGCAGATTGATCAGAACTGGAAGGACTGGGCATTGGTTAAAGTGGGTCTCCTGTTTCTTCACTTCTTCCGATATTCGAGATTCACCTTTGCTCTCATGTTCCCAATACCTGTCCCTTCTCCTCCTCTAGTCACGATTCTTCTTCTTGACACAAATCACCTTCGTCTCCTTCTTTGTCCTGACACCGGAGCGCGAAAGGATGACGCTGACCAACAGCCACACATGCGAACACCTTCTGGTAGCAGTCAAAGTCCCCGACACTCATCCCGCCAACGACCCAATACCTTGGGACACCCACCCCACCCTTAAATCCCTACGAAAAGGAATAGATACAGATGTAGTAGTTGCAGAAGTGAGAGAAACAAGTAGGAAACCAGATGAAGTATATGGAGTCATTGAGCGGTACGTCTTCTTCTTTGTGCCTAGACGGAACTGTAGCGAGAAGCTGATTTCAGGCTCGCACCTCATGGTAGGAAGTTGGAGCTGTTTGGGAGAAAACACAATACCCGGCCTGGATGGTTGACTTTGGGTAATCAATGTATGTCCACTGGCGAAGGAAGCGTGATCGGTAGCTGATGGGTAGTGGGTGATTCACAGATTGCTGAACCGGAATTACATGGTCGATTGAAGCAGCGATACCCGGAACAAGAATTCAAGTTGGTACCCTCGCTTGCGACTTGAAAAAAGTGCATGCTGGATGGTATGATACAATGATTGTAATACAAGACAACATGGTTACGATCTTCGGAGAACTAAATCGCTACAGCCTTCATTGGCTTTTCAATCCCCTCGACCTCGACCGGTGTATGGGTATGAGTATGACGCTCAAATTTAGGTATTGTCCGTTGTCCTGCTGGAGCTGCGGAAGTAGAATCCTGCGCTTGGCGCTATAAGTCAGCGCCGGCTTCACAAGATCATAAAGGGGAATTACCAATGCAGATCTATCTAGTCCAGCCTCGAGTCCTTCGAGCAGCGCACATGCTTTCTGTGTCGTCAGCGAGATTGCTAAGTGGGAAAGGGAGATGACATACACATAGATCGTTCGAGGCCATGTATCCGCATCTCAAGCATGTTTCTGATTGTCAGCTACAAACTGGATAGAGAGGCGAAAATCATACGCATAGCTTTCATTCCCTTTTGAACACTTTGCTCTAGCACAAACGATTCTCCCGAATGAATGATATCGATAATGGCGCTCGGTCTGATCGCCTCTAGATCCTTCAAAAATACCCTAGCGTGTCCTCTATATGCTTGACTGTCAGCTCTTCTTTCAGGCGACTGGGTAAGATACTTGCCGTCCGGAGAATATATACATTCTGTGGAGAAATATGTCAATTTCTTGAAATACGCATACATGACTATTTCCTTTTCGTAGGCGTATTTGAATGGTTTTGAGCGTTTGATCGTATCTTCACCTTGGGTCGTTACGGCTGTACAACGTCCTAATCTTGCGATATCACCTCTCATGACTGTTATTAGCTATGTATTCTCGCCGATGGTTTTAAGGTCTGGCGACTCTCGATAACTTACTATTCATCAAGACAGTTTCAGCAATATCATCCGCATTATGTCCCGTCACGATATGGTCTACTCCTAATTGCGCCGCTCCTCTGTCTAATGCCTGTCTCCGGAATACACCGCAAAAAGTACAATTGTTCTTTTTTCCGACTTGCGAAACGATCTTGTCCATGGTCCATCCGTATAATTCATTATAGCTAAGGATTTTTAGTGGCAAGCCATATTCGATTTGATTCTGCTTGACCGTCTGTGATTCAGCTTGGGTTGAAAACATGTAGAGGGGGGACTGACCTCGAGGGAATCGTCACGGTACCCTGTGATACCTTCATCGATTGACAACAGGTAGAGATCGAGCCCATAATCATGACGCTGATTCAACAAGCTCAAAACATGCGCCAAGACCGTCGAGTCTGAGATCAGTATAGCTTTTCCCTTTCAAAACCAAACCTACCCTTCCCACCAGAAGCTCCTATAGCTACCTTTTCACCACGTTTAAAGATGCCTGTCCCCTCTATTATAGTATTATGGACTTCTGTCTCGAATACCTCAAAGAAGCAGGATTTGCAGACTTGCTGACCTGTCTTTGGTCTTTTGACTAGTGCCCTTGCAGCGTTACACAGCTGACATTGTGTTGGTGGCATTGTATATGTGTATAGTGTACTACTGATTACTTGAAGTTAATCCAACTTTTGAGTGGCAACGTTATCTTTTGCGTGCCTAATTCCTAATCCGGCAACTACCGCTACGAGTATCATGATATCAATCAACTCTACTCTACTGTACTTTGCTCTACCTATCAACCTACCTTGGCATTACTCTCAGCATCCATACTTCTCTTCTATCCCCAACCCCTTCCCTCAATCATCCATTGTGCATGTTTGCCTACTATTGCATATAAAAGCACACAATCATGTCACCAACATCCCCTTCTTCGTCCTCCCGCCAGACCGAAGCTCCGGCAGCTTCGGCATATCCGGGTCCTACTTCCACAGCACAGGCAAGATCAACAACCATCAAACCCGACCCATCCAATACTGTACCTTTCAGCTGGGCATGCCCATGTACCAACATCCTACTCCTTGGACGTATACGGAAAGACCTCGAGGAGTTTATACAGAAACCAAAGGCGAATGAGAAGAGTGTTGGCGCGCCGTTGACAAGAGTTTTTATCGATAGTCGAGGAGAACAGTGTGTGAGTTGTGGTCACCAGGGGCATTGTCACCGAAATTGACGGTGCAGAAAATGCATGAATACCTGATCTTTGAAGGCCCAGGCGAGACTCGAGGACGAGAACGAATGCCAAGTAACGAAACAAAGGGAGCTTGGCGGAGGTGCCTCTTGTGTAATGTCAAAATCTACAGAGTCGAGGGTTCGCATACACGCGACGATCATTCGACAAGGGGCATCTGGGTAGATATTGATCTGGACGCAGTTGTCGTGAGTCTCCCTCATCATTCTGATCATCCACCTCTACAATATCTTTCGCGCCCCATCTTTCCCATTGCCCGTTGCTTATGATAGTACGGTCCATCTCTCACCGAACTGCTCGACCGACCGGCATTACCATTCTCTAAATTGCATTTACCCCTTGAATCAAAACCTTCCCAATTCCAACGTCTTCCCGGCGCAGCACCTATACAAGTCTTCCGTCCCAATCCATGGCAGCAAACGTCACTGAATAATGCAATGCGAGACGCTTACATCCTTCCCAGACCCGAAGGAGTCTTCCTTGGTCCACCTCGCCCACCTGCCTCTCATCCTCACTTGCATGAACTGTGTAAAGAGGCCGAACAATTTCTCACGGAGCGGTATTCCGACCTTTACGGCGAAATGATGAGCGAGATCTATGAAGTGGTGGCGCGAAACAACGAAAAGTACTGTAAACTCGAGGAGACAGTCCGAGCCGAGGCAGGGATATTGTGGAACGCCTACTACGAGACCAACGCCGAGGCTAGGGAACCATCATCAAGAAGAAGAGCGTCTACCGTTGGAAAAGCCAAATCTAGGTCGGCATCAAGGGACCCCGTTCAACGAAAATTCTCACCGCCCCCTCGCGGACACCCATCCATCCACTCGGTCATTGATTCGGCCACTCCTACTAAGCTCAAGAACAAGGGCAGCTGGAATGACGATCCAGAAGATCTTCCGGAAGCCGACGACAAGGGACCGGCACTACCCCCGCCATTCGCAGGATCGTTATTGACCAATTCGCTCATGACGCATCGAAAACAAGCGTCTGCACCACCTGCTCCTCCTGTCGAGCCTACGGCTCAGTATCCCGAAGAGTTGGTTGGTGAAGAGCTCGAATCGACCCGCCGAGTCGATAAGACCAAAGATCAACGAGCCGTAGCCATGTCGCATGTATTTTCTACCCTCGACGAGCAGATGGCCAACCGACCTGCCAAGGATGGAAAGGACACAATTCAGCGAGCCCAAGACGGTGAATTATCCCGCCGACCTGTGAGCAAGAAACGGATGCAGGAAATCACGGGTTTGGCCGCCTCGTTTATCATTCCAGATGCAGACGAGGACCAAGTTGACCTCGAGGAGACCGATAGAACTCCTACACCTCCACAGGATGATGGTCAGTTTGATTCATAGCCGCGAGCGAATATTTGCTGACCATCAGGTGAAGTGTTCGACTTCGAGATGGAGGACAAGGGAGCCGGACTTCCTCTCGCTGACTCGACAATCTCATTCGCCAGGACCGACGAGTACGCAGGGCATGCACCATCTCATCGGAACGGTTGGAAGAAGGATGCGAACGGTAGATCTGCTTGGAATGAGAATAAGGATATTCACAATGGCCGCAGTTCGAGTCGATACAATGCCAATGAAGATGACAGCGACGCTGCCAAGGTATCGGCTTTGGCGCAGAGCATGCCTATGAGGATTCAAAGGCAACCTCTACGCGCCATTAGCGGATTCGTTCCGGTCGATCTCGAGCCAAAGACTTCGTTGTCGGAACGAGAGGGTTATTGGGTACCACCTCTCAAGCCTGCGAAGAAGACTGTCACAATCAATGCGCCTCCCTCACCTTCGGGATCTAGGAAAGATAGTGATCAACCGATTTCTGAGCGAAGGGGATTCATACCACCACACATTCAAGTCAGGGAGGAAGATAAAGCTTTGATGAAAGCTTCCGGTGGGTCTAGAAGTATCTATGACAAGTAGCGTGTCCTGTGCGCTCATGTGTAAAGAAGGTTAGGAGGGACTTGGATAGGAGTGGATCATTTGTCAATAATTAGTGCATATCATTTCAAATTCATATAGTCAGTAGCTTGTAATCGTGCATGTCATTATTTGTATTGTATTGTGGCGAGAAGAGTACGGCCACTACTTGACATCAGCGGCTACTCTGCTGTAGGAGACGAGAGTCGTCTGCCCTAGCTAATTTAGCGTTAATGTGACCAGTGATCCACTGCCAGTGGGGCTCTTTAGTGATCGTCGTACTCCACTCTTTACCCCGCATTCATGACGTCTTTGTAGATATCCTACTTGAACCCCTCTCCGTACATACTTATTCGCTTCTTTTGTTCTATATACTCTTCACAAACCTTCACTATCTACCTTCACTTCCCATCACTATATACACCACCAAACGTAATTACGCCTAGCAAACATCATGGAGTTCCGACCAACTCACACCTCGACACCACCCAAGAATCTCTACCCATGCCTCGCCACCCTCACTGTCGGAGCTGAGAAGTCAGGTAGACGACTATCGATGACTTCCAACTCTGGAGATGAAGAGGGAGGCTTGAAGAGGGTTATCAGTGGTAATAGGCGAAACACCACATTCGGCCAGGTCGCTGATAGGGGTGATAATCATGGTCAGAGAAAGAGTTTTGATGGAACCAATTCTGGGGCTGGTGGGTTTGATAAAGGAACTTGGTACTGGAGAGTCCAGGCTGGTGTCGATGATGTGAGTCAATCGATTAGGTGAAGTGGTGTCTGATGATAGACCCACTTGGTCTTGATGCCTTTAAGTCAACCGCCGAATCCACTCCTTACCTCCCCCCCTGCTCCTCTATCCGAGGTAATGCCAGCCCACTCTACCGCACCTCATGGGATAGGCCATCGAGAAGGAGACGAGAAAGAATCAATCGGTACTAAAGTCAAGAACCTTTTCTCTGGCAGTAAGAAACAACCGAAAGATGATTATCCTACTCAAGACGGAGGGGTCAAACACGAGACTATAGTCGATCAAACTGGTGCAGGGGAACAACGTCCTTCGGCAGCTGCAAACGCTATGGGAGCTGATAATGTTAATGCAAACGCTGAGACTGGTTGGCCAGGAGTGATCAATGGAGAGAAACTGGGCGCTGTCATTATCAGTTTGGCGAGTATTGATCATTCTCAAGTGAAATTGCATCAACACAAGAAAGAGAGTAGCTTCGTTACCGTTCCGGTAAGTACTCCTCCTTGCTAACGACTCAAGCTTACGTCTAGGTGACTGCTCATATCGCCGGTGTTGGGCAGAATAGTGAGATCGCCCCGAAATCGGGAACCATCAAATTCGAGTTTGATAAAGAATGGATCGGCGCTAAGGGGTACGTCAAGCTTTATGCTGAAGGTCCTGAGCTGATGATATAGTGAGGCAGAACTACTTCACCACTACATCACTACCGCAGCCCAGAACCCTCCTCAGCCGGCCTCTCATTTCGCTAATCAGAACTTCCAGCTTGGGGGCGGCGCGGTGGGTGCGGGACAACAGCCGATAGTTGGGGATGTAGCGCCTGATCAGAGTTCTGCTTCGAGTGGCAAGGTTGCTGGGACTGCTTTGTAGGTGTTTACTGGGTTTTGTAATTGTACGATATTTGGAAGAAATAATGAAATTGCAAGTGTGAAAGGAGGTTTCGGTTGGTAGCTATTTGTGATGAATGTATGTCCTGTTCATACTGAGGTGACGTGATGTGAGAGAGGACGACAGTAGATGCATAGGCATTGATCCAGCTCTAAAATTACGAATACCTAAACAATTGTGTAGACAAGAGAAAACATCAAGCCACATTCACATTATCCCTCACTCCACCCTCCTGTCCTCATGAGTGGTAACGATAATCTGAGTCGGGACTGGCATCTCCGCCCTCTGCCCATCCAAACCCCTCATTCTACCCATCATCTCTTGTAATCCATTCATGCCCAGACTAGGTCTCTTATTCTCATTCACCTGGGTATGAGGTTCAGAAGTCATATGAGCCCCTTGTTGATCTTGATCTCGATCTTGATTTTGATTTTGATTTTGAGCGTGAAGGTGATTCGAAGTACTATAACTCAATTCGTATGCTCCTCCAGCTACTCCTCCTGCATGTCGATCTGGGAGGATAGCAGCTAGAGCATCTTGTTCGAGATTGAGACGTTGACCCATTTCCCAGAAATGATGGTTGGCAAGTCTATCGGGTGTGGGACGTTTGTACGCCGACATCATTGGATGATGGGTAGTGGTTCCGCGTTTAGGTGCAGTCGATTCGAGGGTCATGTTTCGGGGTAGAAGGATCTAATCATCAGTACTGTGGGAATCAGATGGTGTGAGGATATACAATGATGGAAAGACAGTAAACGACAATGAGGCATGCTTGACCAAGCATCTGTTCGTTAGCATCGCTTACTCACCACTTGATGATGAAGGGTAGACTCCATATTATCTGCAGGGACAAACGTACAGGAAGAAAAGTCTGAGCAAAGTTGTTATCCATAATCCTCTGAGTGCTGGACAAAGAATCCGCACCAACCATCATCTACACGTCAGCTTGTTCAAGGCGGCAAAAAACAAGGGACATACGAAACAGATTGAATAAGTGACCCTAGCGATTGTCCTCATTAGATTTATTTCCTGGAAAACGGCTAATCGTTCTTGCATCTCGAAACCTGCTCCGAAATCTTTCATCCGGTTCACAAATCCAGGCAGGTAGAATGCGAGCGCGAATGACCCGAATGACAATCTCTCATTAGTCTGGGATGCGTTGCACTTTGTTGACTTACAGTAGAGAAATCCCAGAGGTGACGATGAAAAGGTATGACTACCTATTAGCGTCGTCTGCGACGTATGTGGGATAGCACATACACGCTGAGCATCCAAGTCGGTCGTCTCAATACTTGTAGCTCCAAAGAGCAGTAGGCCCGTGATGATACTGACGGCCATCCAGAACTTGAAACAAGGTGCTTGAAGCCAAGGTCGGGGGGTGGGCGCACAGGCATTATTGGGGTTCCTAATCGCTCGAATGAGGTATCCCCAGAAAATCATCTGATCATCAGTTATCATCTCTTCGTTGAAGGAGGACTAGGACTGACCTCTTCAGCATGGGCAATCTGAAGTGCCCAAAAGGTAGCAGTGACAAGGTATGCTGAGATTCTGTAAGTAATCTGTTGACCTGGTGTCCATAATTGCCATGGTCGAGGTTGAATCACCTGTCCAATCTTGACAAACGACTATCTATCAGCTTCTAGATCGTTCGGTGACTGTTGACTTACCTCTTGATAGACAACATGTACGTCCATCCATCTACTACTGACTAAGAACAGTAATCCGACAAGATGAACCCAAATCATCAATGTTCTGAACCAATCCGCTCGTTTGAAGATGAAGCATCTTTCGTCAATTGACACTTGTAGGCGACATCCAGGAAGCTGGACTCACCTCCACCCATCGTAATGCCAGGTATGCCAGATACAGAATACAAGACCGAGACTTCCCGAGGTAGCGAACCAATCTACAACTGGTGCACTATTGCCGTTAGCTCCCCCGGCAGATTCTGAAACCCCTGCTCCTTCTCGAGATCTAGACAGGCTGACTTACATTGGCATTGTGAGGACGGAGCGCAGTCGAGAGGAGGATAGATCGGATTGGCCAGAGAAGATAAGATGGCAGTCTCGATCTATAAGATGATGCGTAAGGATGGGGACGGTCAAGAAGGGGAGTAAAGGCGGTTGGATCGCTCCACGATGAGAGATGTCGATTTCAGAAAAGAATAGAAGGAGAGGTGGTAAGAAGAGCTGTGGAGAGAAAGGACGACTGAGTGAGTACATATACGCAAAAGGGATGCTTTGACTGATTTTCTTAGTAAAAAGTCAGATTAGCTTCAAAGGGTATTCGAGCGTTTCGGATTTTGAGGGTGTCTTGTAAGACTCCACGAAAGGATGTTAGACAGGATCACAGAGGCGTTAAGCACGTTCATCCATGTGTAGCCAAGTATCGTAATACCTTGCCTATCAGCCTTGTTGTTTTGAGTAAGGATAAGTAATTCACACAAGGGCGTACATTACCCCCACTTCTTTTGACCTTGTTCCTGCTCGGTCATACACACTCGATGGACCGGTGATATCGGGTACGGAGGACAAGCCGAGGCCGGTATATACAGCTAGGAAGGTGTGTATGGTTTGTGCTTTGACCATTGGACCATTGGACCTTTGGAGGGGATTGAAGGATGTGTGTACCTTGGTAGTTAGGGTGGTAGAGAACCCTATTTTGAATATTTTCGGACACAAAGGACTCGACCTGTTTTAGTGAGTGGTCTAGGAGATATGATCATAGTACATGCCCGAGCTCATTCAAGTGGCTAAGGATATAGACTGACCATATACTCCCATGATTCACCTACCACAACTTTCCGAGCTACTTTTACCCATTCCTGATCCCCTTGCAACATTTTCCCAGCCCATACTAAATCCGCTTCAACTGTTTCTTTCTCCTTTTCTAGACTGACCAAGAACCCCTCCCTTCCAAATTTTCGCTTGGTTACTAAAACACCTTGAGCAGTCTCTAGCCTTATCTCCTCTACATTCTCTTTAGCCATTTTGATTACCTCCTCGCTCCCTTTGACTTTCAATATCCCCATCACCCTTCCTAGCCTGTCGATATCCACCTCTCTCTCTTTCTTCACGCGATATTCAACCCAATCCCAATATCCCAACATCTGACCTAATCCCGCAACGAGCGATACTACTCCTCCGAAAATCGAGAGACAGAAACCAAAAGTCATCAGGTTGGGGAACCCAAACATGATAGATAGTCCCATGGTCATACATCCCACTAAGACTGATGAGATTGTTTTACTGGATACTTCCGGGAGGTTGGTAGGGTGCGGTTTACGTGGTATCCAGAGTTCTAAATCTGTCAACGCCGAGGAAGGGGCGCCAGTGAGGAGGATATAGGCCGCACAGAGGGCTGTGAGATTACTACCTGAGAATCGGACGAGCATCGGTATCGATATCGCGTGTGAGTTGTTTTTGTCGTGTGATAGTCGACGTGTAAACGCATGACATGAATGAGTGATTTGGAGTAAGCAGGTGGGGGAAGTCTTGGCAATTGGAGCTAGGAATAGGCTAACTTCTACTAAGGAATGAGATTGCGTAATCATGCTAGATAGGATTACGCACTCGGTACTTAAATTGATCAAAGAGAAAAGTCCTGCATAATAGCAATACAACGTATACGTAACATCTATTTTGACACGATGAACAACAGCGCCAATTGAGTGAGAGCCCGAGGTAGACTAATCCCTCCCCGTTGACCCAGAACCAGACGCATGACTCGCCATGGTACCCGCTCTACTCCTCCCACTTCTTTTCTCGCGACGCATGAACGCTAGGTATTTTGCGAATCCAGATGCGGTAGGCGGAGTATCGGTCGTTGTTGAAGGAGTGGGATCGGGTGGGAGGTTGAAATCTGATCATCAGCTCAAATAGGCATGGGCGGGCGGGGACATACCCTTTCGACACAGTGGACAAGAAGAAGAGACATCCAATAACCAAGGATCTATACATGTCTTGTGATAGACATGTTCCTTTTCACATGGTAGTACCCTTATATCATCCCCTTCTTCGAATTCAATCAAACAAATCGGGCATTGTTCCTCTTGATCACCCGATAGATCCGCCATTGCAGCGCTCGGATCTGGTTTAGGCTCTGACAAGTAAAGTTCAGAATCGGTATATCCTCTCTCGACTGATTTTACACTTGTATCATCATCCTCCCGGATTGGGGGTGCGAGTGACATTGCCGTATCCATACTTCTCCGACCCGACATTCCATCGGGAAAGACAGCAGAATGAAGCGTCCCATCTCGACCGTGTCCCAGTGTACTCGATCGACGACGTTCATGATCGGCATGTGGTAATTGTCGGAATTCAATTTCTGTATCGGAATGTAGACTTTTTGGCGATTCTCTTCTGTTGAATTTGATAACGGGAAAAGTATCCAACAAAGCCTGTGCAATTCCTCCAGCCCTAGTTTGCGCAGCTTCATTCTCATTCCCTTCTCTTCTTCCATAACGTTCCGGATTTCTGATGGCACGCCGAGCAGCCATACCGATCATGAGTGCAAACATTGCCGATATACAGCCCATGATCACGTACAACGCAATCATAGCAGGTGGTTGACCTGAACGACGGTTGTCAGATGGCGAATCGGTAGTGGGTTCAGGAATATTTGTAGGTGTAGCTTGACCGGTTGAATTCCGAGCAGTTAATGTACCAATGAGGAATGTACGTTCCAACAATGGTGTTCCTGCCAATGAAAGGTTGACCGCGTTTGATCTGGCATCAGCTTGACCCAAGAGAGGTATGTTGATCGCTCACGATGAATTTAGGAGAGTGCCATTGTAGTGGTAGAAAGTCTCGTTTGTGTTGACGAATTGAGAATCGATAATTCTGGCCACTTGCAAAGTCTCACTCGCAAACACATCTAGCGGTTTCTCGAAATCGGTAATGTATTCCTCGGTGAGAAGGCAAGATTGTGATGTAGGGGAATAAAGGAGCTTTCATCAGCTAGATGTCAGTGAGGGTATGTAAGAACTCACCGCTGAAATTGCACCACGATCACGGGCTAATGTGAATATATCTAATCATCAGCCTTCGTCTCGCGAATCCAGAAATTACTGACCCCATTCTTGACTAGCATCTGTTTCGTTGACATCGCACGAGATATACGCGATCCAAGGTGTCGTAGTTGATACATTCGGCCCCATTGTAGATTCCGTAAAATGGACCAGTGCCCCACTAGTCTGCCCACCAGTAGGTACATCCGCTTGCAGCTGATACGATCTTATCATCAGCCCAGTCCCTTCAGTCAGCACGATAAAGACATACACTGATCCACGATAGACTCCGGCTGGCAGAACCCATGATATAAATATCGTCGATGCGTCGGTCAGATTCAAGCGCGAGGTATCATTCACAGCTTGAGCGGGAATGTAGGCGTGAGTGGTGGGTAGGCAGCTGAGGATGGTTGTGCAGATAGTCGGTATGAGAAGTATTGAGGATAGTGATGCGCGACGCATATTGCTAGTGGTACAGTTGTCGTTGGCTTTGGATCAATCGTAAATAAATTCGAGTGTCTTGGTGTGAATTCAGGAAAGTACGACTACAGGAACAGAATGAGATGTTTGGGTCGTCTTGATTCAAGTGTCGAGCGAGTACAAAGTTGCTTCCTTTCACGACCCTAGCTCCCCTGCCGAACGATTGTCTCTTCGGCCCTGTCTTTGTGGCCGGTATTCCGTAGGCAGTACTGTTTGATATAAAAAGTAGTAATACAAAGTCGACCTAAAGAATAGTATAAAGAGCCATGTATAGATGGTGTGAAATAGATTAGGGCTACTAGTTGTCGGGATCTAAACTCGGACTCGGAACTACTGTAGAGTACACAGCCTTGATCGAGATTTATCGCTTCTTATGCATATTGACATGTTCAAGTCGATATCACAAACCTCGATATGCAAGCATCTCTTACCCTCCAGACGCTACTTTAACCTCTCGACGAGATCATGCAGTAAATTCAATATCCTATTCTGCGGTTCAGACGAATTCTCGGTCAAGAATCTAGATACGTTGATCTCTGCCTCTGGTGAGTCTGGCTGAGCTGTAACGAGCTAATGGAAGATGTCTGGGAAAGCATACATGTCCTCACTCCTCGACTGCGAAAGTCGCCCATCCGTAAGTCCACTTCAATGACCTTTGCATTATATCAACTAGTCGGCCGAAATGAAATAAGACGGAAACTGACGGAAATAGCTTTACTAGAATACGCAAACAAGCACCGCCTATCAGCCACTCAAGTTCCCCCTGATGGAATCGCAGCTTATACTCTACCTTCGCAATTCGGAGAGCAGAATTCCAAGAATGTTCTGGTCACAGCTTCATTTGGACATATCATCCCGAATTCATTCCTGGGTTATTTCAAATATGATAAACGATTAAATGTCCATCCGTCGTTATTACCGAAATATAGAGGAGCTGCACCTATACAATGGACGATCGCTAATGGCGATACTTCGACTGGCGTGAGTGTTCAAAGACTAGTGGAGAAAGGAAGGGGGATTGATGGTGGGGATATAGTAGGAGTTGTTGATGGAATTGTACGTCCACCACAGGGACATACTGCGTGCGGGACTGATGTGTAGAAAGTAGCGAAGGATGCCACTTATGCCTCATTGCTGGGACAAGTCTCGGGACTAGGTGGAGAGCTGCTGGTAGATGTATTGAGGAGAATACGAGATGGAACTGTACGTATTTACGAGCGACGTTTCTGATAATAGGATGAAGGTATTCCTCAAGATCCAGCTGGCGTGACTCGAGCTCCAAAAATCACACATGAAACAGCACAGATCAATTGGTCAACTCAAACAGCAACGCAAATCGATAGTCTAGCTAGGGGGATATCTCATCAAGTAAGTCGAGTGTCTGGCAGCAACTAATGACAGTATCCCGTCTGGACCACAGTAGAGGGTGTCCCTATTCAAATATTCCAACCCGTGCCCACCAAGCTCGACGGAGAGAGCAGAGAACCAGGCATAGCGACCTTACTCAGAAAGCAGGGATCGCTGATTGTTTCTTGTGCGGATGGTAGCGGCGTGAAGGTGGAGAGGGTCAAAAGCCAAGGCAAGAGGGAGGTCAATGTGAATGATTGGTGGAATGGGTTGCCCAGGGATTTGAGAGAGGGAAAGATGATTAAGCTGGGATCGTGATTTGCGTAGTGCACGCTTGTCAGATCGTAGCACAGATTGCGATGATTGATGTATCAGTAGTCGCCATAGACCTCGACAAACATTCTTATTGTCAAGAGTCCAAATACATCTCCGAGAATCCTAAACCCGCTGCACGGAGCCTCTCCACTGCCCATCTAAACCCCAAACCTAGAATCGCTCTACCCGGACTAATTGGCATATTGCCTCGTCCACTGCCTTGCCAGCTCGATAGCTCCCTTCTCATCCTCTTTCCAATGCTGAGCGACATCATTTGCAAGTGGATCATCAGGGTTAGGTGCACCTAGTAAAGCCTGAATCGAGAGCCTGGACATGAGCTATTGTCCACTTTCCTCTAAATCTACAGCTAGACGGGACTTACAAGACAGTACGGATTTGTAGAGCGGGAGACCATTTATCTTTAAGGATATCCAAGCAGATTCGACCTAGTTTATCTGTCTTTGTCAGCTCGTGCTTTTCTCTGCTACATCGATAGACTGACCGATATTTGGGTGACTAACATCAGCTACAGCATAAACATAAGGGATGACGCACTAGATCTTTGTCAAGAATCGAACTTTAGGAGGATTCATGGGATATTCCTCCGGTAGGTATAATTCGAGTTTGAACACACCTCCTACTTTGTCAGTCTTGTTCCGACTATACACCATCGAAAGCTCGGACGAGGCGTTCTGACGTACCCTCATAAGGAGATGATTCTGGTCCCGAGACTGAAACGTCGAAATGACGGAGGTTCTCTTCGTTGGGTGCGGCCGAGATCCCGGGTGGTGAGTCGGACATTAGGCGCTCGGTCTCCTATTTGTGTAAAGTGTGATTGTGGTTCGTAAGGGTGTTCGAGCAGCCATGACCATGGAGAGATTGAGGATATGTTTAGCTGGAATCTGGCGAAGGACAGGACAAGACATACCTTGAGGATACGTTTGGGAAGCGACATCCTGCGATACGATTAGACACAGTGATGACTAGGTCGTCAGCATGCTCACTTACGCAGGTAGCTGACACTCGCAGTGAGTACTGACAAAAATATATGAAGCCCTCTATGCTTGATACAAGACAGACGATGGTTGTGTGGTATTGCAAGTATCACAAGATAGAGTGGGCTAGATGGTGAGTCAGTCAGCGCAACCAACGTCACTTGACTTGGATGAGGCAATCGCGGAATCAATTTAAACAATGGACAAGGTTAAGGGATTAGGAAATTGAAGCTAATGAGATTAGGAATTCAAATGCTAATCAATCTACTCGTATTCCGGTTAAGTACAGAGCCGGCGATGGATTGACAAAAGTCGCTTTGACCTATAGCGATCCTCTCATCTGTCAACTACAGTACATATTTTCATAATGACAACAGTAAACGAGAAGGACTATGACGGTGAGATCTCCAACGCTGGATATAGCTGATGGATCAGGGATCAAGGAGCAGATCAGGAAAGTGATGAAGCAGCCCGAGTACGATGATGGATCGGCTGGACCTGTTTTTGTTCGGTATGTCTTGGAGTCGCCACAATTTGGAGCTGACAGTAGACTTGCATGGCATGCTTCTGGGAACTATAGCTTGGTTGAGGTATGTATACTATCTGATCCGTCACTGGTGCCGGACTGATGAGCAGCACAATGGTGGATCGAATGGGTGAGCTACGATGCCTCAGGAAGGAGGATGATAGCTGATCGAACAGTGCCGGCATGCGATTCGAGCCAGAGGTGAGCTAAATTGCCTTAACCACTCGTCAAAGCTCATATTCAGTCCGTCGATCCGGCAAATGCAGGTCTTCATCATGCAATTTCTTTCCTTCTTCCGATCCAAGCTGCAAACCCCTGGCTTACCCATGCCGATCTATGGAGTAAGCTAACCCTTTCCAACGCTCAAAGAAGACAAGCTGATGAACAGCGTTAGCGGGAATCACAGCGGTAGAAGCTATGGGAGGACCAAAGATCCCATGGCAACCCGGACGTACGGATTACAGTACTGCCGAAGCAGCTGCTGAACATCGTGGAACCGTCGGTGATCGGTTAGCTACCTCGCACCGAGGGTAGGAAGATACTGATGTCAGATTACCAGATGGAGCCCTTGGTGCTGATCATATCCGCGAGATCTTTGGACGTATGGGATTCTCGGACCAGGAGATTGTCGCCCTTTCCGGTGCTCATAATATGGGTAGATGTCATTCTGATAGGTCCGGATTCGATGGGTCAGCTAATCCTCCTTTAGAACAGGATATGAGCTGACATGTAGACCATGGGTCGTCAACCCCACACGATTCTCAAACCAATATTTCAAACTCCTACTCAGGGATATCTGGAAACCACGTAAATGGGATGGTCCATTCCAATACGAGGCCACAGTAGCTGGAACAAAACTCATGATGCTCCCAACTGATGTGAGTCCAATTTACATGCGCAAGTAGCTCACGGCAGATGGCACTTGTGACGGATCCAAAGATGAAACCTTGGGTTGAAAAGTACGCCGCCGATCAACAACTGTTCTTCAAGGATTTCGCACTAGCTTTCGCCAAACTCATCGAGTTGGGTGTACAGAGGGATGATACTGGGTTCGCGCAATTGGTCAACAAGGCTGCGAAAGAGGGGAAACCATTGGATAAGACTCGTGCGCCTGGTGGTGGTGGAGGATGTCCTTTCGCTGGAACTACTGGGAAAGGACGGGGTGCCAAGTTGTAAATTGTCGGTTTGTTTCTTTAGAATAGATTTGTGAATGGCAATGCTGCATTATGGTTATTGTACATACACTTTAGCAACACAAGCATGGTCGTTATGGTCATCAATCATATCCAAATATCCCTATACAGTCTATCCTATTAGCTTGTGACAAGCGGCAATGGCGAACCAGAGGGAGGGGTTACTCACGTCATCATCGTACATCCACCGCGTCTCTTTAGGATTTCTCGGTGCGTTTCTCACATAACGGTCGTTTCCCTCCGGTCTTGGCGTTAACACATGTCCCCACTTTGTATCCTATAGAAGGAGTGGAGAGTAGCACATACCTGACCCGTTTCTTGTTTGAAGCCAGCATAGATTGAATGGTTATACAAACCGATATCGCCGTCAATACTGTCGATTAGTTTCGGGCTATATCTCAAGGTTGGACATACCAGGAGACCAATCATTACCTATCATCAGCATTACCAGGGAGTGTGAAGGGCATACGTACCAAATATAGAAGCGCATATATGTCCATTCGAATACACATGAGGATGTAATGGTGGTTGATATTTCTCATTACACACGAAAGTTACCTCTCAATCAGCTCGTCAACCTCAATAAGTATATAAAGAGAAGTAGGGGCTCACTATTGGACATTCTATAGGATAACGTTCTGGGAATACCATCTTCAATGCAAATTTCTCGCCCTACCAGTCAGCCGTCGTCAAGGGTGAGCTATACCGCCACCGCAGTGCGAGATGCGATTTCCAAGCCAATCCTGCGGTGTGATAGGATAATGAAACGACAAGACATACCCTATAAACAGTCTCGTCACCTAGTACTGCAATTCCAAAGACCCAAGTATCCATTCCCGATACATCAATCGCTTCAATCCCATCTGGGCATCCCTTGGTTTGGATATCCGTCAACTCCTTCACTACCCGTCAGCCTCCTGCCATTTATACAGATTGTGATGTATCACATACTCATACGTTTTGCAGCTAATCTCTGTGCCATCTTGCCTTGCTTATAGCTATACAGAAGACCTAATTGATATAAGAGTATGGGGATGGTAGTCAAGTCAACTCGTCACTGAAGTTGAATCCGGTGCTCCACATTGAATACCACGTGGCCTGACTTGTAGCCTAAAAACATGCATCATTCCACCCGCACCGATGTTGTTGTACTTTACCTATTAGAGATACGGACGCTATAGAAATTGGCATAGAGCGCTGAGATATCACTGCCACTGACCGCTTACTATCACCAACATGGATCAAGAGGAAGCGCCTACAGTGATCGATTTGGAGGAGGGGAGTGAATGGCGATTCGAATTAGAGAATGATGAGAATATAGCAGTGAGAGTGAGTGCTTGTGTCAACTTCTGTCAACACCCCAATGGCAATCAGCATGGCAGCAGCACAAAGAACGTGGAGGTGAGTCTCATGCTTAATGATCTCTGGACAGTAGCTGACCACTTCAACTCTCAATTATGGTTCTCCTCTATTCTTCGTTATATAGATTGTCTACTATGTCATCTCGCCTTTGCAGTACACCTCGAGCTAGCATCAGACTGTCACCACTCTTCCAAAATGATAGATGACGGCGTCTGTCTGACATGGCCTCATACTGACACTCCCTCAGGTCCAATCTCGAGATCCAGTCTATATAAATTCCGAAGAAATACCTCCAGAAGCATGGTATCCATTATATCGTAATTTAAAATCATCAATCTACTCGCCTTCCCCCGCTCAGTTAGAAGGTACATCCATTCTTTCGTCATTTCGATCTGACACTGATAGCAGTGACATCCCTCCCGACATCCCAGTATTCTTCTTCATCCACGATCCAACCTCAATTAACGTCAATTCATCTCGCCCTTGAACGGACCCGATTGTTTGCGAGGAGGTATGGGAAAGGGGTAGCAAATCACGAAGGAGTGGAGCGAGGTCCAAGGGTCATGGTTGTAGGACCACCTAGTTCGGGCAAGAGTAGTGTCATTAAAGCACTTGTCAACATGGCATTAGGGACTGGTATGGGATGGACACCGACAGTCGTTGGACTTGATCCTTCAAGTGTATGTCTCCTGTTCCCGACATACTTTGGAAGACAGCTGATGTCAGCCATCAAACCTGATTCCAGGTAGTTTATCACTTTCCACACCTCAATTCCCTATTCCAACACATCACCCCTCAAACCCACTAGGATCACCACCGACAACGGACCCTCTCGCTACCATGGCTTCTGATGTGCCGACTTTAGGTTGGTGGTATGGCCATCTTGAACCCACTACGAAAGGAGTGGATGTATGGCGGAAACTAGTTTCGGCAATGGCGCAGAAAGTGGCTGAGCGATGCGACAGAGATCCAACAGTAGCTGCCAGTGGTTTGATCATGGACACCAGTAGTGCATTTGCCAATCCTACCCTGGGGACACGTAAAGATGATCCCAAAGCGAGATACACCCTAATCGCACAAGCTGTACAGGAATTCAACAGTATGTCTGCTTTGTTCAGTTCGTCGCTGACAGGTAGTCGATACGATACTAGTCCTCTCGCATGAGAAACTATCAATAGATCTAAATCGCCTATTCCCTTCGCAAACTGTATTACGTCTACCGAAATCAGGAGGTGTAGTAGATCTGGACGAGCATTATAGGACTGCAATTCAGGCGTTTCAAATCCGATCGTATTTCTATGGAGAACCACAATTACCATCGGCATTATCGAATTTAGGAAGAATGGTCGGTCTGGCTGGTCAATTGACACCATACAGTTTCCAAATTGGTTGGGAGACTTTGACTATTGTCAGAGTCGGTGAAGGTAAGTACATGTGACAATCTAGCTTTGAGCAGTGGTTGACAGGCAGAAAATGCCGCTCCATCAAGTGCTTTGCCACTAGGTTCATCACGAGCTTTATCATCTACACGACTGAGTAAAGTCGACCCATCCGGTCCAGCCCATGTTCACAGGTTAATGAATTCCGTCCTAGCCATCGTCCATATAGTTCCAGGGGATAGGATCATCAAGGAGAAACCGTCAGAGTCGAAGCCAGAAGTCAAACCTGAAGTCAAGGTAGAAGGGGAGGAAGCAGCGGGACCCGTTGAGGGGGACGAAAAGCCAGAGGATGAGGAGGCTCAAGCTGAGGCTATGGGCGAGGGTGAGGACGATGGTGATGATGATGAGGTCCCATATATTGAGGATGTCGGTACGAGGGAGGTAGCTGGGTTTATTGTCATGTGAGTTTTCACCTTTCTCTATCTGGCGAATGTGGAATCCTCGTCCTCATGTGGGGATGTACAATGAGAACATACATGACTGACCTGCAGCACCGGGATCGATGCTCAGAGAAGAAAGTATACTGTCCTATCACCTTCCACTGGTAGATTACCTTCTACAGTTGCCCTCGCTGGATCTATAGAATGGGTTGATTCAGAGTAACTACGAGTAATCATCATGTCAAGTATGAAAGCAAAGCATGCACATCGTGTTAAACCCAGTATTACCGTACTGCCTATCACAGAGGAAACCAAATAGTCATAGAATACATCATTACAACCTCGTTATAGTATACATCGAATATTGAAGCCTTTTCATCAAGTATCAAGCTTATCGTCCCTCTCTTCATCACCATCTTTGACTCGCAATACTTTGGCGAATTCAACATAATTAAATTTCCCTTGTCGATCCGTAAATGGTCCACTGAATAGTCTATCAATCTGAACATCAGCAATCATTATTCCGCACAATCTGACCAAAGTCAAGTAGAACAAGTCAGTGTGTCTTGGAAATCACTAGAAGGCCAGCAACTCACCTCCCAATCTTCCATCCTATCCCCCAGTTCCCCCAGAAACTTTCTCATCTCTTTAACGTCCACCACTCCTTTATCTCCCTCATCAAAACAACTAAACGCATCTACGATATCTTCTTCCGGATCCAGTTCTAATAAATGTTCACCCATCATAGCGAGGAATTGAGTAAAGTTGATACCTTGTGCTTTAGAGCTTGAGGAAGGTGCTTCAGATCCAGGACGTGAAGAGAGGAGGGAATTGAGTAAAGTTGGAGTTGGTGTTTGACCTATTTTGTCAATCATAGAGCCAACTTACTTGACATGTTACCGACCTAAGTTCGAAAGCATAACTCTCAGATCCTCCTCAGCTATCCTCCCATCTCCATCTTGATCAATCATATTGAAAGCTTCTTTAAATTGTTTAACTTGATCAGGAGTAAACATTGTATAAGCAGCACCACTGGCTTCTCGCAGATGTGGTGTTTTCTTTACGCCAGTTGGTAGACCACGACCAAGGCCAAGGGAAGCTATTGTTGATGCCTATCACCTCAGCTTATGGCTCCTGTAGTGCTTACCATTTGATAAGTGGACGAAGTGATGAAGGGGTAGATAAATGGATAGGAGTGGATACGCGACGCGTCTAATCTGAAACTGATTTTGATTTCTGCCGCCTCTTGGCATATGTAGGTTTCATTCGTCCTTTACACTTTCCGTCGCTATCATCGACTTTGATCCGCCCCTGACTGCACCCAAAAAAGGCCTCGGCATCAAAGGTCACCGACCGTGACGGATCGTAACTACCGTAGAGTTCAGAAAGACGCAGGTCAGAAGCAGATGCATGACAATGTATGTTCACAAAATGATATTAATGATGATAGATGGAGATGGGGACTGTATAATCAACAAACAGCTAGCTAGCTACGGAAATGTCGGGAAATATGATATATGCCAAATGAGTGGAAATGTAACGTATGTATGTCGTGAAACCTTGAATCTGATAAATCGAAAAGGGAATGTCCTAAATTGTCCATCGAGTCTAGTTGGGTAGCGAGATGTAATATTGAATGAGGCCAGGTCATACTGCCGTAGAATTGTTTGATAGGCAGAATAAAATATCGCCTCCGCCATCCAGCCTAATTGACGAGATAACTTGATTGCCTCTTTCTCCTCGGAGCTGCCGCTGAATGTTCCTCCCGGTCCATGACAGGCACAGTAGTAGACCTCCTCCAACTAGTTGGTGGCTGCATTTGTCCTGGTCCTGATCTTTCTCTCTCTCCTCTTACTCCTCTCTCACCATCACGCTCTCGATCATCCGCATTGATGACCGATATACCCAATTGAGATCGTCGATTCGTTACTCCCTTTGGCGAATTTGTAGGTATTTGATTGATTAATCCCTTTTTAGGGGGTGTCAGATCATTGTGAGATGTGGATCGAGTATATTGCTGCGGAGGGGTCGAGGTTGATTGGAAATAGGAGGATTGGGAAGTTGGCAGATGTTGATTCTGGTGATGAGGGGAATATTGGGCGAGATTGAGATTGGATGCAGAGTATGATTGTGGGAAACCACCCATCATACTCATTGGCCTATAAGGCGATGTCATTCCGTTCGTAGGTGGACCGAATTCTCCTCCGTACACACTCTGAGTTGAAGGTCCATATGCGTACATTGAGCCATGGTCAGGTGGAGCCCATGGCATCTGTTGTTGACCGGGATATGCGTGAGGGTGAGGGGGGTACATTTGAAATTGAGGTGGGTAATTGTATCCCATAGGCAGTGGCATGGGATATTGCTGTGCCTGAGGTTGTGGCTGGGGTTGAGGAGTATAAGGTGAGAATGATTGAACCGATTGAGCGACTGAACCGGATATATTCGATTGACGTTCCCATTCTTCCTCGAATGCTTTGGACGCAGCGGCCATGTACTGGGCTTGCCACATTTCCTTCATACGTTGTCTGTCCTCAGCTTTCGTCTCACAAGAGTATCAATTGTAACTTACCTGGCTGCATCGTCCATGTTGGAAGCAGACGACATGACAGAAGGTGGTCTACCAAGCTCGGGGCGAAGACCGGTATGATACTGAAATGAGCATTATCTTCAACGAGACTGAAATAGAGACATACCACTGGAGCGGGAGGGAAAGATCCATCCCTCGATACTTTGCCTTCCATCTCAAGATCACTAGGCGTAATGGGTTGTCCAGAGGAGCTATCCCCCGTCAAACCAGATTGTGATGATGCCGGGGAAGCATCCCATAATTTCTGCCCTAAGATACCCATTTCCGCAGGAGGCTCTGAAGTATTCGGTACAGATGCTCGTCTAGCATACGATCCGGGCGATTCAACCGGCGGAGAGGTCTTGTATGGTTGAGGCGATTCCGAGTGGATAGTAGCGGGTCGAATACCGGTTTGGTTGACTGCCAAGCTCGATCGAGAGGCTTTGGATTTGATCCGAGCAAGAGGTAGATCCTCTTCACTATCGCTATCACCAACATTATCGTTCTTGACTACCCTGTGCACACTAGATTGACTAGTGGTAGATTTGAAAGTCGAAACAGGTCGAGGAGGCGCATTGGCGAATGATGATCGAGGAGCATTCACTGGTCGAATGGGTGCGGGCGGTGGCATATCCTCTTCATCTTCCGAGGCCGTCCCTTCCTCTTCCGAATCACTCTCTTGCTTGACAGGTTGCCTGGTGACTCTGGCAAAACTTGACCTGGGAACTTGAGTAGTAACGGGGGAAACGGTAACATCACTCGCTGGCGATTTAAGTCCTTCATCAACCTTTAAAGTATTCAGCCCCACCAAGGACGATTTGTTCATCGGTCTGGGTCCAACTAGATTACCCAGCCGTTCCGAAAGGGGTGAGCGGATCGTATTGACATCAGAGGCGATCGATTCGGCAATCAAGGAAGAATGAGATTGTTGTCGTATAACAACTTTCGGAGTTGGTGGTTCATTTTCGGTATCATTGTCGCCATACACGGCCATTGAGCGTATAACGAGATCCTCATCTAGGTCCTTGTCCTGGCGTTTCTGGGCGGGCGAGATGGCGCTTGACAAGGTACTCCCTCCGGCAGGCGACGGGATAGAGACAGCTAAACCAGTAGTCTTGGTCACCAACGCCTCTAGATCCCTTGATAGAGGTTTCGGTTGTACTTTAGTGGCTTGTGGGGAAGTTGAAAAGGCGCTAACTGGATAATCGAGTGAAGTGAAATCGAATTCTGGTGAGTTCGTCACTGCTTCGATAGGAATTGTAGCTGTAGCGGTGGAAGGGGCAAAATAGCCTTCGTCGGGTAGATCCCTTGATGTCCTCTTGGGTGAATCAGCAGGACTGGCTGGAGGAGAAGGGAAGTTGGGGTGAAGCTCATCAGGTGAGATTAGGGGCGTGGTCTTGCTCCGGGTATGCGAGATCACTTGATCCACCTTGGTAACACTAGGTGAAGAGGGCATGGCAGGTCGAGATCCAGAGGGTGTATTGGGAATGGATTGACCAGTTTTGTTTCCTGGAGATCGCATCTGTACCGAACCCCTTGCTCCATCCTTGAAACTCGAAAGCGATGCCGAGCTGGATTCTCGACCGGAATGTCGAAGCATTCCAAGTGGAACGTCATCGTCTTCACCGTCGTCCATGAGATAGGTACTACTTGGTCGTCTGACTCCCTTTCTGAAAGCCCCAGCAGATACCTTGGTCGCGGTCGAGATATGATCATCGAGCGAGGCGAGTGATGCAGCTCGACTCATTGGTCTAGAGGTGGGTATAGGAGCCACGGCGTTGACTGGCGATGTACCCTCGATGCTCGTATACGGCTCAGGTTTCTGATAATCCGAAGCTCCAGATACATGACGGAAAGAAGTGACTTGAAACGATTTATCGTCCACAGGTTCAGTGTCGAGGTAATTAAGATCGTTCATTGATCCTTTGGTCGATGATCTCGAGAAAGGGTTATGGGGAATGAATGAGTTTCTGCGATTGGCAGATGGACGTCTCGAAGAAAGGGCATTGGCAGTATGATTATCGGTCGAAGAACTTCGGCTGGCTTTAGGTCTGAGTGAAGAAGTGAGATCCTGAGGTGGTAGTGAACCCTTTCGAGGTGTAGGCGATCCCTGTCACATTAGCTCTTGACTTGCAGACAATCGATATACTCACAGGTTCCTCTTGTATAGACATCCGTCTGGCATTAGGGGTATAGACGGTATTCTTCTCTGGTGAAGCTAGATGTTCCATTTCTTCTTGGCTCATACGGCCTACTGGTTCTGCTGCGGGAATGGGAGCTTGAGCTTGAGGCCGGTCGAGAAATATGGCAGTGACGGGGCGGGCTTTGGGTTGAGCTTGTTGCGATTGTTGGGCAGCACCGAAAGGGATAGAAGATGTCCGAGGTGTTTGACGAGTATATGATTCTGGCGCTTGGTCGTCAAACTCTTGCCTCTGCCCCTGACCCTCGAAATCCAGCTTGCCCAATATCGCCCACTGCTGTGAAGGTGGCTGGACTCTAGCACTTGTCGGTGTACGATCCTGCTTGGGTGTCGAAGATCCTTCCCTCTCTCTCTTGTGATCCTCATTCCGCCTAGGAGCAGGAACATGAACAAATGAGGAATTCCTCGATCTCTCACCTTGATACTGGTTCGAATCAGGTAGAGGAGGAGCAACACTAGGTGAGGTACTCTCATACGGCAGCCCATATCCTACTTCTCTATCCTTGCCTTTCGTTTTCCGCTTCCAAAACGATTTCGATGATTTGGGCGTTTCCATCCCCGATCCCGATGTCGAATCGGCGATACTTGCTCGTGAGACTGTTGCGTACATGTGCGAATGGGTCAGGATAGGGGGAGGAGGCATAGGTGGAGCGGTCAAGTCTGCATGATCGGTAGGAGGTCGATTTGAAGCGGAAGATGAAGCTCTGAATCGTTGGAGTAAACCCATCTTTCTATTATTGTGTGTCGTTTCGTGTTGTGTTCGGGCCTGATATTGTCGTGAAGCGTAACTTGGGCGGGGCGTAAGGCGTGGATGTACATGCAGTTGCAGATGGCGTATGTATCTATAAAATCAGTATTGGTATGACGCTTTAAGACATCAAAGTAGGGAAACAAAGGAACGAAGTCAAACTGATGTACCGCTTCCGTCCCACCTCGCTGACTTTGACAAAGGTATCTTGAAATGCTCACTATTTTTGATGTAAAAGACGACCCGACAAGGATGAATCCTTGATCCTTAATCCCAATCTTATCCCTTGACCCTTTTCTTTTAGTGTGAAGGGGGTGAAACACTCGATCGGAATTGTTGAGGTATTGAAATGGGTGTTGGGTATCGGTATTGGTCTAGTACATGTTTGTGAATTATGCTATATGGTAGACACGCTTCTCTGTCGACCTACAGTCTGTTTGATTAGTCCAATACACGTGTATAACAGTGAGAAGGAAAAGACTTGCTCAGATTGTTGTTGTTGAACAAAGTGATCAGCCACTGAAGTATCGTAGTCGTATGTCGGCGGCAATCCGGAACCTTATTACGATATCAAGTCCGTGCTTCTGTTCGGAAGCCGAAGAGAGTATGTATATGTTCGATAGTCTACACACTACTACTACTTCTCAGAGAGTGCGAGCATGCAGCAGGACAAGCCGGTAGTGACGCGACTATACTTACTACCAAGTTGCGTGTTTTGCACCGCTCTCTCTCTCTCTTTGATCCCTAACCATTAACCGATCCTTTTTTGAATACGGAAATCAGTCAGGTACACATCGTCTTACACCTTGCACAGTGCCTATCTTGGCACCTGTCGTTCTTTCCATCTGCTGTGCTTCTACCCCTAAACTACTGGAATTCATGATCGAGATCTTACGGTATGGCTTGTACGGGAACTTTAAACTGGGCGGAGGCATGGATGCATCGATCGTGCTTCGGCGACATCGACGCTGAGCACTCATAGTGAACCGCATTGTTGTCAGAACAGATCATCGTCGCTCTCTAGCATGTCCTGGGATCTAGCCGTCAGCATGGTTTGTAGTAGGAGAGAATTGACTCACTCTGGCATAGCTTCATCTCTGTGTACGGCTTCGAAGAGCGAAAGAATATCGATGTCGGATAAAAGCGGATGTGCATCTGTAACTCTGTTCAGGCCTTGCGAGCAATCCCTCTTCGTATGATCACACATACCGGCTCCGCTGAGCTGATCGTCCCCTTCCATATTTCGGTCGCTGACGGCGTGCTTTGGAGTGATTGGTAGATCCCAATGTATAGACATAGCATCCCCATCCGACATCAAGAAATCATCGTCAAATTCCTCCAGTGGACCCTGATAGTTTCTCATATCAACAGTCATGGAAGGAATACGATAAACGACCTCTTCATCATCATCCCATATCGCCTCTTGGGGTGATGTCGATCCAGGTGAACTAGATAAGAAAGCTGTTCGGGAGTTTTCGAAATCCTGATCGGCGGTATATATTCCCACTTCTGATTCGGGTTGGGACTCGTCGGCTGTATCTCCCGCATGGTCTGTTTCGAGTCGGAGCTGATCGGCTGAGTATTCCACATGTTCCGATTCGTCATTCATTTGGATTTGTGTGCTTTGGTCTGCGGTGTAGTCATCCATCTCGGATCCAGGTTCGCTTTCAAGGAATTCTTGGTCGGCACCCGTCTCCGACTCTCCTGTTCCAGATACAGGCAGATATTGATCTGCAATATAAACGCCCATTTCCGAATGGGTATCGACATCGTCGTCGCTATTGAGGAAATCGTGATCCTGATCTCGGCGTGGATACTGACTACAAATCATAGCTCCCGCTTGACCTAGACTGAATTGAGGACTACGAGGAAGGATGTACTGTATCGGTGGGACTAGGTCGTGTTCAGGCGAGAGAGTGTTAGGAGGATGAAATGTTGGCGGAACTTGAACTTGATTTCCGATATTGTCGAGGTCGTCGAGGAAATCATCGTCGTCGTCAATTTCATCATCATCTTTACAAGAATCGTACTCGGAAGTTCGGTGCTGACTCGCAATTGGCGAGAGACACCGCGTCGCGATACTTGAGTCTCGGAGTGTAGACTGATTTTCGGGATCGAAATCCAGAAAGTCGTCGTCGTCATCGTCGAGTCCCACGTCAATACCTGGATCCTCCTGAACTCGCCTTTGATGAAGCAGTTCATCTAACCGGTCGTCCTCTGTTGCGTCCATCTGTCCAGGCCAAGGATACCTATCCACATCCCCACGCTCCATCCTCCCATCCTCCTCGTCTGGGTCCGAATCGAGAAACTCGTCACGTCCGTCACTTTCGAGGTAATCATCATCGCTCTCGCTATCAAGGAACAGGTCCTCGTCGGGATCCATCTGAAGTCCGGGAACGTCATCTTGTTCATCAAAGAAGGCGTCGAATCGTTCATCGTCGTCAAGATGAAGATGATGCATCTTGCTATTCAGCTCCTGACTTGCCGTAGGCCCAGGCAGGGGAGACGACTCGACGCCATCCAGGGAGAACTGCTTCATCAGCTCTGATGCTTATCGTGTACTTCAGCTTACCTTGATCCTCCTGTATCCTAGTTTTCCGCCCCTGATCCTACTTGACTTGTATTCCGTCCATCCCATCCTTGTCACAGCATCACTCAACAGCTTCACATTGATTTCGCTCGACAAGTCGTGGGTGCCTGTAATCTGACTATCGTTAATGGCGGATTCCGAAATATCCTCTCGAGTATCGGCTTTGATCCGTTTTGCCGATTTCCCTCTCCGAGATAAATACAAGACTTGATCAGATCTATGCTTGGCCATTCGATATTGCTCCTTGAGTAGCGAGTTCAGAATAGGTCGAGCATCCAGGTAGAAGTTTGTCCGATGAGCTGCAGATAGAGCCAGTGCACGTGTAAGACTATGTAGGAGAGTCGAGGATTTGGTCATTGATGGGATGTACTGGTATCAGCCTTGTTGCGAATATGACATACGTGATGGAGGTCGGGATCGAATATGAGAGGGAAACGCCTGAAGATCAGCTCTGCGAAATTCAACGTTGGTATATTCACCTGATCATGTTGGTACGAAAGAGTTGGTCGAGAGCTTGGTAGATCTGGGTATTTGCCCATTCTGGCATTTGCCCAATAGCGTCTACACTGTTGTTACGATCTATCATGAGCCAGGTTCCAATGCTCACATACCTTCTCGTGCAGCTTGAGACCCTTCACCGTCCAGTCCGCCGCCGATGCCGCCATACGAAGGTAACGAATCGGTATAGCTCGACTGGCTGTCATCCGATTCCTTTTCTCGAATAGAAGCGACAGACCAGTTCAGAGATATTTCGATTTTGCTCAGGTGAGCTATTGGTTGGTACGTCGGTATCAGAGAGGCGTAGGAAGAAGATCTATCGGCTCTGGATGCGAGAGGTCGGATGATATATGATGTCCTGTCGAGATGTGGCCTGATTTCCTCAATTGCCAGCCGCGCAGCGTTCTGCCATCAGCTCGCACACGAATGGAGCATACCACACGAAGGGTGTTCATGACAGTCTCTCTGATCATCTCCTCGAACTCCATCTCCTGTACTATACTCATTTCCCTACCTCCCACCTTCTCCAAACCTTCCCGATCCACCTCTACCTCCAGCTCGATCGCTCCTCCAACTGGTACCATCACTTCAAATACCAAGTCACCATCTTTCCGCACATTTGAACTTGTAACTGGATCTTGTGTAAGTAGGTAAGGTGTAAAGCCGAGTTTCAGCCCGAATTGACTTGAAGGTGAAGGACGTATATTGATGTTGGTGGGGTTTAGCTTGATACTTGAGGTGAGGGTTGTCATTCTTGGGTTCAGTATATCAGTGAGATCTATCGCTGTACCCAGTGCGTCTTTGCACTGCTGTTGTTGCAGTTCTCTAGCTAGAAGGAAGAGAAATATGAGAGGATTGAAAGAAAAGTCACTCGCGTTGTATGTCCAAGCTCACGATGACCCCTTACTACCCTTAATTCCCTCTTTAAGTAATATTCACCTCAATTACCGTCATTGCATGACCATTCTTCTAAAAATGCCTTTGACTACGAAATATACGTTCATACATCTACACCTACGATGCCGCCAACAAGAATGGTGTATAGGCGACATGCCTCTTCTGCCGTTCCTATAATTGCTTCCCTGTCAAAGTTGTTCGCCCTCGCTTCACCTACAAATTTGAGGGCGGGACATGAATACCTCATGACCGCATCAGATGAAGAACCGGAGGATAAACCTGATTCACCTGTCTTTTGGTGGAAGCTTGGTTTGAGCGCTTTCTTGGTGCTAGCAGGAGGTGTCTTTGCTGGGTATGTGTCTGATTCAGAAAAGGGTGCAGGGCTGATGGTAGACTCACGTTGGCATTGATGGGATCGGATGATTTGAACTTGAGGGTACTTGCTACCAGTTCGGATGATCCTGCAGAGAGGAAACAAGCTGGAAAGGTCATGAAACTACTTGCGAAGGGAAGACATTGGGTTCTTGTCGTTTTGCTGCTTTCCAACGTCGTACGTCATCCTCTCCGCCTGTTGCTCAAACTGACCAAGGTAGATCGTCAATGAATCTCTACCCATCTTCCTTGATGATGTACTTGGAGGTGGTGTCAGGGCAGTCATCGCTTCCACTACTATGATTGTCATTTTTGGAGAAGTCATTCCTCAAGCTGTAGGTTTCAAGTTCATCAACTCAGCTTATGGCGATATACGCTAACGACAGGTCTGCGTTCGTTACGGTTTAGCTATCGGTGCAGCTTGTTCGACTCTGGTCTGGGTATTCATGGTTGTTCTTGCACCTATCGCTTGGCCTATCGCAAAGCTACTCGATTACGTCCTAGGTCGTGATGAGGGTCATACGTGAGTATTCTTCTTGCATATCGTAGTCCGAAATTTATGGTAGATACAAGAAAGCAGAACTCAAGAGTTTCCTTCAATTCCATCGAGAAGGTGAAGAACCATTACGTGATGACGAGGTATGTCCGTATATCAGCTACCACACGCAAGCTAATCACCAGATTGTCATTCTCAATGGTGTCCTTTCATTGAACGACAAACACGCTAGAGAAATCATGACCCCAATCGCAGACTGTCTTACCCTCCCCTCCGACAAAATTCTAGATCATGCAACAGTCGACCAAATCTTACTATCAGGATTCTCACGTATACCTATCCACGAACCTGGACAAAGGGATAACTTTATTGGAATGCTCCTCGTCAAAAGGGTAAGCAATATCCTGTATACGGACCTTTGCTGATGACAGCTCATCACATACTCGCCTGAAGACGAGCATCCAGTATCAAAATTCTCCCTACTTCCCTTGCCCGAGGCTAGGCCTAACATCAATTGTTTCCAAGCGTTGGATTACTTCCAGACTGGTCGAGCTCATTTATTGCTCATCAGTGAAACGCCAGGTCAGAGGGGTGGAGCTATTGGTATTGTCAGCTGTGAGTCCCTGTACCTGCGTTCATACCCAAGTACTAATTATCTTAGTGGAGGACTTGATCGAAGAGATTATTGGAGAGGAGATCGTAAGTCTCTTACCTGCCGTCGGAGTCAGGCTTACTGTCAGGTGGACGAGACTGATCGAGTGCAAGATAATCAGTCCAAAAAAGCAGTCAAGCGATCTACTACTGCTGCCGTCATGCGTAAGCTGTCGTTCTTCCCCTCGTCAGGCAAAGCTGACTCAGCAGGAGGTATCATCGAAAGGCAACGAGTCGTCAATGCCCTCTCTCGTCGACCATCCGTAAGTCATTCCACCTTCATCCTTTCCTCTACTGATCACTAGCGACAGGGTTCGACAACCATGCAAGCCGTACAATACGCCAACAACGAAACGGACCAACCTGCCAATACCGACGGACTCCTCATTCATATCGATAACGGTAATATCGTAGCTGAACCCGTTGGAATGCCAGATATCCCAACGGATGGACGTCGGATGGTCGTACCAGCCCCCGGTAGCCAAGCAGATATCCATACAGGTACTCCCCCTCAAGCTGATCAGAGTAAGAAAGTGAATGGTAGTCCGCTTGCCAAGACTGTCTCGCAGAACACTGATGAGGATGGAGATAAAGGGGATAGTGATGGAGAGGGGGAAGGAGAGGAGACGGATCGATTGATCAAGTAATGGTCGTCTCGTCGCGATTCATCCCAGATCGCGCCATGTAGCTCATGAATACGCACATCCAAATCATGCATCAGCTTCAAATTTCGATAGGAGTGACCTGACTTGACTCGTTATCAGCTCAGCCTGCGATTTAGAGTTCATTCAGTGACGTAAAGTAAGAAACGCCACATTCGGGTACTATATCCCGGAATTACCCTTTACAGTAAATACACCCGCTATCCGGTGTAACTCGCTGGCAATTCAGTTCAGATGATATATATCTACTCTCTGTATCCTTTCTTCTATACTTCCCACTATCAAACAAACAAACATACCTAGTCAACAACTCAAAACACAACTCATTACTGCTACAAAGCACTCTACCCGCTCCAAGGCATACCCACACACCCATACAAGCTCAGAGAGCTTTTCCTTTACCTTATCGCCCTAGACAATAACCATCGCCACCATGATCGGCCTTACTGTTAAAGTGTCTCAAGGTGGCGACTGCACTGAGTTGTATCTGCAATCAATCGGGAGATTCCCACTCTATAGCGATATTCAGGCCAAGGTCAGCCTTATCCCTTGACAATATGTGTAGATAGAGACTGATCAGGTAGCTTCGAGAGGAATTCAAGATATCTGACGATATTCCCATTTACTGGAATCAAGTCCTCTTTTACCCCATCGCCGCATCTGACGCACGACTTATGTTCAAGAAACATGTATGTGATGCTGCCGAGTAAGTCCTCTCCATATACCTACAACTCCTTTGTCTGGGCGCTGACGCGTCAGGTACGAAGATGCGCAGAGACCATTTCCCCCTCAGCGATACCACCATCCTGCCCTTGAATTTGACATTGTTCAAGGTACCGATTCCACCCAAACTGCTCAAGTCATCAAAACACGGCAAGAAGGACGAGCGTTGCTCAAGGCCGAGTCGACTCTGAAGATGGAACACGAGAATCTGGAAGAGCAATTACGCAAAGATGCCATGCTGATTGCAACATGCGAAAAGAGGATACAAGAAGCTGTCGCCATCGATGAAGTTGACATGGCTTCACTCTGGACAGTTCAATTATCGCTGCATCAGAAAGCGAGCGAAGCGAACCAGATGAAATTCCAAGCTTGTGTCGAGGAGCGCATGGGTATTTCGCAAAAGCTTCGCGCTCCGACGTTTCACTATGCCTCACTTCGATTATTCCTCGAGGCACAAGACTCGGAGGATGCCCGTCTAGCCAAACAGGATAGACTCGGGGTAGATAATCATCGTGCCGCTCAACAGTTCCCACCACTCGACCATATCTTACCTAACGCAAGTCGACATGGCCCGCATATCGGACCTCACGGACATAGGTGCGGAGGGAATCCACTTTCTGGCATCAGACCCGTCGACCATCTTCGACCAGCACAACCTTATCCCAACGACGAGCAATTGAGGAGGGCTCAACGAATTAGCAAGATACGCTCCATCGCACCCAACCTTGCCGACGTACTCCCGCGAGGACTCTGGGCAGACTCGGCATGTGTCGGTATTGATCCCGTTCGCGCCAACAATCCACTCGATGCTCCGTATCATGCTCTTGTGCAAGCCAAGCAAGTTTTGGAGCATGCCATGAGGGATATCAAGGGTATCTTTCCGGCTCCACGGATCGTATTTGTGGAGCCGGGCAAACCAATAGGGGCGCCCTCGCACAATAGCGCCTTCAACAATAATCCGTTTGATGATACGCCACTACATGATCCAGCACCTCGATCACCTTCGCCCCCTCGAAGATCGGCGAAACGTGCTGAGCCAGATTACTCGGGTCTTACATACGAACAATACCTTCAGGAAGGTCGTGCATGTCGCGAGCGAGACTTGGCACCCCGAGCACTCCGACCAGCTCGTGCGTCTCGACCCACGATTGATCCTTTCAATCTATACAGACACACCAATATCTGTTGTGATGGATGTCAGGAGGGGATTAGAGGTCTACGATTCAAGTGCAAGGTCAGTCGGCTCATCCTGTCACTCAACTCGAACTGACAAGCAGGACTGCGACGATTACGACTTGTGTTCTAGCTGTTTGTTGAAGAATGAAGATAATCCAGATCACCCTAAAGACCACGTCTTCAACACCATCATCCATCAAGACTTGCAACGACAAATGGCACCTGTTTGTCGGGTAACTCAATTACACGACGCTTTGTGCGATCTATGTAACAAGAGGATCCGTGGTATTCGAATCAAATGTACTGATTGTCCCGATTGGGATTGTTGTGAGACCTGCCTACCAGCCGTTGGTGATCGACATCCAGGTCATGCATTCGTCAAGATCAATACATCTTCTGATCTAGTTGAACCTCCCTTCCGACATCAGAAGTTCAAACACATCAACATCATCTGCGACATGTGCAATGGGACCGTGGTTGGAGACCGATGGAAATGTGTTCATCCCACTTGTGACGATTACGATTTATGCGACAATTGTCATTCATCTCCATTCAACAATCATCCTCGAGAACATCCAATCCTAAAACTCTCCATTCCGGTCGATATCGATTTCGTCTCTCGAATCCGAGAAGAGACTAAACCTGGAACATTCCGACCGGCACATGCGTGTGACTTTGGTAGACGAGAAGGAGAGTATACACCATGGAACAAAGAACAAAGGAATGCCATGATGACTAGATGGAATCGACAAAAGTGTAAAGACCATCCTTCGTTCGAAGAATGCGAGAGGGCACGTGTAAGAGGATATGTGGGTAAAGGTGTCCTTCAAGTACCTGAGTCAAAGAGGTCGAGGCAAGAAGAAAGTCCACCCAAGAGGGTTAAATTAAGCCTTCCCGACGTGGAGGACATCAAGCAGGAGGAAAATCACCAGTCTGAAGCGGTGATGAACAACGACAGCGGGCCTTCTGTCGCCATGGAGATTGATGAACCCCTCGAAGCCAAGCCATCCGCACTTCAACTTGACGAGTTTGCGCCCGGATCCCATCCCGATATTATCAAGTGTTACATGTACCCTCCAACACTTGCCATCTGCCCTGCCAAGCCTGGTTCAGAAGTTGAACGATCCATCACGCCTTTCATCGACCCTTCGATCGATACCGAGACCCCTGCCTCAATCATCGCAGATGAAATGGTCCCTTCGCCCAAAGAATCTATTTTCGCCTGCGTTGAGGACATCACTATCCCCGCTGGATGTTCATTACCCGTAGGGGCTGAATTCACCAAGACTTGGTCCTTGACCCATCTCGTTTCGGGCCACGAATTTAATTTTGATCAACTTCGATTGGTACATGAGTCGGGAGGTCTGGTGGGTGAGGCATGCAACACTCAAGTCGCTTTCAATCAGGATGATATCAAGATCGGGGAAAAGGTCGAGGTGTCTATCGCTGGATTGAAAGTACCTGATCTACCCGAACAGCAAATCACCGAAAAATGGAGGTTTAGAGACGTAGATGGTACGGCATACGGAGAACCTCTCGTACTTAGGTATGTCGACCCATCCATTCCATTACAAGGGTGAAGCTGATAAATAGGTTCATAGTCGAGAACCCAAGTCTACAAAATTCATTGGCTAATTCTTCATTCATTATGCCTTCGCCTAATCAAATCCAACAGCGAGCCATCGACACCGAGCTCGAAAGCGAGATCGACAATGAAACCGATGTTGGAGAGCCATCTCAATCTTCAATACCAAGTACTCCGACAAGTGTTCAATCATACGATAGTCTCGTCTCTTTGGATACTACTACTGAAGCGGATGATTTCGCCATTATCGATCGAGTGGCTTCACGTCAATCAATCGCTACTTCACTTACCGATGATCAATTGGCTTCGGAATTTGATTTCGTTGATGAAAGTGAGGATTCACATTCGCAAAGTGCTTCCGGAGTCGACAGGAACTAGGATGGACTAAAAGGAAAAAGAAGGTATCCCTTGATGGGATCCTTTTCCAAGCCAGGATTCACGAAACACTACAAAATACCAAAAACAGTTTCGCTTTCCCATCGTCTCATCTCGTCATACACGTACTTGCTGCTTTCTTATTTCCTTCTCGGCGGTGGATATCTCCTACCATCATGTTGTCCCGATTCGATTCACGAGTACCAGTTGTTCAGTTCAAGCTCAGGTCCACCTACGTATTGATATAGCTATGCATGTTTAGTATCTCAACACTGGGTACAACTTGGATTTGTATGGTCTAAAACTACTCTACTCCTTCTTGACAGTCTTCGAAAAGAAAGCCTTGATACCCTCTGGTTTCTTTTCCTTCTTTTCCTTCTTCTTCCCAGTTCCAATTCCAGACGCAACTTTGGTTCTGACAGGAGACACTCCATTCTGGAGATCTTGGGCGAAATGGAAATCTTCATGTTCCTGTTTCTCGCCTTTCAACCCCAATTCACTTAATCCCTTTTCAGTTTGGAAATCACATCTCGGACAGGACCACTGGTCCTGATCCGTAATATCGGCTCCACTAGTGATTTCCGACTTGATTGATGGCGCTTCAATTATCTCAACCGTTTCCGTGTCATCCAAGATGATTGGCGAGTTTCTAGTGGAACTGGATTTGGGTTTGGGTTTGGATGATTCACCATGTTTTGAGAGAAATGTATCGAGCCCCGTTTTAGTTTTACCAGATTGTAAAGTCGGTAATCTCGGTTTCTTTCTGGGTGATGCCTCCAAGGTGGGTTTGGGGGTTTCTTCTTTGATTACCCTGGCCTTTGAAGGGGACGATGAACGTTGCCTTTTGATAGGTTCGGTCTTTATCGGTGAGATGGTACCGGTGCCGGTACTTGAGTTATTACCAAAGAACCCTTCAATACCCTGTTGACCACCTTCCAATCTTTCTAACCCAGTAAATGATAATGACATCTTATTGTCAGTTCTGCTCGTCTTCAAGAAGAGTCAACTTGCATTATTAAGCTTCATAGTACCCCCATTGCGCACTGGTTGACATACTTCGTCCCATAGCTTTTTGGCGTATTTCACTATGTATTCGGTAGAGAGATTTCGAGTGAATGGGAATGGGATTTGTCTAGATCGACCAGCTTCAATTCCTGCTCATCAGACTTCAAGCTCTGAGATTGAGGGAGAGGTTCGGGGCGTGAGAGATAGCAAAGGGAAGAAGGGGGGTAGAGCAAGAAGAGGACATACCAGTCCGAGTACCCAAGACCAACGTCTTCGGCCACAATCCCGGATTCATCTCCCTAGCATCTCTCAATCTCACATTCAATTCACCCCCTAGCACACCTATCCAGTGTAATCCCTGCTCGGGAGTATTGACTGATGGTCTAGTGTTTTTGCTGGCCAGCATCGATTTCGTCGCCGTTCTCTCTTTCACTATTTCATCAGCCAGATACTTATGCGCAGTGATCCCGAAGCTACCTTCCGAATGATCTATCCCTCTTAAAATGTTGTAGACCCATATACTTTCGTCGCCGAATCGAGCCTGCATCTCTTCTAGAGGTACCAGCCTGTCTGTCAATTCCAACTTTACTTTGTGAGCCGCATACACTCACAGCATATCACCGACTGTCTTTGCTCCATATTCAGTCGCAATCGCATTGCCCAGTTTACCACCCAAATACCGAATCTACCATCAACCACGACTCGTAGAAGTAACACGTACATCCGTGAAATCCATATTACGCAGGAAAGCAGCTGTTGCAGATTTACGCAAAACCGTTTGGTTATTCGGTTTCTTCCATGCTGAACATAGCTATTGTCAGCATATCTCGCCGAATCTGATCAAGAAAACACACCTTTGACATGGCCTTACAATGTGCGATGCCCTTGCGATCAGCCACTGCACTTGCTCACCTTGATCTACTTACGGCAGAACATGTATAATGCAATCTCTTCCATACCTCCCCTCTGATCTCGGCCATGATTTCCGCTCCTAGACATAACGCCCAATCTTCCCATGTCACAGCTGTATCCCTCAGTTCTCGAGGAGGTTCATCACTTCTCTGACTTGAATATGGTTCTCCTCCTCCTTCTCCCTCATGTCCCTCTTCCGCCTCTGTCGTAGTTGACTCCTCGCCGTTGACAGGAAATACCTCTCCTGCTTTGGTCCAATCGATAGGTGGGGCTTTGGGTAGTGGGGAATCTAACCCGTCCGGCGCATCGGGAGGTGGGGCCGATAAGTACGGATGAACGGCCAGAAGACGGTCAATTACCATAGGCGTCAAGTCCAGGAAAGCTTCATCGATCGAAGCTTTTTCTATTGATCAGAATCCTACTCATGTCAATCACGGGCCGGGCGTGACTGACCAATTTCTCCTTTCGGCACCATTTCCTTGAAGATCGCCAGAATCTTCAGACTTTCTCGTCTGTATGGGTCTAAGCTGACCTGTTATTCAGCTGATATCCATTTGGTGGATGAGTTGGCAAACCTTGTGAGACGCAGGGTCCACTTCACCCCAGTAACCTGCTTCACTCTCTCCATTCCGATATGTAGCTACATGTTGAACGTAGAGGTGAGGACACATTCGTTTCGACTCGTCTATTGTATTGAATCTGTGGATCAGCCTTGATTCTCTCTTTGTCCTTTTCGTTGGTCCCCCCATTCGCTTCTCCCTTTCTGCCGCTGTTGTAAATCCCAGCCAGTATGTTTGCTCCTTCTTTCCCCCTGCTTGCAAATCCGACAACACTCACCTCTTGATGCCAAACTTCCTAGCTGGGTAATTCACGGCGATGATAGATTGCCATTGAGCACAAATCAGCGGTACATCGTCCGGTAACCCCAATCTGACAGATTCGAATTCTGCTGGTTTAGCCAAAAAACCTCGCGTAAATGACATACGAGCATAAGCAGCATCAATATCACAATGAGCTATCGTTCTCAATGGATTACTACCCTTCAGCTACGTTCAGAACAAAAAGGGGGGCTTACTAGACCGTCATTGCCTGTGGACTTAGGAGGTGACTATCTTTAGCTGACTCTTGAGAATGGGGATAACGGGTTGGCTCACCGATAAGTGACCACTTCATTGCTACTCCCGCCCTTCTTGGAAGGCCCAGCTAGGAATGCCATCTATCCGCATGCATGAATATAGGTGAGGCAGTAGTGTGTAGTTAAGTTACTCTGAAATCGTACAAGTTCATTTCAAGTGGAGGCAACAATAGGACGCGTTTGATTCCGTCCATACCGTGCATCGTCTCGTATCTCTCTCCATTAGCAGCTAGACCTCTCATCATCTCATCAAACAATGCTGAACTACGTAATGCTGGTGTCCCGTCAAGGTACTCCATGTCCTAACAGTGGGAGACCTAGAGCTGACAGGAATAGGGAAAGTCCGCTTGGCGAAATGGTTCCAGACTCTCCCGACTAAACAAAAGTCCAAGATTGTAAAGGACGTTACTCAGTTGGTATTAGCTCGCCGGACGCGGATGTGTAATTTTCTAGAGTACAAGGGTGAGTCGATCGTCTCTAAGTCGGTTTGAGAGGCTAGTAGTGCGGGGACCGCGAAGCGAGCATGTGATTTGAGAGGAAGCGAAGGCGGATATGAAGATGCGAGCACTCGGCTGATGATCAGATACCAAAGTCATATATAGACGCTACGCTTCTCTATTCTTCATCTGCGCAGTCTCGCCGGGCGATAATGAATTGATAACTCTGGAAATCATTCATCGATATGTGGAAGTTCTCGATAGGTATTTCGGGAATGTGCGTTATCTCGCCCTACTCAACTGGGGTGTCTAAGCTGACATCAGGTATGCGAGTTGGATTTGATTTTCAATTTCCAAAAAGCATATGCTGTAAGCAGACAGCTACCTTGTGATCCGGCAACACAGCTAATTGTTAGATCTTGGATGAATTGATTATAGCTGGAGAATTACAAGAATCGTCAAAGAAGTCGGTATTGAAGATTGTTAGTATTCCACGAGTATCGAATGGAGCGCAACTGATTCCCAGGTGGCTCAGTCAGATGCTATTGAAGAAGGTGAGCGTTGATACCCTCGAAATGTCCCCGCGGCATGGCCAGAAGGCGGACGAGACCACCTAGGACTTGCGCTAATTATCAGCCGAGATTGCTGAAGACTCGCTGGCGAGACTGGGTAGTCTAACGGGAAATATGGCTACGAATCTCAGAGATAATCTAACTGGTCGAACGTAGCGCGATGCGAGGTCAAGTAGGGGCACTGGAGGTTTCTTTAAGAATGGTTAGCTGTAATGTATAGATGTATCAATATACATATCCGCGTCTATGTGTATTAACGAGAACCATCCCTCCATCGCTACATCTCGCAAGACCGGCTGGCGCGATCACATGAAATCGTCATCCTCCAAAACATCATCGTAGGCTTCCATGTCGTCTGCTTTACTGATAGTCTTGGATCCAGCTGCCAACTTGGGTTTCGCAGTGGTCTGCCATTAGCTCTTGTCCAGATCCTAATCTCGAGTCTGATCGTGAAGGGGAAAAATGTAGCGAGAAAGATCCAGGAGAATGAAGAGACTGGAAGAGAGACACTCACCTTCTTCTTGCCACTAGCTTTATCCCTCTCTTCCTGCTGTTTGGTGTTTCCCAAAACACTCAATGCAGACGACACCTTCCTAGTCTGAACAGCAGTCAATCCCTCACATAGATCCTTGGCGAGCTGCTCAACGAAAGCGGCGTATAGTGCGTTATCGGTATGAGGCGAGATGATGGTCGACATGATTTGTGTAGACAGAGTCGCAAAGTCCGACTTGGTAGTTGGTTTAGCCGTTACGATTGCCTTCAATGCTTCTCCCGCTACTTGTCAGTCTGATTCCGATTCACGGTGGAAAGACGAGACGAGACTAACCATCTTCAACACCGGTTGATCCCATCAAGTCAGCGGCGGCAGCTAGATCAGATTCAAGCTCCCTTTCACGCGCTATACGGCGTCGATCCTGTTCCGTAAGAGTCTCTATGACTTCATTATCGTCGCCCTGCCGTCAGCCACCATTGTTCATGTTTGATCTTTCCCCGTCCCGCTAGCGCTTTGCAGACCAGCATGTTCTGACACCTCACGCGACGCGCTTCCGACCCTCTCATCACAATAAGTCACCTTTTCAGCGGCCAACCTTTCCTTCTCGGCCAATTTCTGCTTCAAAGTCATCTTCTTCTTGACTGGCACAGTGGTAGTAGGGGCGACGGTCTTTTTTGGCTTCTCAGAGTCCGAGACGTCCCAGTCGTCCTACAAGTCAGTGCGGTCCTCACGTGTTCAGCTCCGAGCGTCTTGAGATATTTTTTTGAGAGGATCACGACTTGAGAGGGATGAGAGAGACGTACTTCTTCGGACTCTTCTTTATCTTCATCCTGCCATTTTGACCTTGCGGATGGCTTGGGTGCGACCACAGGTGCGGGTGGTGTGGAAGTCCCAGAAGTGGGTTCGTCGATATCTATCGTCAGGATGTTCGTAGGTGGTAGAGATATGACATACCCCAGTCGTCCATTATAGATTTGATATACTAATGATGATGATGATTGACATCTTTTGTCTTTACTCCTGATATCGTTGATTGAATTTAATTTCCATTTAATTTCATTTTATCCAAAAGATCGTGCCTGCACAACCATCCCACATAGAGTAAAGAGTATTGTGGTGGCTTAGGTTGATGTCCTCGCTGTGAGAAGGATGAACCCGCAACAACCTCAACCACTCGCTAGCACAAGTCAACTCATATCAACGCCATCGACAGATGATGGGGTTCCTAAAATGCTCGAGAATGATTTGAGGGTTGCTGGGTGTATGATGATTCAAGAAGCTGGAATCATGTTGAATCTGTTGGTCCATTCCTCGGCGGATGCTTGGTGTAATACTGATGGTCAGACCACAGAGTACAATGGCAATAGCTCAGGTTATATTTCATCGATTCTACATGGTCAGCTCAATGACTTCTTTCGGCGTCAATGTTCGTCTTTGTCATTCATCACAAGGATATGGCTGACTAGTAGGATATCTCAATATCCTGCCTTTATCTCTCCTCCAAACTTGACGAATCACCCGTCAGACTCCGAGATTTAATCAATACATATATATTTCTAACGGCACGGATCAAACATCTTCTATCCCATCCCGCTGATAAACCGTTCCCGGTATCCCCAGGCGAGGGTTTATTCAAGGTGGGCACTGGAAATGGGAATGGCAGTTCGAAGGGTAAAGGAAAAGAGAAAGAAGCAGTATGGGATGGCTTCATACTTGAAGTCCCGGGTTTCCACGATGAAGTTTTCTGGGATTGGAAAGATGTTATTACTGCCTCGGAAATGCAGATCCTCAAGCGGCTTGGATTTCAAATGCAGGTGAGTGAACATGCCGCAGGCTTGATGTTACAAGTGCCAGACCAAGGACCAAGCCGAATACCTCCACGATGGGACGTCTTGGAAACAGAGCTGATATCAGGTGGACCTGCCATATAGCCATGTAATCAATTACCTCAAGATCCTAGATCTGGTCTTTGAAGATGATGTAGCTCAAAAATGCTGGTCAATTCTTAATGATATGTACGTTTCTGTCCCCATTGTCCCTTGCAAAGCTTTGAAGGAAGTAAGGCAGACTGACAATCAGGCTCCTAACACCACTATACACAATCCATCCTCCAAACACCCTAGCCTGTGCCGCAATTCTCCTCACCACGCGTTTGAAACGTATTCCTCTTCCTGCCGATTGGTACATACTATTCGACGTTACCTGGGATGATATTTGGTCAACTTGTGGAGCAGTCATGAGTCTATGGAATGGTTGGGGCACCGCGAGCCCTGTGAGCTCCGGGGGCGAGATTGAGGACCTGGGGAAGAGGCTCGAAAAGGAAAATAGATGGAGAAGGAGCTGGATACTTGCCCAGAGCCGACGTGCTGTAAGGCGTTGGGTTCAAGAGAGGGAGGGGATTGTAGCTTTTTAGAATACCAATGACGGCAGACGTAAATATCTCGTTTTCGTAGTCCTTTCGGTCAACGATATACCGTTGATCACGAGCTTAGCCTGGCACTTGCGCCTCTGTAGCACCTACCAAACCTGCCTAACGAGTCGTCTCGTGACCCTTGAAGGATGATGCCGCGCCACCGACGCGTTTCAATTCCGGCTCAATCTCAATTTCGCCAACTTGCTGCTCTTGATAGTTACTACTGCATCAATCACATCTTTCCGCTCACCCTACGATCCTCTGAGCCCCAACCCAGAACTCGATCTTCCCGTCAGCACGACACATACAATGGTTCTAGGTCGTTTAACACACTACGCTTTCGATGCTCTTGCCATTTCAACGGTTTTAGCCGGTATCAAGAAACAGACTGGTTTCGGGTGAGTGGCCTAGTACTCCTTCATTCTATCACTCCCTACCCCTTTGAGGAATCTTGAAAGCATACGATCTCTGAACCCTCGAGTGCCAAAAAGCGGAGATACTGATATACAGACCCGCAACGGAACAAATCCCAGATTCATCAATTCGGACATTCGCCAACGCCTACTTTGGAACCGGAGAGACGCTGTTCAACATCATATCAGGGACGGTCGTTAGTAGTTCATACTTTGAGAAGAAATTATAGGGTGCGCGAGTGGACACGGAAAGGTATGAGAGGTAGGGCAGTTGGAAGCGCGAGCTTGAATGGATGTGGGTGAAGGCGGAAGGTATCGGCGACATGGTGGAAAAGATGCGAATGATTTCATATCTGGGGTACGGAAGCTGGTAAGGATGCACAAGCATCAGGATCTAGGACGGGCGGTTCTGCTAGATGGGAAGGCGGGAATGTCACTTGGAGTGAAATACAGGTAAATAAATAAATGGCATATGCAGGCTGTATCATATGGATCTGGTAGGATCGATATGCCGGTATATTCAAGAATGCCTTCATTCCTACTGACTCTCTACGATACCCTTCTCCCATTTCTACCTCAAATGGCCTACGCACTACCAATAGCATCTTCTAACACAATCTCCTTGCCTTGACTAGTTAAAAGCGCTTCAATCACAGCAATATCCCATAATCCCCCTCTAACATCTCCCACATTCTCCTCCTTGTTCTCAGATCCAGTCTTGGCACAATCAATTGCTCTTCCAAAAGCCCCAATCTCGGCTTCGACACCACTTGGCTTTTGTTCCCTCAATTCATTCTTGACCTCACTTCCCTCTGCCCCGGTGACCCTTACGCTGAGCTTTCCATTAGGAAGCGAAGAGATGAGAACGGAGCCATTGAGACAAGTTACGAAAAGCCCATTACCGGATTTACCCTCTGGTGGTATATTTGGAGCTGCGAATGACATCAAGATCGTACCTTGTGGTTGAGAAGTTCCGTTCTCTACGATACCGGTTGTGTTGAGTGCTGTCGACAGTTTGGTAGATGGTCCATGAGGGTCGACGGTGGCAGAAGAAGGAGGAAGGGCTAGACCCATGATTGTATCGTGGGGAAGGAGGACTTTACGGTGGAGAGCGTTGTGCGCGATAATACTGGCTGGTCGAATGGGCAAGACCGCTCGGAGGAGAGCAGTCTGGTGGACTCCTCCGTCTAGTAAGAAGCCTGCTTATCAGACTCGACTCTGCTAAACTCGGACCGATATATATTCACCTCCTTGGTAATCTGGGACTGTCCTCCATGGTGTGGCTTGGTACTTGGATCCATCCTCGACGTAGCCTTCCATCTTGAGATTCCAGTACAAGACTGGACCAATCGCCTTTTGCCTCAAGGCGTCTCTAGCAAAAGTGAATAGGGGTTCAGATACCCAATCTAACTATTAGTTCTTTCGTTGGCCGTTGTTCGCCCTTCCGGACCCAACTCACTTTCGGCGACTCTCCAAATCAAGCCCTTTGGCGCAAACTTTTGCTCATATTCCTCGACCAATTTCTTGGCAGTCTGAATATCTTTTCCAATAGGTTTCTCGCTCAAAACATGTTTTCCAGCTTCCAAACACTTGATTACGATCTCTGGCTGAGCAGTGATGGGGAGAACAATCATCACACCCTCAATCTCTTTATTGTCCAATACCCGCTGTAAACCATCTTCACCATGTTCAAGCGCGATGGAAGATGAAAGAGATTGAGCGGCGGAATGAAGTTTCTCGGCTGATTTTTGTGACCTCGACCAAATGGTGTGGAGGGTTACATCTTTCGTTACCTCGGCAAGGGCGGGGAGGTAAGCTGCTTCTGCGAATACTCCTGAACCTAGGATGGCGACTTTTGCTGGCATTTTGGTGGTGTGCTGGTGCTGTTCGATTGAATCTTGTAAAATGATGTGAACGACGGGGAGGATGTAACTCAGTAAGCAAGCATCCTCGGTCGGTTTCCGGGAGCACGGTAATAGACGGCTGAAAATATATGAGGAGGAAATGTGCTTTCGACCGTATTGCTGACGCTACAATAGCATCAACAGCCTGAGAGATGCATACAGGATCGCTTGGGGTGTAGCGGTCTCACTGCAATTGCCTACACGACTACCTACCTCGATGCATAGAAAGGGAAGGCGGTCAGATGACTACTATCATCTCGATCGTATACGTCATAGATCGATCGACTGGAATCAACATTATTTCATGATTAACCTACCCAATCTTGCAACTGCATGTTTCGAACACCCATTATCCGTTCATTCAAAATGCCTAAAACACTAGTACACCTTCATACCCTCGACCTCCGAACGCATGATCTTCCTTCTCTCGGTCACGCGGCGAAAGACGAGTCCATAACGAATTACCTACCAATTTATATTTTCGATGATCGACAGCTTGATCTTTCGCAACTTTCAAATGGATCGCCTGCTCCTTCACCAAAAGCTACGAATAGGGTAGAAGATGGGAATCCGAATCATTCGAATCGACAGATTCAATCACGAAATGCACCTCGCTCCAGAGCTCACGAGTTTCACAGGACCAGCCCACATAGATTGTTGCATCTCGTCGAGAGTGTGCTCGGTTTGAGAGAGAGCTACAGGAGATCAGGCGGGGATTTGATCATTGGTTATGGTCAACCTGAGAAGATTGTGCCAAAGATTCTCAGTACTCTTGATTCTGTATCTGGCGTATATGCCCAAGAAGAAGTCACTGTCGAAGAATCCAACATGCTTGATCGACTCGGAAATGCGTTGAAAGGATCGAATATCGAATTATACCTCAACGATAGCAAAGTGGCCATTCCCCGATCCATACTACCTTTCAAATCCCAGGACGTCCCGGACGTCTATACAAACTTCCGTAAAAAGGTCGAGGGACTCGGCGTCGAGAGAGGAGGGATGTTGGTCAAGCCGGAACGGACAACCGTACATGGTCCCGATGGAAAGGGAATCAGACTTAAGTCGCTGAAACCGTTACCTGAACTCGATATTTTCAAAATCGATCTTGGCTCGAATCAAGGAGGATTTCTAGACAAAGAAACGACTCTGGAAACACTATACCCGAAACTCGTCAAACCACTATTAGACAATCCACCCCTGGGAGGATGGTCTTCCGAAGTCAAGGACGACAAACCACCTGCTTTCCCTAAACATTCTCCTATCCCGTTCGTTGGAGGTGAAGAATCAGGACTTAAAAGGTTGGACCAATATGTCGGGCATGCCAGTGGGAATGGTTGGGAGGGGGGCGAATTGGCAAAGAAGTATAAATCTACAAGGAACGGAATGATTGGGCAAGAGTTTAGTACCAAGTTTTCTGAATTTTTCGCACTAGGTACACTCAGTGCGAGGGAGGTCGGATGGAGGGTCGGTGAACTGCTCGAACACGTCGGGAGAGACAAGGATACCTACAATAACGTCTATTGTATTTCTCCCCCTATTCACCGCCTGCTTTCGCTGATGATTTAGGGATCTTGTTTGAGCTCCTCTGGCGAGACTTTTTCCAACATACGACTTACAAATATTCTTTGGCATCCAAAGCATCCCTTTTCCTCCCTGATGGATTCTCCGCTCAAATCGATACTTACCCCAAAGACGCAAGACCCAAACCTCAAGATTGGCACTACCCAAATTGGAACGACCCAAAAGATCCAGCTCGATTATGGTGCGAGGGTAAAACCGGTGTTCCATATATTGATGCCAATATGCGTGAATTGAGGGAAACGGGTTGGATGAGTAATAGGGGTAGGCAAAATGTTGCTAGTTTCCTCGTCAAGGATCTGTGAGTCCAGCGGTTATTAATGCTGTTAAGGAGGGGGAGCTGATGTAAGATATGTCGATTGGAGAGTTGGTGCCGAATGGTTTGAAATGCATTTAGTCGATTACGATACTTGTTCCAAGTGAGTCATCTCATACCTCCTTGGGTAAATGCTAACGGGTGATAGTTGGGGGAATTGGCAATACCAGGCCGGGGTCGGTAATGATCCACGATCAAGTCGTCAGTTTAATCCCATAAAGCAAGCTGGGGACTACGATGCCGAGGGTAAATACGTACGACTGTGGATTCCCGAACTGAAAGACGTCGATGATATGTACCTTCAAACTCCTTGGTGTATGTCCATCCTCTCTGAGGGAATATTGTATAAACTGATGATCAGTGTTGAATGACGAGAGTAAACTTGGTGGATACCCCTCTAGACCAATTGTGGAATTGGGGCAATGGAAGAAACATTATCCCGGTCAAGGTGGCAACAGGCATGGGAAAGCTAATCGTGGTGGGGGAGGAAGGGGCGGTGGAGGCAGGGGTCGAGGAGGAAGTGGTGGAGGAAGGGGACGAGGTCATTGATTGTTCCACCGAAAGTAGATAAGACGAGATTAAAGCAGAATAATTATGGCATTAGCATTGCATCAGTTCTAGATGGTCACTGCTCCGATTCGGGCGGCAGAAGGGACGATTAGATATTTATTGCATGTCCCTCACATGAACTCAGCCTCCAGATTGCCCTCGACCCCTGCCTACATACTTCCTCCTCCAATCCCCATGAGGCAGTTCCAGCGCATTCAGAGCTCCAGGGATCGGCTCGGGACGATTTGAAGCAGGAGAGCCATTATTGGAGCTGGCGCAGGGTGAGGAGCTCGGTTGCATGGGATGGGCTGTAATGGCTGAGGGCGAGTAATTCCGATCACGAGGATGAATATCGGTCGAATGTGATTGAGTGGGAAGTAAAGGTCTTTTAGACTTTGGTTCTGGGCGGTCTGTATGTGCTGATGCTGGAAGGGGGTGACATAGTGGTTCGTATGTGTATAATGGATTTTCTGGTCGATTCTGTTGAGGTTGTTTAGTGTATTGAGGTTGATAATGAGGCCGATGCTGGACTTGCCGAGGTTGTTGTGAATGTAGAGCAAGGGTGTGGGCTTGGCCACGGGTGTGGGTATAGTGGCCGGGATGATCACGAGCGACAGAACCAGATGAAAACCAGTTCGCGGACGCATGGCGTGGTCGACTCGCATGGTGCGTTGGCCCACTCGGCATACTGAGATTATTACTCTTGACCTGTCGTAGGAGGTCCCAATCATCCGGTCTATGAACAGTCTGCGGTATAGAGCTGCTCGATATTGATGAACTGAAAAGAGGACGTGATCGTACACTTTGGAGGGACGAGGGGAATGTCGAAGGTCTGCCTTTGGGCGCAAAAAACGTAGCAAGTATGGGTGGTGCGTCGGACAAGGTGGAATCTTCTCGAGCCATTGAGAGTGCTCGACCTATCTTCTTGGGCCTCTTTCCATCTTGCTCATCCTCCTCTCTGTTCACCACTGCCGCACCTTTTTCCACCGCACTGCTCACTCTTTCACGTTTGTTTCCCGTTTCTGCGCCTTTCACCTGCATTTGCTGCTCTAGCGTCTGCTTCTGTGTGGAAGAGAGGAAATTCGGATTGATGAATCGTAAAGAACCGTCCGGGACCCATGTTGATAATGTCGAAGAAGGTGGTGGAGGTGTCGACATTGAGTTCGGTACAGGTAAAGTGGGTCCACTGAACGATGACCGCGGTAAAATCGGACATGGATTTGTTGTCTGTTCAGTCTGACTGCTCACATCAGCATTTATCAAGTGACAGTGACTCACCTATTGTCATCTCCGACCTTATCGATGGTCCTAGGTGAGAGCGAAGTCGCTTTTGATAGTCGGAGTTCATCAAATTTTGCGGGTAGATTTGGCTGAGGTCTTGGAAGGTCAATTGAAGATAGGGAAGGTAGTGAGAATGAGATTGTTCGGTTATTTTTATCACGAGCATGGGACGGGTAGCCCAGCTCTGCCTCTCTGTCTGACATATTATAAGGTGTAATCGTGGTAGTCATCCTATCACCGGATGGCCGGAGGAAATGTAGTACTTTGGTGACTCGTCTTCTGATGTAGGCGTATCTCTGTTGTTGTAATTGAATATCATAGAGTCAAGTAAAGAAAGAGGTCAATTGTTAATTCATATAAACGCTCGACCGCTCCACTGCTCCACAAGTTTTTCTTTGATCTAGATCTTGAAGCGGAGCAAGTTGTTCCATGAATTCGTCACTATACAAACAACCAAGCAACTCACTTACCCATGAAATTCAAACGCCGGTATGAATCAAAGGTATTGTTTGTTAAACAAAGGTACCTTTAGACTACCTTTGACCGCGGAGAACAAGGATACTAAGATTCAAGGGCACCTTTAAACTCGTGTCTCTTCTGTACCTTATCTTCTCTCACAGCTGCCCTCACAGCCGAGGTAACTTGGTTACAGTACATGAAGCTGATCGGCGGTGAATGAATGCTTGCGTCATGATAGTTATCGGAATCGACTCACACAAGGTCTTGATACCGATGCCTTCGGAAGTTTTGAACCGATATACTCCTAAGATTTCTTGACACGGGCGCACTTTTAGATTTAGGAGTGAGGGTGCCTTGTTTCAGAAGTAAGGAGAAAGGTTGTGACTTGTGTGGACCAAGATATGATTCCTGGGGGCACGGGAGATAGGTCAGAGCGGCGTTGTGAGATTACCCGTTCGGAATCCCTGGGATTCTTCCTCGCCGAACGACCGTGGTGAAGGCCTGCTGCTTCTTCGTTGAGCCTATGTGAGTAATTTGGCCGCTGTGTTACAATCCTTACGGAGACCCATAACGTACATACACTCTTTTCTAAATCTTATCAATGAGCCCGTTGGGTCAACCATGAAAGTACAATATCCAAATTATGTTTCGTCTTGTTACTCGTCGAGTAGCACTGTCAATCAGCAATGTTGCTCGCTAAGCTCTGTTTCGGGTTCGGGCAAGAACTGCGCAACGGACTCACCGAAACAACCCGACCTCCAATCTCGCCTAATCGCATCTCCTTGATCAAGTCATCAACACCTATTGCGCCTGGTAAATCGTTCTTGTTGGCCAACACCAGTAACGGAACAGATTGAAGTGAGGGTAGACCGAGAAGGGCGTGTAATTCCGATGTAGCGGTAGGTAGTGACTTCGTCTGGTATATCAGCTTTCACATCTTGCTCCGAGATTGATGAACGTACATCAGCTGCATCTACGACATATCTAGCATTAGCGCCCAATTCGTGAATAGTGAATAGCGGAAGAGACATACAGTATAGCATCAGCACCTCTACAGTACCGATCCCACATTCCTCTAAACTTCGGTTGACCCTGTTTATAAGCTACGTCCATCTTGTCAACACCCAACAGTTAAGACGTACAGCTACATCCCATACTTTCATCGTCACATTGCCTTTCCGAACTTGCCGCAAATTGAAAGCGACGGTAGGAACGACATCTTCAGACCATTGATCGGATCCTAGGACGTTTACAAGTCTGTACATTAGCACAGCTACCGCTTGGTCTTTGGGGACTGACGATGTTTTACCACTTGCCTAGCGAATTAGTATCACCTGCGACATTATGGAGCACATACCTGTAGACCGACTATGGTGACTTCTAGGTGCTTGGCGAAGAATAGCGATCTGAGCCAGTTGAGTACACTGGAGAGAATGTATACCATCTTCGTTGCCTGTCGTATGCTCCGATTGTCCAGGAACCCAGATTTGACGCAATCTTGGACAGGTTTGAGTCTTTCTATGCAAGGCAGGCGAGCAGCTCGACCACTGAGGTTGCCGTGAACAGGGCGATAAGGTATAGTAGGAACGGGAATGCAAAATAGGTAGATCTCGTTTCGGACCGGATTAGGATCAACGATGACGTGGGGTGGCGCCCAGCGGAGCTAACCTCTATTTGCAGCAACTTCCATCTTCCTTTGTTGACGATCACCATCACTGATGCATGCATACACGGACTACGGAGATCACATCATTTTGAAAAGCATACCTAGCGTCAGATCACATCTACATATGAGCCTTGAAGATCGCCTCGGTGATATAATTAGTGGTCAATTGTCGACCTCCAAAGAATCGTCCCCCTAGACCTTGATGAGCCCTTGTAGCTGAAGAAGTCGAATCGAATTCCATGTAGACATCACCCTGCTCGTCAGCTTACTCTGGGAGAAGCACATTTGACTTACTCGAGACATCTTGTCGACTTTGATTTTCCTGATGGGCCCATACTTGCTTTCAACTTCACCTTTGATATCCTCTGCCATATCCAGATCCCAATTCCTCTCGGTCTCACTACATGATCAGCTGCTTTCAGAACAATAAGCTTACTCGTCAGGGTTGAACATATTGCCAACGAGTAGGAATGGAGTAGGTTGAGCGATAGCTTGCTTAGTTCTTGGATGTCAGCGCCATTTGTAACAGACATGTCGTGAACATACGGCTGTGACCTGATTGGGGCTGACTGAGGAGCCTCTGTCCTAGCGAGCTTCTGCATTAAATCTCGACGAGCATTGTGATCCATTCGGGGAGCATAAGTGGTGTCTTCCACCATTTTGCCGCCCTCGGTCCGATCCTCTACTGCAGTGACTCGGACTGATAGTCAGCGTTTGTGGATCTCAAAGAGGTGATTGACTTACTGGGTCGACCGGCAAGCTCAAAGTTGTCCATGGAATCCAGAGCTACCTGAGCAGCTTGTAGGTTCTGGAACTGAACATAAGCCGTTCCTTTACTCTGACCGTGCTATTTGTCAGCATATAGCTCGTGAGACTACCTGAGCAACTCACGTGATCACGATGAAGATCGACAAATTCAATAGGACCGAAAGCCTCAAAGACCTGCCCAATATCATCAGGAGTCAAGGAGTATGCTAAACCAGTCAGGAATAACCTATGGTAAGGAATAGCAGCATGTTTATTCTTGTCGACATCGAGTCCGGCGGGGATAGACAGGCCTGTGCTTAGTGGTGGGAACTTTGGAGTGAATGTCTTTTGAGGTCGTTGTTGTCTTTCTTTCTCTTCCTTGTATTTTAGTTCTCTCTCCCATTCACCCGAAGTGATTCTATCATCAGCATATGCTATAACGGGGTATGAGGGCGACATACTTGGCTTTGGCAGCTTCCATTTGACCTTCTCGATTCCTTTCAGATTCAGTCTGCTTGATCATGATGGGGATACCCATGACGATTGTGCCGGAAAGCTGTTCATTAGTCAAGGTTCCGGGATAGCCAGACTCGACTCACCGATAAAGCCTTGTTCAACAGCTCAACAGTGTCAAGCTCAACGTACGCGATACTATCGTCAGTCCCATCGTTCCGGAAACGACTCACCCCTTGGACTTTCTACCCTTGTCCATAACGACCCTAGCATCTCGAACGGATTTAGGGCCCAACATGTCCACAAAGAAATCACCCAAATCCTGCGAAGTCAACCTCGAAGAGATCTGAGAGACAAAGACCGATCGATTCTCCCTGTCGATTTCGTCAAGTAGTTGCTGGACTGGATCCTTGGGCGGTGGAGGAGGAGGTGGAGATTCTCGGGGTCCGCCCCGTCCACCGCGCGGTCCGTCGTAGGATGGCGAGGAGCGGCGTCGCGGAGGTGACATTGGTGGTCGAGGAGGAAGAGAGCCACGTTGATCACGACCGGGAGGAGGAGGTCGGTCGTCCCTTGGTGGTGGACGGTCGTCTCGGAACCTTCGTCGATCATCGTCTCGGTCTCGGTCGTTCCTTTGCCTGGAAGCCTGTCGTTCTTCTTGCATTTCCCTGTCCCTCTTTTCCCTCTCTCGTTCCTTTTCTTCTCGACTCATGTCCCTAATTCCACTACCGCCCCTCTCGCTCCTTTCCCTCGGGTGGGATCGCTGAGACTCTCGAGATCTATCACGATGCCTATCATCTCTCTCCCTTCGCTTTCTCCTCCTTTCCTCTCGCTCTTCATCAGTCTCGTCCCTCCTTTCCCGATCTCCATCTCGGTGTCTTCGGTGTCGTCGATCTCGGTCATCCCTGTCATCATCTCCATGATCACGTTCAGATCCACGCTCGTGTCGTCTTCGTTCAGACCTAGAATTATCGTCTTGATCATCACGCGTGCGTCTCTCACGTTTACTGATTGTTAGCGCTTCTCAACGTTGTCATCTGAGCGAGACTTACGAGTTGAGCTCAGGAGTACGATCTCTTCCACTACCAGGTAATGGCGCGTCAACCTTCATAGGAGGGGTTTGTGACATACTGATACTGACGATGCTTACAGTCTGTGCTGTTTTATAGAGGATACAAAGTGGGTCAATGGAACTTGGACTGACGCGGCGGAGAAAAGTGGAAAATCTCAAAGTGGCAACTAGTACAAGGCTCATGTATTCTACGTATCTATGGTCATCATGCATCGAGACAGCCTTGAGTCTATCTATCGCTCAGTGATCTGGCAAGAGCCCACCTGACCCCAGCTTCTACATCGTCTGAGATCACGGTTGGTGTATGAGCAGGGGGCCCTTCTGAATCCTGGTATACCCCAGTTCTTAACAGGATTGAATTCCAGCCGTGTTCGTTTGCGCCTGCGATGTCTACCTGTCAGCATATAGTCATCAGCAAGGGGAACGAAATGCAGGAACCTACCTGAGGCTGGATTGTCTGAGTCAAAGTCAGTGTTGTAGGAGAAGAAGACAAGTCACGCACCTCCCACCATGTACCTTGTTTGTCAGCTTACACCCAAGGTAGATGAACTAGTTGCTCACACGTCAAGATCAGCCTCTGCATCCCCACCCATCTGTTTCAAGTGCCGTCTGAGCATCGTCTCAGCGAAATTATATGTCGTCCTGTGCGGTTTGCCAAATTGAGTATAAGGAAGCTCAAGTCCCGTAATATCCTTCTCATCAGCCGTTCACTCCGTCCAGAACCCCACCTTGTAGACTGATTCCAATGCTATACGGAAAGCACCCATTCCGTATCTCGATAAAGGGTAATCCCTACGAGGTCAGGTCTCAGCGGTGAATCAACGCAGACTTACGTTTTCCAAATAACATCGGGATTTGTAAGAATGAGAGGTATTTCTTTCCCGTCTGGTACCCCAAATTGACGTGTACGTTTCGTACCGAGCACGCCTCCTTGTGACTCCAGAAGCTCGGTAATGACCTGAGTCGAAGCTCCCCAGTCTAGACCTCGGTCGTGAATGACAAAGATTGCCGAGAATGGGATTTGAGAAAAGTCTTCTTTCTACTTCATCAGCCATATATCCGACATCGTATATCTACCTTTGCGAAAGACTGTTCTTCCTCAGTAAGCATATACCGATCCCATATCGATGGTTGCCATGCGACAAGATCTTGCAGGATATATGCCTGATTCAACCCATACCTATGGTAAGTACAAAGTAGCTGATGAACTCACGATTTCGCTATACGTCTTCCTGCCTCTCCAATTCCACCCAGTATCAGTACTGGCTTCTCCGCTAAGTCCCCTACATAATCCTTCAAGGGTGTATGTGACTGTACCAATTGATCGGGTCCTATCTCGTTATCAGCTACGTAAAACCAGTCACCTACCTCGACCTCGAGCTCAGTAGAGAGAGCCCTACATCGCTCTGCTTCTGTTACTCCACCTCCGTTCGTTATCATGAGGAACGGGACCGGTCTAGTCTCAGCTCTCTACACTCTCAAGCGAGAGATCTAGCTGACCTGGCGAGCTCGCCCGATTTCCCAGTTAGAAGGGACATGACCCGTTTAGCTTGGGGCAGGACATGTTCTCCCTGCTTTAGTACTCCGTCCTACATATCAGCCGTGAACGCGGTCTAACTCCAGAGAGCTAGCTCACGATATCGAAAGCGAAAGCAAGTTGCCTTGGGGGAGCGTAACCTAATCATCAGATGGCTACTTTCGCGAAGGGAACCGGTGATCTCACTCTTCCATCTCCGACAAGTATACTGCGACGGCTTGTATGTCGCTCTCACTGCCCTTGTGGGCTTTAGTAGGCTACCAGCGATCACTCGCATTATAGGTGGATAATTGACGAAAGATGATGGACAACGGATCAACTTCGGTCAAATCCGAAACCACCTCCCATCCAGATACCTATATATTCCACAGCTCAGCTTGAATCTCATCCACGGCCATAGAACTCAGAAAACTCCGCATCCCGTCTGATCTGCGCAGATAACCTGAGTATCGCCCAGCTAGTAGCAAGGTGGGGGACCACTTGCGAATCCTGTCAGGTGCTGTGGTTTTCAAGATGTTTTTGCCATCCCAGGGGCCTCTCAGGGCTGCGAAGCTCGCTTGAGGTGAATCGCGCCTCATGAGTCGGTCATCGATCTGGCAATATTGTTCGGCTTTGAATGTTCATCACAGCTGCATGCAATGGTGCAGCCAAGCTGGTCTAGTGCTACAGTATATCAGGCAAAGCCTTCATGATCCTCTCCAATAGCTCTGCCTCCTTCTTTGCCCACTCCTCCATGATATGTGATTTAACCCTTTGCATTCGCAATTTATCGATCGACTTGACTTTGATGTTGAAACCCGCCGAGACGGGTTTATGGTCCGAGACAGTCGGTTCGTAGCGTCTGTAGCCGATACATTCTATTCCAGCGCATTTCCTGTAAAGGATTCTATCGCACCTACCGTCAGCTGACTCCAGGGGTCTGACTTACCAAGCGGGGATACGACGTTTTTCACTTGAATCATAATCGTTTGTACCGCTATTGTACTTGTAGGTCGGGGCAAAAGTGATGGGAGCTTCCTCAAAAGAGCGCAGTCGGAACGCATGATTCGTCCGCATCTCCTTTCGGAGTTGATCGTGTTCTAATAGGTAGTCAAGCTCACCAGCTTGAACATTCGAAAGCACATTCTCGCGTCGTTGATCGATTCGATACTTTCATCAGGTCCATCACGAATGGTAACTCACGTTTAAATCGCCATTGAGAATGACCATCTCGTGATCCATAATTCCAGTCCCATCTCCACCTTGCACGAATGGCAAGAAATCATGTTCAGGAAATATCGCTTTGTCTTCCATGATCCCTGCCAGATCTGCATTTCGAGCCGCTTTGGCACTTTGCCCCGCGGCGAGATGTACATTGATGAAACATAGCGAAGTGTCATCAACGATCATACGAGCGACAATGGCGCCTTTGTTTCCATATATCCCTCCTATGCCCCTGACATCAGCTCTCACCTATTCCCCCGATATCAGCTAGAAGAGGGCGTACCTCTTCACGGATGTAATGTCAAGACCGCGAAGGTGTGGTTTTTCGGTCGACTTGACAAAGATGCAGGTCATCAAGCCCACAAGATTATCGGAATGGACCTTGGTATACGATTCGCCGGGCACAGCGGTCGTCAACGCTCTTGTGAGTTTGTCGACCCAGTGTCGATAAGCCATTGTCACTTTATCACCAGATCCAGCGTCACGGTTCTTGCCACCAAAAAGAAGGGTTTCTGACATCAGCATTCCTTCATGAGCAGACATAGTGGACCTACTAGCAGTAAGCTTCTTGTCGGTGAGTGGTATGACCTCCTGGAATCCAAAGACGATAATGTCGGGCGAATCCACCGAGTTAACACATTCAGACAGGAAGTGGGCGTTTTCGCCGATGAGGTCTTGAGGTTTGGCGCTATCAATATTCCACGTACAGACCAGGGTGCTGACGTCTCGGAATGTGCAGTAATCATCTTGTCGATTCACTAAAGCTTCATCGATCCAGCCTACTGATAAGAGTCCGTCCCACGCGCGAAGGCTCTCTTTTGTGCATGACCATAGCGCGAATCGCCCAGACTGACATCAGATCATACTCAACGCGTGGACTTACATCTTCGATAGCACGGAAATCAATGTGGAGATCATTGATTGCTTGTTCACTGTTGTCAGCTGAATAGCCAGGACATACGTACTGATGAGCGGTCCAGACGTTCGTCGTTTTCCAAGGACGATCAGTGATATCATACACATGAATCTGCCCTTTTCTATTTCCCGTCCACAAACGCTCCCCAACACCTTCTAGAGCGAGAATATCAGTCGAGCTGATCTTGAGGACTTGAAGGCAGACAAATTCCTCTGAATCCCAGACCGATACATATCCTCCTTCATGGGCAAGGTAGACCTCGGTGGGGCGAAACGGGATCATGGTGGCCGATGTGACTGCACCTGTCCATTCTGTTGCGTAGATAGTCTTGGCCGGAGGCATCGTGCCATCGGCGCACGGCTCGTAGACTCTGATAGTCGGACCTTTCGAAGCGCTATTGGTAGAAGATCGATTTGGCGGTGCGGACGCAGTCCAGAGTTTACCTCCGATCAACCTAGCGAATGTGAATCGGTCAGATACTCGCACTGTCCTCAAAAGTGTTATTGGCCCATCGGAAGATTTGTCGACCTCGAATACATGTAGTTTGCCATTCTCTTCGAGCGTAATAAGATGATGGCGATAGCGAAGAATATGGACCACGGGTGAACCGTGGACGCCTTGCTTCGTATTGGTCACCTCGCCGGTTCGGATGTCAAGCTCCCAAAGATGTCCATCTTTCGTTCCACACCATAAGTATCGACCTTCATCGGCCAATTTCGCAGCAGGCCTGAAACACATGGCAGTCACTCGAGGGTCCTTTATACGGAATTCAAGACCGGTATCTTTCAAGTCAACCACGAGAATAGGTTGATTGCTCATTAGAGTGTCGTAGACCTTGACATGGTGGGCACCTGTACAGACATACCGACCATGCACAGCGTATGCGTAGATCTGGTGAGTGGGGGTGATCTTGACATCTGGCATGAAAGCCGCTGGGCGGCGATTCGCGTTCGTCGAGTCTGGGAAATCCTCCAACATACGCTGAGCTTGAGTTGTCATGGCCGGAGCCGCGACACCATCATCGTCGTCATCGTCGTCGTCCTCAACTGATTCGGCGCCATTTGAATCGGCGCCGGGAGCTGTATTGCCAGATCCCGATCGTCTCGGAGGGGTCGAACCTACCGACACTCTGGATGGCGGAGGTGGCGCTTGATACGAGTCGTCGTCTAGCATTGGTGCGCTTGCGATGGGTGTCCTTCCGCCCCGACGGATCGACCCCAAGTTCGATTGTCTGGTGGGTTTCCGAGTAAGAGATGGAGTGGGCTCAGCGATGGTGGCTTGCCGTTGCGGAGGGCGTGGCGGAAGAGTGGGTTCCACTTGAGCGGCAGTGACAGTCTGTGCACGAGGTCGTTCTGGTAGTCTAGGTGCTTCGACCCCGGTCGTAGCGCTCGCGCTCGCAGCCGTTGGCCTAGGTTTGTTGCCAGGTATAGGTGGGGGTCCGAGAATTGTTACGGGAGCGTCTCCTGGCGATTCGGGAATGGGTTGCGGTAGCGTAGGTTTCCGCACAGGCAGCTTCGGGGCGGGCGCCTTGACCACCGGTGGAGCTGAAACTTCGTCGAGCGCGGTGGATGAAGATACCCTAGATAGCTGAGGTGTCGGTAACGGCGATATTGACGGAGAAGGTGAAGAACGACGAATAGGTTTGGTGGCTCGACTAGGCTCGGGTGGTTTGGGTGACGTAGATCGAGATGGCGGGTGAGAGTGTGAGTCCATGCTTGGTTTCAGACGCGCTGCCTCCACTGTCGGCGTAGATTCTGGCACGGGCTCGACGGTCGACCGCTTGTCTATCATCGGACTCTCGGGTCCTGTGATATCGCCGTCAGTCGATATCCGCTGAATGACCGGTGCGACTACAGGGTTCGGGACCGAGCGAGCTCGACCTGCCAAGGCAGCTGATTTCGGCGGAACGACGGGCTTTGGTCTTGAGGGTCCAGCTATAGGTCCCTCACCGTATTTATCCTTCACTGCTGATACCGGCACCAACACTGTCCCTCCATCGCTGCCATCTGCTCGCTCTGAATCATCTGAAGATTTGTCGACACTCGCATTTTCCGCTAAATCGCCTGAGAAGCTGTTCATTCCCGGCTTTGTCGGCGGGCTCAACACCGTTGGAGCATGGGAAGGAACAGCGATTTCCGCATGTCTCGAATCGACATGAGTCTCCTTGACTCCTTCGACATTCTTGTCCGGTCTGCCATTCTGCTGTACTGGCCCCGACGGTGTCCAATACCGCGACACTGGCTTTCCATGGGTCGGCGTCGTGGTCGACTTGGACGCATTGTTGCCAGCAGACAGCGACTCGAAGCGAGATCTCAGCGATACTATAGATATCGGGGCTTCCTGTTCGTTGTTGTCGTGTGTCGTTCTCTCCGGGCCGTCTGGACGCTCCGGGCGAAGCGGGGTCGGCGGTGCCATGTCCTGTTACAGCAAGATCCGACCAAGACAAGACGACGCGTGGGGTGACGATGCCTGTTGATTCCTATATGTTAGGAACGATCCGCGCCCCTCTGTATAGGCGGTGAACCGTTGGGTGACGGAGTTGTTGGTGGACTCGCAAAACAAGACAAGACTACGCAGGTAGATCAACCATTTACCTCCTTGCACCTTTACCCCGCCTCCACTCGGGTGACGGAATCAATTCTCAAGATACCAGCTGAACCTCAAAATCGCTCGGTCACTGCCAACAACCAGTGATCCTTTACAGTCCCCAGTCAAGTAGCAGGAGAGGAGACACGATACAATGGCAGTACAGCCCAGACATAGACAACTGCCGGATAAGGAGACCAAGCTTTTCAAAGAGCTCCTCGTAAGTCGCGCGAACCGGAACTCGAAGATCAGTAGCTGACATTCGTAGACCCAGTATGAGCTGAAGCAATACAAAAAGGGTATCAAAGCTGCGGATACCATCTTGAAAAAGTTCCCCAATCATGGAGGTCAGATTCTTCTGCCTACAATCCGGAGAGGAGCTGATGAACAGAGACCATCGCATTAAAGGCATTGACTATGCAATCCTCCCTGCCTTACCCCGCTACCGCATCTTCCAATGCCAAGCTGGTCGAGATCGAAGAGATGGCTAGAACGGCAGTCAAGAAGGACATGATGAGTCACATTACATGGCACGTACTCGGTATCATGGCTAGGAACCGTAAGGACTACAGTGAAGCTAGCAAGGCATATGGCCAAGCGCGGAAGATTGATCCAGTGAGTGGTCATGGGTCCATCAAATGGAGCTGATAGACAGGACAATATCCCTCTGCTACGCGACTCCATGTCCCTCTACCTCCACACTCGACAATACGCCATGGCCGTTCAAGTCCGCCAACACTTTTTAACTCTCCGACCTCAGATCCGAAGTTCCTGGATTGGCTTGATGGTCGCTCATCACCTTAACGGAGATATCCCGGCTGCTTTGGAAGTCTTTGACGGTTTGAAATCATGTACGAACGAGGACGGTGGAACGGGACCAGAGAAGGCACAGACTCTGCTATACGTCATCAAGCTATGTATCGAGCAGGGAGAAAATGAGGATGCTTTGAAGAGACTGGAGAAAGGACTAGAGACCAAAATCATCAGTGCCCGGGGCGAGGTCTCGCAGATTAGAGGTGCGGTGAGGTTTAGAGGTTTCCAACTGACTTTATAGCCGAATTATACTGGAAGCTTGCACGGAAATCGGACGCAACCAACGCCTACGAGGAGTTGTTGAAGCAAAACCCGGACAATTTGGCATACTATGAAGGCTTGTTACGTACGGAAGGACTTGATATCACCACGGATCTAAGCGAGGACGACCGCGCAACGGTCCTCCAGCGTCTCGACGGATTCAGAGAGACATACCCAAAATCGCCAGCTCCTCGTCGTCTCAGTTTGGTCGTCGCAAAGGGTAAGCTCAGGCCTTTGGTGGGGACTGCACGCTGACGAATAGGGTCAACTTTCCGACAACTAGCTAGAGACTATTTAATAGCGGGTCTGGAGAAAGGTGTCCCCTCGCTGTTTGTCGATGTCAAAGGCTTGTACAGGGATGCCAGCAAGATGGCGGCTGTCGGCGAGATTGTCGAGGAGTTGGTAGCCGATCTGGAGAAGGAGAAATCGCACGACGACGGTATGTCTTTGCCCGCGCCCGAAAATCATGTTGATTATCGCAGATTCGATCCCACCACCCACGACCCTACTTTGGGCATACTACTTCCTCGCTCTCCACCTCTCGCATCCACTCAACAACCAACCTTCCCATCAACGAGCTTTGGACCTACTATCAAAAGCCCTGGAACATACACCGACATTACCGGAGATCTACATGGCCAGAGCGCTGGTCCTCAAACGGGCCGGTGACCCACAAGGTGCAGCACACTCGATGGAAGAAGCTCGTCTGTTAGATGGACAAGATAGGTTCTTAAACGGTAAAGCTGCCAAGTACTGGTTAAGAGCTGGAAATGTTGCCAAGGCCGAGGAATTGCTCGTAATGTTCACAAAGGTGAGTGCAATGATTTCGCAAAGAACAGTCAGCTGACAAATAATAGAAAGACATGACTGCTTCTGCCGATTTGACCGAGATGCAATGTCTATGGTTCCTGCAAGAAGAAGGAGACAGCTATCGTCGTAATGGCAATCTCGCCATGGCTTTGAAGCGATATCAATCTCTTGCTACTGTATGTCAATGCATCTGCTCTGAACTGATCCAAGACTTTCCGCGATTACGAGGATGACCACTACGATTTCCACCAGTATTGTCTACGTCGGATGACGCTGAGTGCCTATGTCGAGTAAGATGACTCCAGCACTGGAAAGGGGCACGAGCTGATACGCAGATTGATGCGATACGAAGATCAGCTATACTCGCACCCGGGGTATTACAACGGTGCCCTAGCGGCCATCGAGATATACACCCGTATACACGACCATCCCGATTTGACCGAGGAGAAACTTAGTAAGCTGGTCTACACAACCTCCAGAAGTGTGTGAGAACTGACTGTTAGCCGAGGAGCAAGAGGCAGATCGAAAGAGAGCAGCAAAGAAAGCTCAAAAGGCCGAGCAAAAGGCCAAGAAAGCAGCAGCGGCCGCCAGTGACGGTACGAAAGCCGAGCCACCTGCTCCTGATGAGGATCCCGATGGGACCAAACTTCTCAAGTCGGCCACGCCGCTCGATGATGCCTTGAAATTGTGGGAGCCTCTCGGAAAACTTGCTGGCAAAAGGATACAAACCTGGCTCAGCGGATTCGAGATCTATATTCGCAAAGGTTAGTGTTCGTTTTTTGTATGAGTGCACGTGCTGACGATCAGGGATGAACTTGGCCGCTTTGAGGTGTTTGAACGAGTCTGCGGCCATCGACAAGGACTCGCCAGAGCTACATCGACAAATCATCCATTTCAACCGTATCGGTATGTTGTTCTCCTTCCTCATTAGCATTTATTGACTCTCAGTCGCATCAGCCGAAACAGATCAAGCTACCAAATCAGCCATTGAAAAAGCTTTTACTCTAATTCCAAACGGAGCATCCCCAGCCGAATTCAACAACCAGTTCTTGGCTTCCAACTCGACTTCAGCACCTCATATCCTTGCAGCAGCCTCAGCTTCTGTCGAACTGGAACCAGGAGAAGTCGAAGCTATTCTGAACAAACTCCTAGATCAAGGTGTGCCACCTACGTTCGAAAGCTTGACGTCCGCGATCGACATCTTGCAACGATCCGGAGCGAGTGAAGAATCAGTTGCGACCTTTAAGGGCAAGTGTCGGGAAAGACTGCCCCTTGCGTGGGTGTTTGCGTCGGAGCAGGAGAAGAGGGAGAGAAGTCTGGGAGAAGAAGGCGATAGAATGGCGGTAAATGGAGAGAAGTCGGATGTCTAGAAATCTAGATAATACATGCCAGTCATGCAAATTCATTCGCATCGATCTAGCTGGACGATTTGGGCAAAACATCGTTATTTCATCATGTCTCTAGCTCATCATAATTATCTATGCACAAGTCTACATTATATCTCGCCAGTCTACACCTCAACAACCCAGCTTCTTATAGCATCATCAATACTCTCTGACTTCCACAATTTGACCTCTCTGACCTCTTCCTCGCCGTCTGCATAATACTGCCGCTGTACAGTCTGAACATAGACCCTCGCGACATCCCTGACTTTCGTCCTCATCTCATTCAAATCGACAGGCGAGTCGCCCGACCATCGCTGAACCAGCGCCTTGACTGCCCTCAAGAACTCGAGTGGCGGGACGTGGTTCCTGACCAGGTAGGTTGAGATGTAAGGGGTCCATGTCTCGTCGACAAAGTATTGCCGGACTGAGGCATCACTGGCGATTGATTCCAAGATCTTTCGAGAGGCCGATGCAACAAAATTCGGCCTGATCCATCCGAGTCTTTTATCAGATGGCATACTGAAATGCGTAAATACCGAGGGTGAATAGAAATCGCGAATCATTGACAAATGTGCGATATTCTCGGACTTCAATTGATCTTGACCGTGTAAGGCGAGCCACATTGAGATGTATGTACCGAGTAGATTTGTCTTGTCCATCGATACACATTCGAGTAGAATATTGCGAATGAATTTATCGAATTTTGAATCGGTCGAGAATAGTTGGACCATGGCTACTAGTTCGGGAGTACCGGCGTGTGTCTTGATGAGTTGCTCGATATCGTTTGCGGGAAGAGACATGGGTTCAGCAGCGGCAAGCAGGTCGTAGTAATGATCGAAACCCGATATAGACCCGGCGGTGATGACCATACTTCTATTCCCCTTTGGATCGGTATTGTAGTCGAGATAAGCAGCTCGACGCTTTACGAACAATGTTCTTGTCCTCACGAGAGCTTCCTTGTCGGCAGGGACCGTCAGGTCATAACCGACATTCCAGTATCTTGGTGTGTCATTTCCAATCATTGTGATCGTTTCATAAGGCGCGATTAAAGTTGGCGAAATCAATCGTTGGGTATACGGCGCTTGTGGTCCCAGGATTTTCATCCTTAGCGGGAGATAAACCGTCTCTTTCGTATCAATATCTTTCGCCATCAAACATCTCGGTTCGGCAGCCAAAGCCCACAGATGTCGGAAAGCCTGGGGATAGGCTTTATTATCGCTTGGTGAAGGTTGGAAACGAGGGAAGAATGATATACACATGGCTGCGATGGCTAGATTCGAGTTGCCGAGGGTGTAATGACCTCGTCCAAGGAAGAGGATACCACAAGCCATATGGGTTGCCATGTGAGAACCGTACGTGACACCTGCTCCTTCCTGTCCATGAGAAACTCGCAGTCGACGCAAGACATTCAATTCTCCAGTACCAGACATCACGGTCGCCAAAGCCAGCGTGACGACATTAAGACATTGCCGAGCTGCTTGACGACGGATCTTGCCTTCGTAAGTCATGGAAGAACTGCACGAGGCTTTCAACAAGACGCCAAAGAAGAAAAGAAGGTTATTGTGCGCCAACTCTGATCCGGTACCAGCGAGTTTCAGACCGATCGCAAGACATGCTCCGGCGATGATATTGAAGTAAGCCAATTCGCAGGCTATCTCCATCGAAGATGTTTTACGATGATTGGAATGTCCCTTCTGCAGGAATGGAGGTAATTGAGCTTCGATCCAGTTCAGCGAAGCGTTGACGTCGTCCCACATGATCAGACCTCTGGCGAGTACTCGAAGCAATAAAATATCAGGTCGAACATGATCCGCTTCAAAAGCGCTTTGTGGGATTTCAAGCATGTCGGCAATCTCCCTCTGGCCAGTCTTGAGGTACATGAGACCCAGAGCCAATGTAGCACCGGGAGCAGTCGTAGTGGTGTCGATCGCATGAGAAGTATTGTCCGAAGGATCGCCAAGGATACATCGTCTGAGCTTTGCCAATAATCGCCTATCGACTTCGGATGATTGTTTGGCGCCTCGACCCAGCATGATCAAGCCGAATGCCATACTTGCCGAGAACGAGTACGATTCTTGATACCCTTCAAACGACTCCACGCCAGACAGATGACTTCTGCCAACTTCAGAGAGCGCTACCTCTGCCATCCGCAGATTCCGACTTCCGGCATGAACCAGTCCCAAGCCTAGTAGAGCAGATGATTGGATGATTGGCGACGCGTTGAGCTCCGCAGATCCCATCGGTAACAGAGCGTGGGTATGTAGCGACAGAACCTTTGTACAGAGTGGATCCTCACTGCCAGCGAACGAACATGACAATCCGAGTAGTAGACCACATGAAGTGAAATCGTGTCGTGGTTCCATATATGGAAAAGCGTGATATGCCATGAAATTCCTTAAATGCCCATTGAGCCCCAACCCAAGGAGCAAACCCCCATGTTCAGGATTGAGTGTAGCAGGTCGATTAAAGATGATCCATGAACTATCGATACCTTTACAATCTGGCGAAATGGCAAGAGCGGCCGATACTCCGTTATGGAAACAAGGCCAATCTGCATTCTCGGCGACCAACTGAGCTTTAATGACTGAGTTGCCAGGAAGTACTTTGATTGACAACTCGATAGGAGGGACGTCCCATGTTTCAGTGACAGTCGTCCGGCGAGTTCCGTATTCGAATATACCAGATCCGACGAGGACTGCAAGAGTCCGAATGGCAATGGTGTTGACTACAGTTTGGTGATAATGCAGGATATCCTGTTCACTATAGCCTTTCGGATCCTCGATTGAGATGGTTCGTACGCGAGTAGTCTGCAGAATTCGTTCCACCTCGGCAACTCGTCGATCGGATCCAAAGCGGACATGAGGGAGATTGACATCAGGTAGGCGCTTCACATTGGTAGGGGCGATAGTCATCAAATCGCCGATAGTAGGCTGTCCCTCGGTTACCTGATATCAGCTTGCTCTTCGGAACAGTCGAAAAACCTACATTAACCGACATGACCTCGTCCGTGGTGATGTGTTCGGTCTTGGCAGCAACATCCGTTCGACCAATGAAATTGAAGAATTCCGGCGTCCAGGCTCTATCGATGTGATTCTGACATATTCGCAAAGCCTCCAGAATGGGAAGACTGACACCTTGCGATAATGATTGGATCCAAGATATGCAGAGTCCCCTTCGGTGAATCTTCTTCATCGTCTCGTGGGCCTTGAACAAGGCGAGTCCAGCCGTGTTGCCCGAGATACCGCTGTAGATATCACACAAGACCTCGAGGGTTTCAAACGGTCGTATCTTGCCAAGACCATTCTCTTTGATAGGTGTCGGTATGGGGAAAGGTTTGGTCATGCGAGTGAGAGAGTTCGTAAAGTATTGTATCACATCTGGAGGGGTTTCGAAAGCCGCCAAAGGTGAACAATCTATGTTGCCTGTCATCAGCTTGGATCGCATGCATTGACTTACTGTCGGCACTAGGAGCAGACCGACTGAATGGTATCAATCTGATCCAGTGGTCCCACCAGCCCACCAGAGCCATCGTTGAACATAAGTCCAAAAGTAGTGGCCCCAGAATCAAGAGATCAGCCTGGGTGGCTGCAAGACAACGGCTATTCTGAGCGACCATGTGCAACGCAAAGAGGATGGATGGCATAAGCGATTGTGCAAGGTATTCACCACAGATAGGAGCGTCAATGGTGAGAGGATAATCATTCGGTAGTCCAATATGACGACTCAAACGCCGCATCAGAGGTCGAGAGCTCTGCTGGGCTCTGGTTACGAGCGCATCAAAATCTTTCGGGGTGCGCTGTCGACGCTGCATTCGTAGAAGATCCTTCATAGTCGCGACAAAGATTCCCCACGCCGAGATGGGGTCCAGCTGCAAGCCCGAGTGAAGCCGTGTGGTGAGCTCGCAGTGAAAGATGAAATAGTCGGGTAAGGAGAGTACGCATGCTAGCGCTTCGGTACATTGTTTCACTAGTCGATCTTTGATGGTAAAGTCGAAAGACATCCGTACAGTCTCACCATCATCGTAAGTCATCGAGACTCTGGATCCGGCGGGGTGTTTGAGGCCGATGATTCGGCGGTCTCGGGATTGGTTGCTCGTGCCCATCGAATCGTCGATATCGACTTGCATACTCAGGCTGGAGGCCATACGTCTGACGACTTCGTCGTGTGTATTATTTGGACGTCGAGGTGGATTGACTGGTATCTCGCGCCCTCCGAACGTCATGATTCGCATAGAGCCATCGACTCGTAGGATCAATATATCATGAATTTCGCTCCGCGTGGATATAATTGGCACAGCCGCTATACATTCTATTCTCCGCTCGACTTCGCATGATGTCGGTGTGATCTTGAAACATGCCATTTCGGAAGTGTATATGACATTGACGCATATCGAGACAGGCCACAAGTTTTCGGAGATGAAGACGGTGGGAGCGACACCTCGAGAAGCGCTGTATATCAGCCATATCTCGAGTCCAACCAGCTGAACTCACACAGGTGGAGTATCCCAAGTCAATCTCTCCAGGGCGATGTCGCTCCTCAACGTTTGAGCAGGTCGTTCCAGACCCATCAACATTGTGGTTTCCCTCAAATCCTTTTCTCCGATAGCGAACAATACTCGCTTGTCCACTATAGGCATTTCCTCCGTCATGAAAGCCCCAGAGCCTCTTCGGTCACTCTTGTCCACCCCGACCGATGATGCACCCGAGACCACCCGTCCACCGTTTCTCGAAGACTGATTGACGGTCACGGCGAAGGGAGGTGGATCGAGTGTAGCATGCAGCTCGCCAGCTGCTGAACCGACAGGCAAATCTTTATCTGGACCTGCGGTTCGCGATAATCGAGGAGCTCGCCTGGTGGTACGCTCTAGCGGGTCTGCTTTACCCGACTGTCGCCTGTCATTCCTAGAAAGTGTCGTTGAAGGATTGCGACCCAGAGACGCTCGTCCAGATTTCGGGATTGGTCCAGGCTGTCGCATGATATCTTCAGGCCTCATCGTTCGAGCAGTAAGTGGAGATTGAGCAGTCTGCGGAGCGGTCGTCCCTTTTGTCCGACAATAGAAAATGACTTGGTTCCTCTCGGTATCGTATATAACCACCGGTGAATGGGGTTCGGTGCCCACAAGCAGTACTTCGGATGAGTATGGTATCGGAAATCCGTTTCCAGCTTCCGTGACCATCTTGAACTCTTCCAGAGGTTTCTCCAAGGCCCAGACTCGAGGTAAGTCGTCCCCTTCATCTTCCATATCCACCAAATTATCCAGCACGGATGTCGAGCCAACGTCCACGTCCATGCCCCTCAATACGCTCCCAGACTGTCTCTTCTTCCTCCTGATCTCCCGCTTTTGCAGTCGCCGCTGTACAATTACTCCACCTGTCGACAACGGCCAGGCCTTCTCCACTACGAACGGGAGGTGTATGATGATTTCATCTCCAGAGGGGAAATAGATATACGCCTTGGTCAATAGGAAGATCACCAGAGCGCGTTCGAGTCGCAGACCTTTTGCGGATGTTGAAGGGATTGATTGACCCCATCTTGTGGTATGTGCCGTATGAAATGGTCCAAACGTCTGAGCTAGTCGAGCTGAATCCTCCTCCTTGCCCTTTCCTTTAGTAGATCTGCCAGCCACTTGCTCGGTCCCGCGCTGGAAATGTGTAAATAAAGCATAGGCGACATCTTCCTTATCGTGGGCGTACGAATACTGGCGATGGATCTGACAGCCTCTTGACCAAGTGACTGTTTGCCCGCTCCAGACCAGTTCCTCTTCTGCCTGATTATTGATAGACGAGACAGCTCGAGTGGGGGACTTGGTCTGAGCCTTGAGGTCGAACGGTCTTCGGCTCGAGCTGGGGTCTACCGGTATTCTTTTATGCGAGAGAACTCCAGGGGAAGCATCCAGGCCCAGCAGTACTGCCTCCAGCATGTCTATAGTAGTGATGATAGGCATCAACTTTGTTTCACTACTGGACGCGTCCTGAAGTCAAGTCAAGCGGCGATGTCCGCTTAGTCAGAGTGTAATCGCCAAGCCCTGAACTTAGCCTACATCTCCCTCTGATAGTAGTCACTCATAATACCACAACCCGGGCCTAGGTAGCTAGGCCGTCATACAGGACGTCGTCAGTATTCACAAGAAGGGCCGCCAATCTTATCAACACACTCAGGCCCAAATCACAAGCGGGACACTTTGACAACGAACGTGCAAGAGAAGAAGAATCTTTTGCGCTTTTACCGCTTTCACAGGATCGAATATCGGACGACGAAAGTGCTACTTCTGAGCAGGGCAAGTACAAGGGACTGGATTACTGGGATTGGATCAGTGGACAAATACCTAAAGGTGGTGACAAGATGAAGTTTGGGTACGTCGCTCATCTGAGATACGATGGATGTAGCGCTGATTCGCAGAACCTTGTTGGAGCTTAATAGCAATATCGAGTGGTGGAATTACTATGTCGAGTGAGTGAAGTTATGGAAGCCAGATGAAAAAGCTAACAACAGCTACGACGCACTAAAGAAGCTGTTTCCCTCAACACCTCTCGATCCCTCCTACTTTTCGACACAGCAGCATCAAGAATCCTCATCCCTCTTGCCGACAACTCGAACGGGGTCGGACAAATGGGCGTCACCCGAGGAATTCCGGGCCGCTTTGGATCGAGAACGGCAGAAGGTAGAAGATTTTTACAAGACCAAACTTGAAGAGATGCGAACCACGTTCCGAGTACTTGAGGATGAAGTTTGGGGGATGGAAGACCGGGAACTAGGAGAAGATGTGATCAAGGAAGAAGACGAAGAGGAAGATGAAGGGGCAGAATTTAGAGAGACTGATGATCTCCTTTCACCTACCGGGACAGCACCACCTCCGCGACCAGCGCCAAAGAGCAGAACGTCCTTCATGAACCGTATGGCACCGTCAATCGGCCGACGGAGGAAATCGGTCTTACCTACTGCTTCTGGGTCGACACACGAGGCTGATCTTCACGAGAGTCAACTCAGAACTCAGAGGAGTCGATCCACCGGTCGAATCTCGTTCTCTGCCGATGATGGATCAAACCTATCGCCCAAAGCCTCTGGTCGGGGACGAAGGTCATCTGATATCGATTCATCGGAAGACGGCCCTCTCAACGTCACCTCCCGGGATAGGAGAACATCCTTGTCTTCTACATCTTCGCACGAGAGAGATCACGATATCAACCTGTCATCTCGCTCGAATTTCTCGTCTTTAGGCCTGGTCCCAATGGATCCAGCAGAAGTGCCCGACTGGCTCTGGCGTCCAGAGGGAAGGGATATAGAGGAGGACGCCGTGAATAGAGATTCGATCTACATCTGGACGGGATCGGGAAACTATGGGACATTCGCCAGAATCGCCTTGAAGAAGAAGATCAGTCGAGTTTGGCTGGACACATATTCATTGAAACAATATGTTGACCTCAACTTGACGGCATTTGAAAAGATACTCAAGAAGTACGACAAAAACACAAATTCAAAGGTATGTCCTGTAGAATGAGTCGCATTGACACGCAGTTGAAGAAAGATTACGTCGCCAACGTAGTCCTTCAATCGGACCCATGGCTACCCTCGACTCGAGAAGCACTAGACCAAGATCTCGGACGGATACTGTTCCTTTATCGACGAGTCGTAGTAGGTGGTGACGAGGATCTCGCCAAAGAGCAACTCCGTTCCCAACTCCGTGAAAAAGTAGTTGTCGACAGAGAGACAGTATGGTCCCAAATGGTTTCCGGACGTCGGGAACAAGGAATCTTCCGAAGTGTAGAACCGGATGAACATGTTTCGGCGTTTGAACAACCTAAAGGAAGTATCAGGACTCCGCTGGGTCGATTTGGACTGCCTTCATGGTGGTCTGGTAAAGCTGCTATCCTTGTCTTGGCTCTCGTGGTCATGTTTGTCATTATCCAGGTCCAGCCATTCGATCGGGTCGAGGAGAGCAATTGTTTGGCCATGTTGGTCTTCTGTACTATCCTCTGGGCTACTGAGGTGAGTCTTCAGAAGAAGGTGAGCGAATGTAGCTGACTAGTAGGCTATCCCGCTTTTTGTGACTTCGTTAGCTGTTCCTTTCCTGGTTGTCCTGCTTCGTGTCCTTCGATCATCCGACGGAAAGGATACCAGATTACCAGCAGCGGACGCTACCAAGTAAGCTCTCGGCTTAACATATATCAAGTCAAGCTGACTTTTAGATACATCTTCTCCCAAATGTTCTCGCCAACTATTATGCTCCTGATCGGTGGCTTCACTATCGCCGCCGTCCTATCCAAGACTAGATTGGACGTCATGACCGCCTCGCGTATCCTCAATGCCGCAGGAGAGAAGCCCAGTGTGATCCTATTGGTCCTCATGTGTGTCGCGACGTTCGCTAGTATGTGGATCAGTAATGTTGCTGCGCCCACACTTTGTTATGCGCTCATCAAGGTGAGTTGCAAATGACTGGTCAAGCTGACTTCAGCCAATCACGAATGAATTGCATCCGAAATCAGTGTTTTCTAGGTGTTTGATCGTATGTCCACTACGACAGAACCGAGTAGGACTAATGCCAGATCGCTATCGCTCTGGCATCAAATATTGGGGGTTTAGCTTCGCCAATCTCATCGCCTCAGAACCTGATAGCTTTGGGGTCAATGAACCCACCATTGTCTTGGCTGGAGTGGTTTGCCATTTCCATTCCGGTAGCAACTCTGTCGATCCTAGCAATCTGGGCTTTCCTTCATGTCAACTACCGGTGGGAGTCCGATTTGACGATACCCAGAATGAGGAAAAATACCGATACTTTGACAAAAACCCACTATTTTGTCCTGGTCGTCAGTCTGATCACTATCGCTTTGTGGTGTATGGAGAAGAGTATGGAGGGCTGGGTCGGAGACATGGGAATCATCGCCATCATCCCTCTTTTAGCGTTCTTTGGATCTGGCATTCTGTCAAAGGTGAGTCATCAACGTTGGATGGGCTGACGGAAATAGGAAGATTTTCATTCCTTCCACTGGTCGATCGTCTTTTTAGCCATGGGCGGTATCGCACTTGGGAAAGCTACCCTTTCGTCCGGTCTACTAGACGATCTAGACGGTCTTCTGGAGAGACTGGTAGAAGGACTGGGACTGTATAGCATCCTCATCATCTTCTCTCTGATCGCACTTGTGATCGCCACTTTGTAAGTTGCCGTGAGAGACTCTAGCTGACAAGCAGTATTTCTCATACTATCGCGGCTGTATTATTGGTACCTATCGCAGAAAGGATCGGTGATTCCCTAAGCGAACCTCACCCAAAATTGTTGATCATGGTTAGTCATCCTCATCGGTTGTCAAGGGAAGTAAGGTTGACCATCAGGCTACCGCTTTAATCTGTTCTGCGGGAATGGGACTTCCCGTCTCGGGTTTCCCAAATATGACTGCGTAGGTCTATATCGCTTTCTTTGCTCGACACATCTGACGAGACAGCATCACGCAAGAGAACAAGCTTGGTCAGAGGTTTATTGGAGCTTCCGATTTCCTTAAGAATGGAATTCCAGCTTCCCTATTGGCGCTCTTTGTCATCGTCACTGTCGGGTACGCTATAATGAGGCTACTTGGGTGAGTTTAGCCAATTTCACATCATCTGGATCAAGCGCAAGGCTGATAGTCCAGTCTGTGATTAGAGCGGATAGCACTTTAGAGAGAAAGTACAAGGTTCAAATTTGTTGAAAGACTACAGTATAGAAGCATGCATTCCTGTCGGTTACTAGGGTTGATCCGAAGTTATAGCGGAGGTTGCCGCTAATGGCCCCGGTTTCCCCATTATGCATTCCCCTATTCGTTGACTCTCTCCTCCACCCATCTACAACCACCCATCCTCCATCTCCCTCCCCTCAATCCCTCACTAGATTCATAGATATACAGTTTGGCTTCGACTAGATTACATTCACAGGCTTCAGAATCGGCGCAAAGTCACCACTACATTACACACAATCCTTTTCTCTCACTAGTCGGTCCCCGCAGACCTTGATTGACCAACTCCGCTTGCGCCAACCTTGTGACCGTCGCTGCTATTGCCCCGATCACACTGCGACCATCAACCGATCGATAACACTTGTCATCTTGATCTTGGTCCTGGAATCACCGACAATTTGCCCAGTGAGTTGATCAGTACCCACAAGTTGGAACAACAGCCGAGAGGAGAACTGACGAGACAGCTACGATAATCTAGATTCATAGACACAAGATGGATCCCAATGCCAAGCCGCCAGCAGATCCATCGGCACCTCTGGCGATCCCTGCAGGCCAACCTCCACGACCGTCCCCCGTGCGAGCAGCTACGCTTGCTGCATATCAGCTATCCAGTAAATCCAGGGCATCGTCTCAACCTGCGGGAGAGAGATTCCCCGTTTTCGGTACCTCACCCGGGTCGGGACGCGATAGTCCATTATCAACAAACGGTAAAGGAGGTTCATATGGTGTGATTGGTGGCGCAAGGACTCCGAGTAGGTTTAGTAGCGGGCTACCGGGACCGGGTACTGCGACTCGCGCAAACAGCTTCTCGGTCGCAGAGGGTGGATTGAGTCAGCGTGTACGTGTTCATGTTTACTTTATTGATTCAGGTGGAGGAAAAGATCTATTGCTAACTATATAGCATGCTGTCCAGTCGACAAGAACGCTCTCTGCTCATCCTGAAGAAAATATCCCGTCTAGATCATCACGTTCACGATCAAGATCCCCCTTCCCTACTTTCTCACCTACATCATCTAGATCAGGTTCACCAAACGTCGTAGACCAACAACTCCCACACGTACGCTCCCCACCACTTGCCGAAGCAAACGTATCGCGATCACGATCTCAATCATTAGCAGGCGGACCGAGAATGACTGCAACCGAACGAAATCACATCATGCCAATGAGCGCGTTGGCTGATACCGGCGCGTTTTCTCGCGGGTACGAAGGCTGGTCCCCACGTCAAGCTACTAACAGCCTATCGACATTCGCAAGTGGTATGTCGACACTGTTTGGTCACTCGGTACCTGCTCCCAGCCCAGACGTCCATACACGATGGCTTCCTGGTGTTGCCAGTACCTGGACTGCTCCTGCTCCCGACGCGTCACGTCGCAACCCTCTGAGCTCCTCTCTTTCCAAGGCATCTGGACAATCGTCCGCTGGTCAGACACAAGGAGTGAGTGGGAACGGCTATTCCACACAGATTGGCGGGTTCGACAATAACGCCAACAACGCCAATCGATCCGGTTCATCGAGTCGTAGGCATAGTGTCTCGGTAGTCGGCGGCCCTGGCGGTCGTAGAGATGTGTTTGGCGAAGTTGGTTCTGGCATGAGCCAAGTCACGTCTGGACGTGGATTAGGCCAATACGCTATACCAGACGAGGACCTATGGCCGGAGCAAGTCAACAATGCTCTCAGCCTCGAAATCGATTCAAACCGACGACGAGGCATCGAGATTGAACAGTCAGGCATGTCGATCTCGCAAAGTCTACCTCGATTTGACTTGCCCGCTCAACGCGACTCGGGTTTACGTGCCAGTGTGGGTGGTCGTAATGACCCGTTCAGTTCCGATTATCGACAAGGTCCCTCGCCTGCCCGAGGTCGACCTGAGCAAGCTCAATCATCCTTCGAAAGAGTCGTGTCTGGCGATAGCAACGGTAGTAAAGGTCGGTCTGGCTTTGAACCTGGACCTCACCAATTTAACGGTGGGGGACTTCCTGGACCTGGGATTAGGGACGTTGGATATGGAAACGCATACGGCAATTCGAACGAGTACAACATGGGCAATCAAGGTCAAGACCCTCGTTGGTTCAATGCCCAACAAGGATATGCGCCATCGTATCCCGGTAACTGGAATCAAGGACGACCTCCCTATCAGAACATGGGTCCTCAAAACCAACAATATCGAGGTGGTCCACAGGGTTATTACAACGGACCTCAACCAGGGTATAACCAACAGCAACGATTCTCGCCACAACATTATAATTCTGGCTTTTCACCTGCTGCCCAACCGTTCCACCCAGGAGCGCCGTATCAGCAGTTTCAGCCGCCACATCATCCATACCAGCCCCAAGGTCCGCCGATGAATCCTCCTACCCCCGACCCCAACTCATCTCCCTCCTTCTCGCAGCTCTCGCTTGCCGACCTTGGAAAGGGTATCCCCTTAGTCGCGATGGGTCCCACCACTCCACTATACGTCGTCGCATTCAAAGCCGGTCGACGGGATGTTTACTACTGTCCCGACCCCACCCAATTGATCTCGAATGGTGATTGGGTAATCGTCGAAGCTGATCGAGGTTCCGACCTCGGAACGGTTGTTTACGATCAATTGTCTGCTCAAGAGATCCGGGAATGGCAAGAAGCTCAAGCAACTGCCGCTCTCATGTCTGGCGCCAGTGTTCATCAACCTCCTGGAATGGCAGCCGTTATTGCTGCCACCCCCCCAAAGAGCAAACCCAAGGTACTCAGTGGTGATCTGGCGGGAACGGACCTCAATACCCTTCTTCAAGGTGTTGGACCGGGTGGACAAGCGGATGTCGCTCCAACCAATATCAGAGGTCCATTGGCAAAGGAGATTATGCCCAAGCGAATCTTTGCAAAGTCGTCCCAAGGCCCAGAAGATCAGGCGTATGTCCCCTCTCCTACCTTTCAGCAGTCTCAAAGCTGATCCACAGTCGCATGGCCGATAAAGTCAAAGATGAGAGTGAAGCTTTGGCTATTTGTCGTGAGAAGGCTGAACAGAGGGGATTGGCCATGACTATCGTGGATGCTGAGTATCAGTGGTGAGTCCCCCTTATATTCATCTGGTTCGTACTCAGCTTATGATCAGGGATCGACGCAAGTTGACCTTCTACTTCAAAGCGGATAGAAGGGTCGATTTTAGGGATTTGACCAAAGAGAATTTCAGAATCTTCAAGGTATGTCCTTCTCTACACCTTCGTTATCTCTGGTTCTATTGCACATGAGTTGCGCACCCATGCTACATCTGTCTACCTCTCGTCCTCCAGTAACTTGACCGCCCACATGCTGACGCTCAGTCACGTATCTGGATGTCGATGGTTCCTAGAGATGATCCCAGGAATTAGATCACAGATCTGTCATATATGGGCTTTCGTTATTGGTTCTCTGTGCGGAAGGAGATATCTTGGAATTCCGGTATTTCGGCAAGAAAGCCACAAGTCATTTGTACGAGTAGCAAACAGATCAATCAAGAAGTATATTCAGGTAGCAGGGTGTTTTCTATTCTTTACAATTAATGCAACCTAGTCGTCTACCTATGAGTTACTGATCCCAAGCCCTGTTGATGCTGTAGTCTCAGGCCCTGCATTATGAATCGTGATTGAAGGAACTGAAGATTGTAATGCTGGAGTCGCATTGACCGACGGTGGGACCTTGGCGGCCTTGACGGTGTTGATGTGGAATGTGCCTATCTGTCAGCTTCCACTCGGGCTCGGCTTCGGCGGCTACTAGCGTACATTGAGGTAGACCTGATGACTCCACCGTTACTGACGCCGATAAGCCAAGGCGGACGAGGGCACCTTGTATCAAAGCTTGAGGATAGATCAAATGCTGATTGTCAGCCCACGTCAGGTATATTCAGCTTGGCGAAACGTACAGGTTTGGCAGCTTCCATATCGTGTGCTGGACCGTGAGGTGATGAGATGGAGGTCAAAGGTGGGAAAGCATGGGATTGTAAGACGTATACACCCTTTTCATCAGTTGATGCTCCAACACACGAAGGACAGGTGGACTTGCTCGATGATTTGTTCGGAGATTATCGATTTGTTTAGAGTAGACGTATAAGAATAGGTCTTTGCAGATGAATTTGATGATGTCCAGATGTGAAGCTAGGGGAGCTCTTGCCAGTGTCAATCTAAGATGAGTTGTCTTCATAGTAGAGTAGGCGAGGGATTTACTTCTCCGCGATATAACTCCCAACCATCAGACCAATCCTCTCTACTTTCCTATTCATCTCTTCCTCCATCGCCCTCGCCTCATCTTCCGGAGTAGCCTTCCCTTTTCCTTTTCCCGGCAGTAGACCTTCTTCGCGTAGTGCATCTTCTTCCTTCCTCTTTCTGCTCATGACATGTTTTGTGGACTCGCGCAAGAGGTCCAAGACATTAGGGAGGAGGTATGATGGGAGTTGCGAATCTATCAAAGAGGGTGGAGGGGATGCCAGATTGTGGATTGCCGGTGGGACTGTTGGTGCTGATTGAGTGTGTGTTGCTGATGATGTTGATGGTCTGCCCGACATTGTGTGTTGGGTGCTGTATGCTGTAGTATGGGCAGTAGAGGGATAGATGATACCCAGGTGATAATGGTGTGACGTGTCTGGTGTTACCCCACACTCGGCTATGTGGGGTACGTTGATCCATACTCACCCACTCACTCGCTTCAATTCGCGTCTATACATCTCTCAACTGTAACACTATCATCACACATCCCCACCATCCCCCTCCCTCTTTCCCACCTCGCTTCGTTATAATGGAGCAGGTCATTGAGTCGGTCCGCGTCACTGTCGACCGAGACGTCGGCATCGGTACCCGAGTCAGCAGACCGCTTGCCTCAACGCGTCCACTCCTCGAAACGCTACGATTCGATCATCATAGAAACGACGGCAACTTCAACCATATCGTCAAGCGCAATTTGGTGCAAGATCTCTTCCGCTGCATATCAGGCTACGAAGATCTATGGGTCAACCAAGATGATCCAGACACTGGTAGAGCCAGTTTCAAGGCTTACGATTTCCACCGGGTTGATTTGGAGGATGATTTCTTCCCACATCCCAGACCGTTTTCGGTTCGAAAGATACAAGACAGGCAGATCAAAGAACACCATGGCCGAAATGGACCAGATGCACCGCCATTAGAGAGACGTCGAAAGGGGAGAAAATGCGGAAGAATTATATCAAGATTGGAACCGCTCTACACCTGCAAGTGAGTAGTTCAACCTCGTCTCGTGCCATTGACGCTTATGAAAGAACATGTTTCCGCGATGCCTCATCTCTCCTCTGTGTTCGTTGCTTCCGACAGGGCGATCATGAAGGACACGAGGTCGCGTTCAGGACCAACTACAGCTTTGCCCCAGTCTGCGATTGTGGCGCAATAGATCTATACAAGGACACGAACCTACATTCCTGTTCGGAACATCCGCTCGCCGATCCAGGTCAACCATCGACAAAGTTCGACCCTGGCGAGACAGATTCGCCTGACGTACCACTAGCGTTCAAAGAAGCGCTTTATGAGACATTCGTCATATGTCTCGAATTCGTCATCGGAGTTTTTCAATGCGCCCCGCCCCCCGACCACTATGGCAAACTACCGAAAGACATGAAGGAGCTCAAGTCGACGTGGGGTAACGGCTATACTTCTCTAGTTGATACGGTCAGGCGAGGCGATGGACCATGGTCAGTTACCATATTTGCGGATGAACGGCACAATGAGCCAGAACTGGTCCGTCAAATGCAACACGCAACCGGCGCCGATTTTGAGGACTGTTCTGATTGGGTCAGGGAGTTGGACGAACTAGTATGCAGAACCCATTCTGCATGTTTTCATGCTGACGTCTAGGGCCGCAAAGTCGTCATGACTGCCTCATCACCCACGGTCGCCTTCTTTCTCGCCAACATGTTTCAGCAGATTGATGTACCAGTTTCGCTGCGGCATGCTCACGATACATACCAGGAGTCAGTCGCGACGACTATACTCGAATGGCTAGCCGATATATGTAATTGTCATGTGGCCGGCGACCCAGACCTGACCACCAAAATTCTGATTCAGGTATTGCGCGAAGACAAGATGGAAGCTGCAACACATCGAATCGCTCCGGATCTACGGCGTGTACATCGCGGACCCGAAGGAGGATCGGATAAATCAAGGCTACGGATGCGTCTCGACTGGATGTGGCATATCGACAGTCGATTGTGGAAGCAACCAAAGATGCTCACCAAGCTTATTTACGCCAAAATGATGACGGTGCATCCATTTGGCATGGAACTCACGGGTGAGTCAGCTCGTCATATCTCTCAAGTATCTACGCTGACTTGCAGCGAGCCGCTTTGCCTCGCACTATATTACCCTCACGCAAGAATACCTTACCACTGACAGAGATCAAGACTCGGCACTCTATCAATTCCTGGCATACTCGGTCTCGTCCGATGGTAATGCTATACGCTACAGCTGTGAGCACCAAGGTCTTCTGATGACCATGGTCGATGTCCTCGAGGCTTGGTACAGGCATATTCCGGGAGATATTCGCGAAGCATTACCGCTGCAACCTACCGGCCCGCGCGATACGCCTGTTCGCGAAGCCAATCTGCGTCTCATCGGTCAGAAGAACAAGAAAGGTATTTATCTCTTATCCCACCTTCGAGGATTGTTGGAGCTCGATCATGTCGCTGCTTGGGTTGGTACCACGCGTGATTTCGTCTATCGCCTAGGTCAATTTCTTGACCTCTTTACTGGATTGCAACCCCAGAATCACGAGACCTTACATCATATCAATTACGAGGTCGACTGGTACAAGCCTTTCGGTCTCATGTCGGAATTGGCCAAACTCATTCGACAGGTGGGCGAATGCTACCAGAAGGCTCAACTTTACGAAATTTTCGACATCATGCGCTTCACGGCATTCCGGATCACGCATGACTTGAGCTTGGAGAGCGATACCTACGACCGGCGCAAAACTTGGGCTCCAACCTGGAGGCAGGTCCAGTTCGCATATCCCCCGGGAAAGATCATGAGTCTCATCGAACAACAACCATATGGCATACAAGGCTTCTCATTCCATAACTACAATCACTACATGTTGGCCCAGATGATCGATTCACTCGCCAGCACCTTGACCCTGCATGGTCACCAGATGGACTTTCCCAAAGTACTCAACATGGTTCTTTCGACCGATGACGCTAGGTTCTGGGCATGGTATCATCAGCATGATAAACCTGCTGTTGATCCGGGAATGATGATTGAGGCGACCCTGGTCCTCATTGAAGAGCCGCTGTCGAGTGAGTGTCTGCGAAATAGCAAGATACTGATATCGTAGAATATATCGTATGCCGCCATATTCGTGCCGACCGATGGCGTCGCAATGGATCAAGTATTCGTCATCAGCTCAATGCCTATGGGGATATCGCGAGGCGCGAGGTGACAATGGATCAAGAGTTCTACGTTCTACAGGCCGCCTCGCTCATGCTAGGCCCAATCGATTTCGTTCTTGTCGCCATGGATCGATGGGGCATCGTGGACGAACCTCCTCATAACGCACATCACATGGCTTCATTCGTCGATCCACTCGCTACTGTTGTCGATCTCGAGGACTTTGTCTGGTTCTTGATCCACATTTCCACCGAAACTGATCGAGCCATGCAGAAAGGCCTGGAAGAACTCGCTACGCGGGAGATCATCCAAATACTAGCCATTAAACCCATGATGTTTGCCGAAATCGCCAAGCGTTTATCGGATCGCATTACAGAAAAAGCCGAAATCAACAAGATCGTCCGCCATGTGGCAGACTTTAGAGGACCTACCGAGACCGCGCCAGGGGTGTACTCACTCAAGTCGGAGTTCGTTGCCGATGTCGACCCACTATGGCGTCACTACTCCCGGAATGAGCGAAAGGAAGTCATGGAGAGTGTGCTCAAAAAGACCTTTGAAGCTCGAACTGATCGGTCGATCGAGTTTGACGAATGGATCCATGTTCCACGCAAGCCCGAGCTTCCAACAGAGCCGGCACCTTTCTGGAATCTGAATGGTATCCTTCGATCGCCGATATCCATCTACATCCTAAAGCTCATGCTCGATCACTGTGTGCTCATGGAGAGCGATGAACCTTTCAAGGACGAAGGTATGATCAACGCCGAGATCCCGCGCTTTGATCAATTACTCGACATCACTTTACACCTTGCTGTTCTGGCGCTTCGATCGGAGGCGGATGCCTTTATAGCCAACTCGCTCGATGTGGACGGTATGAGAGAAGAAGTCGCCAAGATGATCTGCCCAACTAGATGTTCACGAAACGACAGTCTATACCAAAACCTTTGGTATCTCGAGGTCTCGGATTTGGCCGTCTACAAGCAGTACCTACCACGGGTCCGCTACCTCACGCGCCACATTCGAAAGACGTTCAGTGAGGATGACCGGAGACTTCACGAAGAGATCACGGCTTCACGAAAGGCTCCAGCTCAAGCTATCGGCTCCACGCCTACCGACAGATCTGCGGCGGCGGCTGCTCGGCAAAAGCAAGTCATGGCGGAATTCGCTAGGAAGCAAGCGGCTTTTGCGGCGAACATGTCGTTTGGCGACGATGACGATGATGCAGATCTCGACGACGTGGACCAGGAAGACGACGATTCAGGCAACTCGCAGGAACCCTGTATTGTCTGTCAAGATCCCGTAACGCCAGCCCGTCCGGGTGGGATGCTGGCGCTGTTCCAGCCTAGTCGAGTCATTCGAGAAACCCAGATGGATGACGCTCCCTTTGCCCGACAATCCCTATCTATCCCGTCCAATTTGGATTGTGCTACTCGAAAGCTCACATATGCTCGAAATCTGGAAGATCGTTCATACAACGCTCAGGTTCTCGACTCGTACCCCGCAGCTAACATGCGGCTCGGGTGTTACGTCTCTGCCTGTGGACACTACATGCACGAAGAGTGTATGGAGCAATACTCGGAACACACTCGACTTCGTGTTAGTCATCAACTACAGCGCAACCAGCCCGAAAATGTTGTTAGGTACGAATACCTTTGTCCGCTTTGCAAGAGTATCAGTAATTTCATCTTGCCTATCGATTTCGAGGCTACGCCGGTCGGCACGAAGAAATCGTTCCGTGTCAATGAAACGAATGGACGCCCGTTGACCCTCTTGGAACATGTACGAAGCATGTCGGCAGAGGGACTTAAATACATTAATGACTCAACGAAAATCTGGCAACATCATACGGACGGAGGACACGTCAAGGCTTGGTTTTCGGACTTCAACATTCCTCGAGCCAGCAGAGTTTCTCGAGAGTTCGATATGCGAGGGACATGTCATATGGTTGATCGGTTCCGACACTTGTTTCGCCTTTTGGCAGAACAGTCGCATGGGCTAAGAAAAAAGCCAGAATTGCCATGGTACGCTCCTGAAGATGCCGTTGGCTATACAATCTCGGTACTCGAGATTGCACAGCGTGGAGTCGCTCGAGGCCCCGGTCAAACAACCGTCGCTGAACAGCTTTTGGACTCGTCCCGAAATGTCATCAAGAAGATGTTCGAGGAACTAAAGTTGGAGCTCGATGGCGTTTATGGTAAACCATACAATCATGCCGGTCTTCGAGTCGCCATCTTTGCCCGCTTCTTGCCCGACTGGTACCGAGCTTCATCGCTACCAACATCACTTCTCTTGCGCGATCCACTTGGAATCGTCATTGAATGCGCGACTATTGCGCCCGACGTTCTTCATCCGGTAATCATCATGGCCTACTACGCCGAGTTGACCCGGGCGCTGATTCTGATCTCGATCATGATACGGAACTTTAGAGCTTTCTGGAAAGATTGGGATGTCGCAGCAGATCCATTCGAATACGATGCGGGACCCTATGCCGAAGAGGCTAGAGCGAGATTCGCCAACTTTACGCCGACCGCCATTGGCATGTTCCGAAACGCGACACCTTATAACGATGTCGAATATGTCCTCAAATCGGTTCCCGATGCGCTATTGTCGAAAATGTTGTACATGTACACTTTACCGTTCGTCCGTCGAGCTACCATCATCTTTTACTCGGTCCACGGATGTTATCCAGTGCAACAACCCGAAGATATCATCACCGAAGGATGCGAGTACGACCGACTTGGTAGTCTTTTAGGCCTTCCTGATCCAAGGATCACCTTGGCCGACAAGTCGAATGGTATCGAAATGCCAATGGTTCTACGATGGCTTTCGCAGTGGGCGGCCGGCGGTCGCCAAGTCACTTCACCCGAGGTCCCGGAAATCTACAATCTCAAATTCTTGCCCAAACACCTAGATACACTGATTCTGCGATACGGAGATGACGAGTGTATGCGGTGTGCAAGAGCGCCTCTGTTCCCTGGTCTCTGCCTCTTTTGTGGAGAGCTCATCTGTATCGGAGGCGACTGTTGTGCCAACGAAGAGTTGGGCGAGTGTAACTCGCACATGCAAATGTAAGTGCACCTCTTTTGATTTGTTGCTAACTGTAGATGTGGAGGGGCCACAGGGATGTACCTCGATGTCAAACGATGTGCCTTGATTGTTCTTTACGCTGGGACGGGTTCGTTCCTCAACGCCCCTTACCTTGATGAACACGGTGATCCAGATGGTGGTGGTCAAAAGTGAGTTCCCTCATATAGTTACTGAGTTTGACTGACATCTCAGACGAGGCCACCGACTTGTATTGAATGAACAGCGTTACGAGGAGATACGAAGGCATGCTTGGTTGAATCACTCTATTCCACATCAGATTGCCAGGAAGCACGAGGGAGTCAGTGATCCCGGTGGATGGGCTGCGTTGTAGGTCGCTCTGCCGTGGAGAGCTTGAAGAAGGGGAGTCCTGAGTTTGGAGAAGATCTGTACCTTTTGTATCTGTTCTTGTACGTATTTTATAATGTATCACGTCCTGTCAGTAGTTCGGAATCGCGGTAGTCCCGTTTCAAATGGAGCGGAATCCAAGATGCGGTATCGGAAAACCTTTGACTGCTGCATACCCTATCATACGTCTCCTCTACTGAATATATTTAGATGTCAAACCTCTTGTTCAACGTCTTAGCCATGTCGATCAAGGTCTCATCAATGGGCCTATAGTTGACACCAAGAACCTTGGTAGCTTTCGAACCTTGGAAGACGTTGATCTCTTTATTGATCTGCTCTCGCTTGGAAGCATCTCCCTTGGGGATATTGTCTCGATCGGGGAAAGCCTTGTGCAATGCCTACTCGTTAGCTCGCGGGACTCGAATGAGGAAGAAAGGCTTACAACAACGTAATCATTTGCAGAGACGGGTCCGGCAGAGGTGATGAATCGTTCACCACCAGCTTCTTCGACGGTCAAAGCTTTGACATGGGCAAGAGCGACTGCTCGTTAGCATCGCCTCGTTTCAGGTGTCGGAGACTGACCTTCTCGGACATCTACGTAGTTTCCAGATGGTGCGGGAAGTTCATCCTCTTTGTGTTCTCCTTTCTGCCATTGACTGAAGATTGCTACCTGTCAGAATTGACCTTGATCAACGTCAGAGGAAGGGCCATACCAACTGAGGTGTTAAGGGAATCAAGACTGTTGACTTGGTGAATGATGGGTCCAAAGACTAGTGGAGGGTTGATGGTGACTCCGTCAAACTTTGTGTTTTCATCCTTGATGAATTTCCAGAATGCCTTTTCGGCAAGAGTCTTGGATGCTGCCATTCAGCTCTTGGGCACGGAAGAAGACTCTGACGTACCCCTGTATTTGTCACCACCTGGAGCTTCCCGGCCCTTCTCCTCGCAGACACCGGCACTGTACTCGTTCCAGTCTTTCTCGGTGAATCTGATTATAAGCATATCGTAGGTCGTAGAGCGCAATACGTACGTGTGGGGAGCCTCAACTCGAGCATCCATCACAGCAGCGACGGAACTGATATCAGCATATCTGCGACTTCCTTAATGAAAGACATTCACCTGGTAATGACGACCCGCTGGACATCGGGGTTGTTCTTCTGAATAGACTTCAAAACACCAACAGTCCCATTGATTGCTGGATCAAAGAGCTCTTTTGGCTCATCGGCATTCATGTGGAATGGAGATGCAGTATGGGCAACAGCATCAACACCCTTGACAGCCTCATCGAATGCTCCATCCTGACATCAGCTCTTTCCCTCCAAATGAAATACAGTCGACCTACCTGACCGATATCCTCTACAATGACATGGTCAAAAGTGGCCTTGGAGCCTTTGAAGAGGTCTGCGAGATACTCTCCTTTGTCCTTGGATCGGACAGTACCAACTACGTTGATACCCTCATCGAGGAAAGCCTGGACAGTATGGCTATTTGTCAGTCCCGACTCTAGGTCAATCGATGTATATGGCTTACACGGCAATGAATCCGGATGCACCGGTGACTAGTACTTTTGAACCTGATTTGATTGCTGGCATCGTTGTTGACTGGATAATAGTAAACAGATAGAGACTCTCCGGGAATCCAGGTCATGCCATTCCCCTTTCCAAAGTGGAGGTAAGTGGAGGTGAAATATAGCCGGCTAATCACGGCGAATGTCGTCATTGACATTCAAAGTATAGCATACATGGTCTATCAGTATATCAGGTATATGTCTCATCTCGTGGCCTCGTTCGTACCCAGAAGGAACATGGTCCCGCAACATGATTTTCGTAAATATAGCTACCATCAATGTCAGTCAGCGGGTTTTCAGCAAATTTTCAACAAAGCCGCAACGCAAATCGATTGAGAGCAAATATTCATGTTACTATAATCACAATAAGGCTATACACTGCTAATCCTTCTCTTCACTAAATGCCTGGACAATTAAACCTCCTAAGCCCTCTGGCCTGAAATTCGCTCAGCCTCAGACTGTCCGTGGTTGGCCTTCAACTGGTCGACCTCCCTAGCACCTGATTGCATCTTGGAAGACAGACTGTTACCAGCTCCAGCTCCTTCCTTGGCGTGAGGATGAGCTTGACCAGTGACGGCGGGGTGTTTCGAGTCGAGCAAGTCGAATGCGGGCGAGTGCCAGTTCTTGCCAGAGTGAGCAAGATCCTCAGTCTTCCACATCTTGTTGGTCATGGCACCCTTTCCACCTCCCATGTCGGGGATAAGAACAGAGTCTCGGTTGGCGACAATTCGGAAAGTACCAGGAGTCTCCTTGGCCTCCTCCTTCTTCTTTTGGGCAGTGTCGGCCTTCTTGGAGTAGAGATCCTTCAAAGCCTGAGTTCGAGTAGTCTCGTCAGACTTCTTGGCGTCCTCGACAGTGTTTCGGACCTGAACCAATTGGTCATCGAGGTGACCGACAGCGGTTCGGATAGCGTTGTCGACAGCGGCCTGGATAGCCTTCTTGATGATACCAGTAGCGATCGACTTGACAAACTTGTAAAGCAAGTCGTGCTTGGAGTCTCGGATAGAGAAAGTCAAGGTGTCGATGGTGGTGTGGACAGAGTTGACTCGGATCAAAGAATCTCGCTTCCTCTCGACCGACTCGAGCTCGACGTCGATCGACATACCCTTACCAGCGAGGACGACATCGGCGATACCGTGGTCCTTGAGCTTGGGCCATCCAGTCTTTCGTCGGAAAGAGAATCGGACATCTCGAATATCGGCCTGGATTTGAGACATGGACAATCGGAACTTGTGGTGGTGAGTGTCCATGGACTTGTTGAGCTGATCGTATGGAGAGAACTTGAACGAGTTGTGGCTCTCGATACCGACAACGTTGGGGAAGAGGTTGGGTCCGGAAAGAATTAGGTTCTCAATGACCAAATCAATGTCGGGGTTGGAGAACTCGGCTCGGGGGATGGGAACGTATCCAATCTGCTTGATGAAGGTGGGGAGGAGTACGTGTCGGATGTCGTCCCACAGGTGAGGCTTGAAGGTGAGGTTGCCCTCAGAGTTGAAGAGCAAGTCCTTGGTGAATCGCTTTACGTCATCACCCAATCTAAATATTAGCCAAGTATCATGATGGATACCTCAGAGACTCACCTCCTGTTGAGGGGATCGTGATGCATGGCGGTAAAGAAGAGCTGAATTTGGTCGGCCAAGTTCTCCCAGTGGGATCGGTACTTGTCTTCGAAGAAGTGCTTGCCGGACTTTTGTAGCTTCTCGGCTTCTCGGGTCGAGTCGTCCTCGAGAATGTATCCAGGCTCGAGCAGGATTCGGTGGACATAGTCGTTGAGGCTGGACCACCAGTTTCGTAGTTCAGAGTCGTTCTGAGCATCGGTGTAGATCTGGTCGAGGGCGTTCTGCATACCGTCCATGGACTTGCCGTTGGCGAATCGCTCAACGAGGGTTCGGAATTGGACAGTGGCGCCAGCAACCTTTGGCTCGGACTTGAGAGCATCGGCAGACTCGGCACCCTTTCCAGCAACGTGCTGAGCGTGTTGCTTGTAGTCTAACATCAGCACAAGGGATTCCACTGATAGGCGAGTACTTACTCTCGAAGAAAGTGAGGAGCCACTCCATGGCCTCCTGGTAGTCCTTGTGCTGCTGGCACTCGACGACAACCTTCTTGAGTCGGTAGATGAACTGCTCTCGTCGCTCCTCAGGGAAGACATCGTGGACAAAGTCCTTAGTCTCCTGAAGGGCGTTGTCGACTCGCTCTCGGTGCTCTTCGGGGATTCGGTTCTTGAGCTGCTCAGCTTTGCCTCGAGCCTGGTTCTTGGCATCCTCAGAGTCGTTGGGCATGTCGGATCGGTTGGATTGCCTGTTGGCTTCAGACTCAGCCTGCGATCGCTTGTCGTCGGCTCGACCTAGGACTTGGTCCTTCTGCTGGGATAGGGATGCATTGGGGTCTCGAGCGTTGTTGAGATCCTGAGCGTGAGACTTGAGCTGGTCCTTGGCTTCGCCCTTGTGTTGGTCTTTCTCCTGCTGAGCCTCTTGCTTCTTTTGCTGGAGCTCTTGCTTCTTATCCTGGGCCTCGTTGTAAGCTTGACCAGCGGATCGACTGTTGCCCTCGTGGTCGGTGACCCTGTTGGTCAGAAAAGAACAGATGAAGGGATAGCAGACTCACTTGGCATCTCTGGGGTCATCCTTGGGGTTGTATCGGATCTCGGAACCGCTGGGACCCTTGACTTGTAGCTCGGGGGTCTCGTTGGGACCTAGACGCTTTCCATCGGGACCGATCCACTCCTTGGAGGGAGCTTCTTGGTCGGCCTTGTCGAGGGCCTCCTGATCAGGCCTGACCTTCTCGGCGACCTTGACGGCACCGCTGGCGAAGACATCTCGGCCGATAGTACCGAGATCAGAGATGATCTTTCGAGCCTCAGAGTTGGTGATGAAGAGGGTAACGAGAGTTCGGAGGTGAGCAGCGGCTTCAAGTCAGCAACCGTCCCCGAACAGCAGGCAAGAAATGACTCACCTTGGTCAACATCCTGCTTGGCCTCGTCCTTGCCGACAGGCAAGACACCAGACTTCTTAGCCCTAGATGGGTCGGCAGAGTAAGAGTCGTAGACGGCGTTCTGGAAGAGCTCGTCGGCGTTCTTCTCGACAACCATCATTCGCATCGTCTCGATGACATCCCTGAAGTCTTCGATCAAGACTCGACCTTCAGGAGAGAGCTTCTTGAGGTCTACAGGGGAGGTGTTGATGGCGTATTCGAGGACTTTGTCGATCTGAGTGTTGTCTGGCATTCGGCTGCCTGTCAGCATGAATCACGTAGAAAAGGATGGGGACTTACCCGTCGTTGAATGCCTCAATGACACCCCAAAGCTTCATCTTCCTGGCGACATCGGCGTTCAACTCTTTTCCAGAAGCGGCAGTGGTAACACCCATTGACCCGGGGTTGTGGGCGATCTTAGATGTCGTTGCTGGCGCAGACATATTGCTGACACGTCAGCGATGATGCTCGCCGGGCCGCAGAAGGGGATCAACTTACTGTTTATTAAATTAGGTAGAGGATATAAAGGTAGTCTTGATGTCAGCGTACTGACTGTCTAGCAAGAGGGTATTTACTTACACAATCTTTCTCTTGATATTATATTGAGAAAGAAGGATGAGATAATGCAAGAGAGAATGTCAATCGACGTTCACCGGTTTCTTTAAGGGAAAGCAAAGCGTTGAGTGAGTTGAGGGGGGATTATGACGTCGGCTGAATTGATACAATAGGCGCGAAATCGGTGACATCATTGAAACGCGAAAACAACAAAGCTGCGAGATCGACGCTTCCAGCACTTTGTCCACCCCTGCTCTTACCCCATCAGAACCTGGAAGTTGTCACCTACCGGAATACAGGGTAATCTTAACCAAAGCACGGAAAGCTTGTTGTCACGGTATGGGTCGAAGCCCTGCGGACAGGGGACACATGACGTCGATGGCTGATTTAGCTGATCTAACGATACGCTTAAACAAGAGATAATCAGTCTGCTTCCGCTGACGCGTGCCGCGGTTGATATATCGATGAAAGTCGCCAAAACGCGTCAGGTCCTTGACGCAGTGGTTAGCGTGTCAGTTTACGATCCAGTCATTTTGAGCTGAAAGTCGCGGGTTCAACCCCCGCAGGACCTTTCTTCTTGGAGGCATGGGATCGTCGGACTGTCCTTGTTGCATGTTTTTGTGGTAGAACTCCCTTGCATGCAAAGTGCGGGACATGAAGGAAGTCTTTTTGTCCGCTGCATGCATTGAATTGGAGCTCAGACACGACACAAGCTCTGGACAGAGGCCATTAATACCATAAACTTAATCTTCGCTTCCAACCCGACTTTGGTCATGAGTGTAATGCATGCGGGTCAAAGTACACCTACTTCTTACCGACCTGTTTCCTAGCATCGTCAAATCTCCTGACTACAACCTGACATTGCGTAACAGCGCATAGTTGCTTGGCTTTCCCCTTCAGATCCTCATTAAACAACTCCAATCCAGCAGCCCTTTCAACATGCGAGATAGGCATGATGAAACTCCTTAAATCTGCATTATCGGGAATCTCCTTGTTGGGGAGTACGAATGCGCCCATTGCTAATTCTTTGACTATTTGAGGAGAGGTGATTGATTTATCGGCAGATGATGGACGCTGTGGGTATGAGAAATCTGGTCTAGATGCCAGGATGACTTTTGCGAAGTGGGTTGGGACTGATATGGATGGTGGGGAGCCTATGACTTCGTATGTTACCCTGTATTTCCCATCTGCTTGTAGTGTAGGGAGGTATAGTGGGACCCTGTACATAAGTATGATCTCATATTAAGTGTGTGGATTGAAAGAATACTTACGTGAACACGTAGACATCCTCGAAATTGGTCGTTAATCGTCGACAAAAGTCTTCGAGGTATGCCCAATCTATCATCAGCTCCATTGCAACCCGAGCAACTCAGAAGGGCCATGAAGTTCAGCGAAGGGGAGTCGAATAACGAAAGGCATAGAACTCACAATGCCTGTTGAAACCATCTCCGACCTGAGGAGCTATATTCGACAAGTAGAAAGTCTCATCCATAGCCCCCTGTGAGATCTTTGCATCGGCAGCGGGCACCATATGACCTCTGTCATATCCACTCCTGAAGTCTTCCCATTAGCTCACTTCCACACAAAAGGGACGTACAATCTTGTAATTTTGCTTTGAAGAGTTCTGGAATATCGTCGTCTTCTTTGAATACTGATTTTGATCGATCTCCTTTTGTTGATGGTTGAGCGATATCCTTAGATCGAGCAGCATCGAGAGGGATGGGATTGGCATTTGGTGCTGCCGGAGTTGGAGTCTTAGCTAGACTGGCAGCTGTGAGGTGTTCTGCGGTCTACCATTTGATCAGCTGAGTTACGTGACTGTCAAATAAGGAGATAACTCACCCAAGCGGGATGCCTCAGACGTCTGTCATACGCAGCTGTATATGCTATCCTCTTGATTATATCCGGTGTAGGTCCTTCTTATCAGCGCTTCCTTCACCTAAGGCTTTGAGAAAAGTGCTAAATACCTGGGAAGCCACCTTGTAGAACCACACTTCCTCCAGCAGTCGGTAATCGCTTAACCACATCATATTTCTCCACAGGAGGTGGTGGTAATACCCCGACTTCAGTCTTTGATTTCTTCGGCAAGAAGGATCCGGCTCCAACACCAACTGCTAGCCCCGCAGCAAAGACTAGAGATGGTCCTAATCCTGGCATTGTATTAGTTGAATGAGGAGTATGTAAGGGCAAAATTCTGGTTTGTCTGGGCAACCTCCACTTTGGCGGTCTTCTTGGCAACCCGACCAGACTCTTCTTGGTGGACCATACTCGCCTTTTGTATATACAATCAAGATGCCTCCATACGTCTACCCATTACCTACGACTACTCTTTTGACGTTCTCGTCCATATTTATCGATCCTTCCTCGACGCATACCACTGTTTTGGCCGATGCTACCTCTGCTCGCACGAGACTTCACTTGGCATTAAAAGCCGTGGCAGAGCAAGAGCCTGGATCTAGTGCTTTGGCTGTCGTAGAGGTCTGTCCAAATTTCCGGAGCTATGCATCACTTGGAGCTAATTAATAGGCAGTACAGATCTACCTACCGTACCTACGAGGAGTAGTCGCGGCCCTCGACTCTGACCGACTGCTATACAAGAATGATCCCTCTTTCCAATGGCGTTCCCCTTTAACTCACTACACCGTCTCCACGCCCCTCCTACCCCTCCCCTCTATTCACTTTGAATATATCTTCACTCTCCTAACATATACATTGGCACTGTCGAACTACGCCGCATCGATCCTAGCATCCCTACCACATTTCGAGCCAAAACAAGGGGAATCCAAACATATGACGGCGGAAGATGAGAAGCGGACGACAGTCGGGTTAGCTAGGAGTGTGGACCTCTTATGTCAAGCTGCTGGAGTCGCTGATTGGACTGCTGAGAATGTTGTGGCCTCACTGGATCCAATCAGGGCAACAACAGGGGGAAGGGCAGGTAAATATCGTTGGCCCATCGAGGCCGGGCCTGAGTTCTTTAGGGGTCTTTCCTCGTAAGTTCATCTGAGATCATGGTGATCAGCTGCTCAGTGGAACTGATACTTAGGACATTACTGGCAGACGCTCATATCACCGCCATCCGGAAACTCCTTCTTCCAGTCCTCCCCCACTCGATGTTTGCTCCCCCCGGTCCCCCACTTCCAGCAAATCACCCATCACCAGCTCTCCTAGCTAAACTTTACCTCCACGTTTCGAGACTTTACGATTCTTCACGAGCATTGTTCAAAGCACACGCCTCCGAGACAACAAACACCTCAAGGCGATTATTCAGAAGTGACAAGATAGAAGAACCAGATAGTGCCGAAGGAGGTTTATTAGCTGGATTCAAGAGATATCTGAAGAAAGAAGCTCTACTATCCCAAGCGCTAGCTCATAAATGGCTCGGGGTCGATGCGGGGGAAAATGGAAAAGGAGCGAGAGTGGGTGAAGCCATTGCTTTATGTAAATACAGTCAAGCGAGGTTGGAGGATTTGGAAGATGGAGCCGTGAGGGAGAAAATGAAAGGATTGGGGATTGGGAGGGGTAATGAAAAGAGGAAAGAGGAACGAAAAGCGAGAAAGGGAAGAGTGGAGAGGGATCTGGAAGATATTGGAGCTTGGGTTAAATCGTATACGAGGCAGAACGATACCGTGAGTTGACCTCTTTTGGTGGTCCTGATGATAGGTCGCTTTTCAACCAATACCTTCAGTAGAATCTTTGACAATACCCTCTGGACGACCAATATTTGCTGCCAAATCTTTCACTCCGCCCACCATCGCACAAGGCTTCATGGATCCCGAGTTGACAAGTACGCCACCGCCGATTACCGACGATTATGCAGGTAAAGGGACGTATTTCTGATTTCTTGCCGCATATGGTCGTATGCAGTTGTATGAATGATATATAATGTGCTATGCTACAGTTGTGGTTGTGCTACAATGAGATATGAACGGAAAGGCAGGAGATCAGGTAGACTTGACTTTGGTCATTGTAGAAACCGCCGACCCGTTCGCTGCCTTGTTCCAGACTGGCAATTCCCCCTCACTCCTTCTCCTCATCTCGGAACCTAAAGCATACACCATCCTCCTAGCGCTATCCACTGCATTCTCAAGATCAGTGAACAGGCCCACGACGGCACCTGCTCCGCCATAAGCAAACTCGTCCCCGACGCAGGTACGAGCTTTCTCAAGTTCTGCCATTCGATCTTGCAGAATCTGTAGCCATTCTGATCGAGCACCGGATAATATGGTGGGTGAAAAGACTACTGTCAGTATTATCCATAATGTCGAGTAGAGGAGACATACCTGCGAGGTCGGTCTTGGACTCGGGAACAAGTGGTTGTGCGACTAGAGTTGGCATAATGATTGACTTTTTGGTGTTTGTTGTTTGCAATGTAAAGCGAGAGTTGTCGAAAGATGATATAGAAATAGATAAATCGGGTCACACGAGCAAGTTCTTATACGATGTAAGCTGGAGGGGGCGCGAGACTTCCTTTCGAAGACGTTGGAGTTAGCTATGAAAGGGATGACGTGAGGGGAGTTTATCAAAGGTTGTTTTGAGTTCCTTAGTGGATTTTGTCTCGGAAACATCATGTCTCACTTTGCCCGTCTTTTGTGTTCTGCCCGACTTCCTTTTCTGCTGCTATACATTAGTGATCAGTTCAAAAGAGGTCAGATCCCGTGATGCGCTAAGGTGATCCGGGGGACGGCCCGGGCGGTGTGATGAATGGTTTAGTGGAAGGGATCGGGTGGTCGAAAAGTCATTGTTATGCATTGGACTGCTGACCATCCATGATAATCGGGCGACTGAGTCGTGCCCGTATCTGCAGCGGGTTATATGTAGTCCACGACAGCTGATTTACAGGATAATGAGCCAGAAGTCTAGAAACCTGGACGGTCAGCGCAATACACAGACATTGACCTCATGATTCGTGGAAAGGGGCGATGTCTGATCTTATGACTCACAGCATTCACAATCAAATGGACAAAGATCTGTTCCTCCAGCTTCAGGATCAATGTCGAGTTCCGCCTCTTTGTATATCAAGAAACCCTCCTCAGTCTTTCGTCCTACACATCAGCCCAAATCATCTTGAAAGGAAAAAAACATACTTGGTCCGGTCCCTCTTGAATCTGCAAAAATCTCGTCTTCCTCAGCTTCCTTCTTTCCCCTCTTTTTGGGATTCTTGACAGGCTCTGCCACCTCTTTCACTTTCGGTATGGAGGTATCGACCACTTCCACAACTCGAGTTTCCGGCTTGACAATCGTCGATATTGAGTTCTCTCCCAATACAACCCCTTTGACCTTCTTCTTTTTCTTGCTAAGTCCAGATGGTGTCTCTCCTACCATTCCTTGCTTGTGAATTCCCACACTCTGAGCTTTCTCCTTGCCTTTGATACTGGCAACGACACCATCCGATTTTGTCTTTGGTTTAGCAGGTTTCGAGAAGATCGAATCGATATCCGTTGTGATATCGGCTGCGGGTCTTTTGGCGACCTTGTCCTGAGATTTCGAGGTCTTCGCCTTGAGCTTAGAGCTTGATGCTTGATTCGCTGGCGGCATGGTTGTATAGATTGGTGGATCACTCTCATTCATTTGAACTCAGCATTACGACTTTTGAATTTCAGTCACGTGACATTATTAGTGATCATACGAATAGTGAAATACCTCCGCTTTTGACCCCTTGTACTATTTTGCTAATAAACAAACAGCCTCCGCTAAATGAATTCACTTTATCCCCTTTTCCATTTCCTAATCAATTCATATCATTCCTAATCCTAATCGAGTGGAGGTATACAGCTATACATATCATTGTGCGTCCTACATCAACACCTTATGAGATTCAACGCTGACTTTGTCTCTCTGCCCTGCACACCCACTTTTGCCATGTTTCTCATACACAGCCTAATCATCCATTCACAATGTCGAACCCTTCATGGGAAGAAATGGAGGCCAAGCGTCTCCAGGTTGGTTTACTGATTTCCAACTACGGCCTTTACTGATGAGCAGATGATCACTTCGTTCCAGAATGTAGCTAGCGCTATGCGAACATGCGTAGCCATCATTGAAGATTACGCTCGTCTATCTCCTTCGTCCATTGGTGCCGGTCAAACAGCAATGGCTCAAGTTCAGGCCAATCTGAATGGAATCGAGATGAACATTGACCCCGCTCTCGCCGGTGAGACAGAGGAGGTCAAGGATAAAGATGGGAAACCCAAGAAGGAAAAGGTCAAGAGGGTTCCTAAACCCAAAGATCCCAATGCGCCAAAGAGGCCTCCATCGGCTTATTTGATTTTCCAAAATGCAATGAGGGAAGAGATGAAGGCTGCTCATCCCGAATTCTCGTATAAAGAGATATTGAATGAGATCTCCGCCAGGTGGAACAAGATCTCACCAGAGGAGAAGCAGGTGAGTTGGTCTATTCTCTGGGATGTAGTCAGATGCTGATGGCAGATCTACGATACCACTTACAAGGAGGAGAACGCAAAGTTCTTGGTCAAAGACAAGGCATACAAGGAGAAGGTTCAACATGATCTCGATGGCACCGTTGTAAGCTAACACGTCCTCGAACCTCTGGCCGGCGAGCTGACTTCCAGGATCCATCGGCGATTCAGACCGAGGCAGCCATCAATGCAGCTAATGCCGCTGCCTCCTCCTCGAGCTCGAGCAGCAGTTCATCAAGTAGCTCAAGCGATAGCGATGACGATGATGCGCCTCCTCCAGTCAAGGCACCTGCTCCTGCTCCGGTAAGTCACTGTACAAACTACACGACTCTAGACTGACGACTAGGCGCCCACACCCAAGACCAAGGCTCCCAAGCCAGCCGCCCCTGCACCCGTCGCCACTCCTACCACCCTTGCTGCTGCTACAACGCCTGTGCAGAAAAAGGAGAAGAAGAGGAAGCAAAAAGACGGAGAGGCTACTCCTGTCGCTGCTGAGCCAGTCGCTGGAGCCGAGAAGAAGGTGATTCATCTCGAGGCGTGACCTGTCCAATACTAACGATGCAGAAGAAGAAGAAGTCCAAGGAATAGTCTGCCCTTTGTGTTGTTTAATTAAATCGGGTTCTGGATGATACTTGCTAGATATATATTTTCTCTCTGTGCTTAATGCTATGCAATTCTTCTTGGCTATGTACCTCGCGAATGGGAGTTCCCCGCCCAGGCGTTGTGCCGGTCAGACGTCAACAATGGGAGAATTACCCAAAGTAGTAACTCAACACCGCCTCGCGTTGAGCGTAGTTCACCATGTCTTCAAAACCACTCACTACTACTGCCTACCTTTTATATCAACGACACAAAGATCGCAAGTGCACATCATCCCCTGTATACATAAAGGATCACTATCAGCACGCGTCATCAAGCTATCTTTCAACTCGCTGGACGAGGAAACAACTATTAAGACATGGGTGTTCGTTACCGCTCAGCGACGCCTGGTACGCTTTTATCACTCGGCGCTACCGTAATCCTGGCCCTTGTATCATTCAACACGCCTCTACTGAAATCACTCTACTTCTTGGAAGCTAATTTCTCGTCGGGGCAGTATGCTGGCACATTACGTTTAGGAACGTTAGGATATTGTCTGGATACAGGGAGTGGGGAGAATTGTGTCGGCCCTACTGTTGGCTATTCTTTTGGTATGTCATCTCGATGGAAGTCAGTACTGACTATAGATCCCAATGACCTACTGGGCGTTACAATGTTCGATATTCCAACGGCAATCACAAAGTACTTGACCTATGTCCTCATCTTACATATCGTTGCTCTCGCACTCGCTCTCGCATCTACCATCTTTGGATTACTATCGTTCATCTCGTCTCTGTCAGTATTATGCTTCCCAACATGCTTTGCCGCTTGCGCCTCTACTTGCTCGCTCATCGCTCTCGTATTCGATCTGGCCATGTTCTATATCGCCAAAACCCGGATTGATCGAGTCAGCGGCGCTTCCGCATCTATCGGAGTAGCCGTCTGGCTCACACTTGCTGCTTGGTTGCTGTGTGGCTTCGCAGGATGCGCATATGGTATTGGAAGATGCTGTGTTGGATCTCGTGATCGAAAATCTCGTGATCGAGATGATCCGGACCCATCTCGAGGTGGATACGTCCGGACTCCCAACAGTAATGGACCGGACGCGATGCGGATGGATGCCATCAGGGATGAACAGATTCGAAAGAAGGAGCAAGGTCTACCCTCATTTGCGGCGTTTGAGAGGGAGCCATTGCAGGATGATAAATACGACGATCCGGCGCAGAACATGCCCGGGGCGTTGAGAAGGGATGGCAGTCTGGTGCAAGGCGTGGGAATGGGCTATGGAAGGCGGACCGATGCTAGGACGCCACTGCCGACCGAGAATTATGATGTCGGGTATGGATATCCTCCTGCTGGGCTCGGAAGACGGGGAAGTGATAGCATGATGACAGATGCTGGGGATGCTGGCTTGGGCGCAGGAGGTGGGGGTGTAGAGACCGCCTACCCTCATGACCCTTGTAAGTGGATTGATGGCTTACATAGGGTGTCTCTGACATTCAGACAATAATCAGGCAGGTTATGGCGGATCGTACGCTCAAAATGGCTACAACGACCCATACCAACAACAGCAGCACCAATACCCTCCAGCTACTCATACCCCAGACCCATACGCACACAATGCCCGTACACCTGACCCATATGCCCGCGCAGATCCATACGCGACTCAGGCTTATGGCTCACGTACGCCGGATCCATACGCTCAAGCCCGTACACCTGATCCATATGCTCAACAGCAATCAAATCAATACCTCAATACCCAAGCGCCCAATCAGTATGATCCGCGGAACTCGACTGGAGACCCATATGGAGGCTACGATGATGGACTTGGCGCTATCGGTATGGCAGCTACTTCAGCACATTCTCCGAATGATTATGCTGGAGCTGGATCGTCTTATAACGCTCCTGTTCAAGCTCCTCAGCCACAGAGACTGGTATCGAACAATCACGCTAGTAATCTTCTCAGATCCCCTTCGCCGGGTAGTAATGTAGGGAATGGGTATCAGCATGATGACAACCATGGGTATGACGGTGGGTCAGGAGCAGCAGGACCACCTTCATATGGAGTAGCTACGGGGGATGCTCCTTATCAGGCCAGACCTGAAAAGTCGGGCTATCATTAGACGTTGTACAATGTTGTATGCATCTGTTGATGAAGCGTCGCGTACTTATTGCTAATTGTAATCGGTTGTTTCAAAAGCGGTGTCACTGAGTCTCGATCTATTACATACATCCTTTATCATTTTTGCCTTGTTTGTACCACTACACTATCCTTCCTCATACTGTATCTAACGACTTACGCCATCAACAACTGTACGCGAACTGAACGACTTGATCCAAATTCGCAACGAAAGCACGAAACACGCATAATCCACGCACTTCACGAGACATCATGTCATATGCCTATCACCCCGAAGGAAGACCCGATTATCAAACAAGTAACCGGCCTCAGTCCTACCATGACCAAAATCAGCAGCAGATGCCTTCAAGATCACGAACAAGCTACTATGACCCCTCGTCGCCCACCGAGGAGCCATTTGACGTTAGGGCCGATTTTGATGGAACTGGTCCAAGATGGAGTGATCGATATGGTCAATCTCAAGAACACGATTCAAGGAGGCCTCAGACATTACTAGAGGCTCGTGGGATGGAATCGAATTATGGTAGTGAAGGAGGATATAAACCTATTGATGATCATGTCGCCCCGGCCGGTGCAAAGGGTGATGATGAGATGATTTCCGTTCCGGTCCTAGGGCCAGAGTATGTCTATGACTGTCTATATGTCGAAGTGGTAGGCTGATTGCAGATGGAGAAAGAATGAATTGTACGAATTATCCAAAAAGGGAAAAGCAGACATGAGGTCTGAGAAAAGGACAACAGCGTGGAGGAGTTGGAATAGGGGACAGTCTGGGTTGTGTGGGATTAAATGGTTGACCAAGAAATCATTGGTCTTTGGGATCTTCTTTTTCCTCGCTGCGTACATCTAATTCAATCTGGCAGTTGAACGTCAAATTAGCTGACAATCAGGCTAGGGGTGACATTATACTTTGTAATCCCCAGAAACCCTTCTTTCCAATTCTACCCCGAAAGACCATTTGACGTCGATAATTCCACAATCTCATTTTCCCGTACACCCACCAATTTCTCTTTTACCGGTAACCTGAACCTCTACGGTATGTCCCTCCCTCATGGTGTTTCTCACTAATATTCAGCCGACTCCTCTAGCTCCTACCTACCCGTTCAATTCTCGCACCTCGAAGCCAAATTATACGATCTTACCACGAACAAAGTAATAGCGACAGGTGATTTGGGTAAACACAAGCTACCCAAGGGATCTCAAGAACCAGTCATTCTACCTGTTACATTCTCATACTCGGCATTAAACGCTACGGATATTACTTGGAATAACATGTATGCTGCTTGTGGACATCTTTGGCCGGGGACCGTCAGACCTGGTACGTCCTCCCTCCTTGCGCTCCTATAACGACTCCGCTAATGACAGATATCAAATTGAGATTGATATTACAATCGTCGATCGTCGGGTTGACTAGTAAACCAGAACAATCAACTCAGATTAGTGATATCACCTGTCCATTCGAGCTTTCGGAGCAGAGCGTGTAAATGGGTAGGTGCGAGTATACGTGTATGTACAACATTGCTCCTCAAGTGGCTCCGGATACTTCACTCCTTCACCTGACTGACTGGCTTCCGACATCTCATCAATAAACCCCTTGGCCAACTTCCCCGCTTACTTTTCGCTGGAACTAGATCAGCGACCGGTGACCTGACGTGAATGAAGTCACCCTTTCTGATACTCTGAATAACAGTCTAGCTCGAAGTACACAGTGTGTTCTTGCAGTACGTCTATCTTGACAAGTTGCGGAGATGGCGAAGAAGTTCTCGGTTTTGAAGGGCTACATGTCTCGGAGGGATTGCCGACCTCAGAGGCGCAGCGCAAAGGAGACCTGAGACTATGACGCTGCAGACCAGGAGCGTTCCTTGGGCTCAGGAAAAGGTACAGCGAGAAGTAAAGATCTTCGATATTGGTTGTTTGGAATATTCTCACCTGAGCGAGCCGAGAAAGATTGAGTAAGGATGAGCGTGGGGAATAGTGCAAATGCAATGTTGCTTTAATCAATACCGTGTACATGATATCGTGTCTCATCAAAAAGCATTATAGATTCGTACGTGTATATTGGGTCGAGAAGCCCCGGTCCAGCTTGTCATCATGCCGTGTATAGTCCAGTCCACATCTCACCTCCACCAATGTTTCCTCTTTCCGCCATCTTTATGCCCTACTTTCAACCCCATCTCTTCGGCCGCATGTTCATCCAGCGAATCCCTGAATCCAATAACCACCCTGCCTTTCGCACTTCTAGCATCCACCTTATTCAACTCTCCTCTCGTGTGACTCTTCACCCCTCCAGCCACTTGATCGAGGTACTCGTCTTCCTCCCTCAAAAAGTCCGGTACCCATTTCTGAACTTTACTCATGGTCGTATGTTCGATATTACGATTCTTATTTGGATCGTTGACATAGGCGAGAGGGACTACGAAGGTAGTATAGACATCTTGGTATGGCCTGACTACTGGTTTGAGCTGGGCATCGAGTATTGGAAGGAACGTGGGAGGTTTAGCGCCTGCCGTGATGTGAATTGGACCGAGGTAGTTGTCCGGCAAAAGGATGAGGATGTCACCACTTTTGGTCTCAACCTTTAGGTCAACTTGACGGTTGTGTTCGATCTCGAGCTATTGTCAGTCACAGTCTTATCAATTTCAATGACGCACCAGATCGAGCCTGATGCCACCCTGTTTGCTGATCACTTCAACTCGAGCCTTTCTCCTACCTTTGTCACTCCCCCACTTTTCCTCCTCACTACCATCGACCACAGCCAAACTTAGTTCAATCCCACCATATTCCGAGCTAAACTTGGCATCGGGAGCTACGAACCAGCTTCTAGCCAGCTTGGCCATTCCATCAATCGGCGCACCGGTTGTCGAATTATATCTTGTCTTCTCACCGGAGGACAACCCACTGAGAGCCATGTTGGTCATATTTGTGACGTGAGAAGGCATAGAGACGATTGGATTTCGAAGTTGTGGGTCGATATAATGAGTTGACCAAATTGCTTTCTCATCGTTTGCGACCAGATTGACACCCTGCTCGATCGTTGCCGTGCGATGAGGCTTGATCATTTTTTGTTGTTCTGGCATTTGGGTAGGAGGGTAATCGGGGGCACCAGGAGGGAGATGACCAGTAGATGATACATTGGGTGAAGGAATAGGGGTGACCAGACTGGTCGAAGTAGAGTTGGAACTGGCTTCGGACGTCGAGGCGGGGGGAAGAAACCTTGTTCCAGACCCACTCGGCCCGCTTTGTGCTTGCCTGGCCGCTGCTGTCTTTGCGAGTCCCATACCCTGTCTGCTGCTCCCAGCTTGATTGTTGGCATTACGACGGGGAGGAAGGTTTGGTGGAGGTGCCGATAATCTGGCATATGCATCTTGCGCGGATGCTGCGACCAGTTCTCGCGGAATTTGCGGTTTGTAATCCGGCCTGATATCAGTATTAGGACTTCAATTTCGACTTACTCCCATCTCGGGGGCTCCTGACTTATTAGCCGAGGACAAGAGATGAAAATTTCTGACTCACCGGCGTAGGAACATCGGATGGAACAGCAGGTAAAGATCGCCTTCTTCCATTCACTCGCGACAGCAGACCTGGCCCTCCTGGATCTGTAGTATAGCCATCATCGTTGACATTCATTGCTCGAAATCCTCTCTCCACAGGTGAAGATGGACCGGGAAAGTAGCCTCTCTCTTGTCTATCTCTTTCCTCAAAGAACTCTGCTGGCGGTGTAGCAGGCTCTGCGCCTCGTGGCGATTGAGGGACTGGCGATAAGAGAGCGTGATTAGCAAGAGCAGCCGATGAATGTATCGGTGATCCGGGTGGCGTTAGAGCATGTCCCCTACCAAGTCCAGCCATATTTGGCGGTGGCATGTATATGGAGTTGTGCGGGTTATCTCCCGGCTTGAGCTTATGGGACAGGGTCGAAGTCGAAACAGACGTATTTGGGGTTTCGGCGCTTCCGGTACCGGCAAAGCTGGTTTGGGAGTGTCCAGACATTGACGACACCGTTGACCTCGGTGGTACTGCTAGTGATTGATGATGAGCATCTTCTGCGGCTTCTCGATCAAATGCCAGTGGTTGATAGTCGGCAAGAGATATCGATGTTGCCCGGTGGTTCGGAGACCGGTTCGGAAGAGAGTGATGAAGAGCATAAGTACTCGGGAGGGCCATTGCGGGAGAGTCACAGAGTCAGTTTGCTCTGCTCCTTCACAGATCCTGTCCAACTGAGAGATATGATATACAGTACGGGAAGATGGATGGTGTGTAGATTATGCAGCAGGTTTAAAGACTTCTTTTGGATTCATCTGTTTCTGACGTCACGAAAATCGTCAGGGTCGGCTTTCTCCGAAGGCACCCTCGTCTTGCTCTGTCGGTCTGGCTCGGCATGTATGTTGATAGAGAGTGGACTGTGAGGAGTATGAATTTCTGCTGACAAGCAAGGGGCCAGTAGTCCAGCGGGATCAGCAGATGACTGGTGACAGGTACCAAGATCAGCCGGGAGAGAGTTGTGGCAAGGAGTCCTCTGCGAGGTATGACCGAGAATAACAGCAATTAGGCAAGACGGACCGGAAGGTGGCACGATAGTGCGCAGCTTCCCATCGGCTTGATCAGAGCATCTATCACTGGTATAGGCCCGGCTGGTGGCGCTCCAGTAATAGGTCACTTAATTGAACTTAGAAGTCGACGTTCCAGATAGTCGTCTTTCGGTGATGGTGGCTGAGCTTGGCAGCAATTCGACCTTCTATTTACCTTCGTTAAGCATGGTAGATCTCAAGCCACGGCTACGAGGCATGTATCTTGGGCATGGGCAATGTGACTGCGGACGTTCACGGTCTAAGTCAGATGCTGCACAGATCCGGGAGATGCGATTGGACGTTTTCTGGACCCAGTCTCCGTGAGTCAAGTGTGCGACCTGTGAACTGATTATACTTCAGTCAAATGACCTACTGCCTAAGCTACCGCTTCGCTCCTATGGTCAGCTTCACCAGAATTTACCTTTTAACGTGTCCGATCGTTGCCGTAGCTAGGTTCAGCCTTTCGTGGTCCAAGCGCTGACCTGGTGGAAATAAGGTTGATATGTGTGTGTTCGTGTGTGACTTAGGTATATTTCATTTCAACCTACACCTGACTATCATTCAGCCACCTATCATACTCACCACACTCCATCACACGAGCGCCTGACATAGTCCAGACTAGCATAGGCGTCACTCTCATCAAACGTCCCATTCACCATCGTCCACAAATCGCCTTGTTCGCAACTTCCACCAACTTGCATGTCGATATAACCCACCATGTATCATCCCAACCAGAACGGTATTTCACATCACTACGACTATCCATATGATCCTCGGACACACACCTTCGCTTCTCCAGCTGGCATGCACTATCCAGCGCCATATACCCATCCTCTCCCGTCGCAATCCGGAATAAATGGGAATTACCACCACCAGGAGACGATCCCTTACTCAGGATATCCACGAGGAGAGGAAGGGCCAGCGGGCAGCCAATATTGTGGTCAGCGCAGTCGGTATGGGCCGGGAGATTGGGTCCCAGATCCTCGAGCTCAATTGGAGATCTCAACGATAGGCCATCCAGAGCTCGAACCCCCTCAAATGGCTCCGCACACCTCTTACCACCTGGGGCGACATGACCACCGTTTCGACCTCCCCCCAATCCCTACTCGTTCCATCACGATCGATGCAGGAGCGATTCCGGGGCTGACACATGCGACTCCTCCCCATTTTGGCTCGAGCTATGTCCAGTCTCATGGCGGAACACGGACCGCTTCCCCACTTTCGAGTCGGTCGTTCCAGCCAAGGCAGAACCAAGCTTATGCTCCGAATGGCAAGCCATGGCCGAAGGGTAGAGTCGGTGGACCACCAAAAGCACCTCTTGGCGGAATAGGTGGGAAACCGTGGGACGAAAGGATCAAAGACGACAGAAGGGTATCTACACCACTACCCAAAGCTCCCATGAAAATACCGTCTCGACCACATGGGAATGCTACTGAAGCAGATGGTCCAACATTCAAAGGCAACCCCATCATTTTTAGACCTCCTCCTTCGACTTATGCGCCAGAAGACTCGCCGGAACTGCCAAATACAAATCTGGATTCGGAAGGAGGACAAGAGAAGCCTTGCAGGGTGCCTCGAAAGGATGCATACCCGTGGCCGGGCCCTACCCCCAGAGGTCCACCTCATACTATACCCCTACCGCCTTCGCCCATCGATCCGGATCCAGAGAGGAGTGGAAGAAGAACCTGGACTAGCATCGCCTCAACGGATGACATGGACCCGTCCGAGGGCTCGATGATCAAAGGCAAGAGAAGGCAGGTGGTCCTGGCTCTTCCGAGGCAGGTAAATCAGTCCGAGACACCAGTATGGAGATCCGCTGATATCAGGACAAGCTCGAAAGACGGGAAGACCGGGACAAGAAGGCAGTACGAAAGCAACAAGTATGGGATGCAGTGTATGGACGTCCGACCCCAGCAGCCCGGGCTGGTAGTACCGCTGAACAATCGCCTGGACCTACCAGGGAGGAAGACAGCGAAGACACACAAAAGGAGACCAACCCGAGCTCGACACCCAATCATGAAGTCTCGTCGATAGACCCGCACCGGACTCGCTCACCAGCTACACCTACTCGTCGTGGACAGTCGAGTACTGCTCCAGGAAACAGCGCATTCGTCAGAAGGCAGCTGGGAGGAATGCTGCGATCGAGTTCCTCGAGCCGGATGGTGAGAGCCAGCCCATCGACAACGAGTATCCCCGAAAGCCATGTTAGTGGCAAGGGAGATGAGGCGCGCTTCAGTCAAGAGGATGAGAAGGGTGCAATTGAAAGCTCGACGGTTGAGAGCAGATGTCATGAATCGGAGCTGGGGGTGGATGATGAGGGTACTGAAGCGTCTTTGATGAGGATGATTGCGGATATGCCGGCCCGAGTCGATGGCTCAAATAAGGAGAAGAAGACAGCGTCGCCATCGACCAAAATGGTCTGTCCTGCGTGTCTGTGCGGCAGGATCGCAGCTGACGCATGCAAGGCATCATTGGACCCCCTGGCCGTGGCTAACAGCGACTCGGCTGACCTTCCTGTCAGACGTGTGAGCCCCTTTGATGAGTCGCTGAAGACTGGCAAATCTCGGGATGAAGGGGTCGACCAAGTGAACAAGGATCCACGATCGTCGCCATCACCTAACAACACAAACACAACAAGAAGACACTCCGATGTCGCTAACTCCCGTTCAGTCAAACGTCTACGACCAACCGCTCAACCTTATCACCCTCAATCTAGCCAATCATCTGGGTCAAGCAACACTGCTAGCATTCCAGCGTCAAAGGCAAGACTTCGTCCCACTGCCACCGCTTTCACACCTCGTACCCTTGGTACCACTGGGTCCATCAATATACCGGCCGGTGCTGATGCTCTCACCTTAAGTGTCGAGAGTATCCAACATCGCGGCATGCAGTCCTGGTCGAGCTTGGAGTCGGATGATCAAAATCCCATTTTCGGATCTGGACCGACGGAACCGATAGATGAAAGAATCGATATCCGTTCTTTCGCTGTGTTCCAAGATACACAGCAGTTTGATGGGCAGAAGCAGGCGGTCGCTGCTCCGTCGAGGCGAGCCGAGAGTGAGAATGGAGATCACGGTCATCCCTCTCCTCGGCAGATGCAGGATGGGATGGGCCGTCGATGTCCCGATGCCGCATCACACACCGTTAGCGAGCCCTCACATACCCCATCGACATTCGAATTCGATGAGGGATCGGACTTGCCTACTGCTCGACCATGCTCGACTTCTGGGAGGGAGCAACGATTCTCGACTCGTCAACAATCTACCCCCGCTCATGGGTCACCGGCAGCGGAGATACATGGAATCTTTGCTTCTCCCGACCATCGCTCCTCATCGTTATCAGAAATCAGCGACTCCATGGAAGTACTCTCGGACAGTTTCGACCCAGTCTCCTACTCGTATGAAACAGATACTGAATCGACGTACGAGGTGTCCACAACTGCTGTATTCTTCACTTCGACCCCTCGGGGAGGACGTCAGGTCTTACCTATAAGTTCGACACACACTGATACAGAGTCTGGACGCTCTTCTCCTGAAGGACATCACTCTGTACCGACTGTCACAGTCGACCAAGACCCGAGAAGGCGATTTTTGGAATGGACATTCCCATCACCAGGACATGGAAGGATGCCATCGATATATCGCCGACACACTTTCGATCACCTCAACCTCCAAGAAGAAGACTTGGACCAGTCGACAGAGCATGGTATCGCTTCTACATTCGCCTCGAGAGTTGGGGATCTAAGGGCTCACTTAGCTCAGAACCAGAAGACTGGGCATTTGAGGGTGACTTCTGGTCCTGGCGGGATGTCATCCAATAGATCATCTGCCGAGTTCCCCATGAGGAGTTTGAATACGAAGCTGGCCGTGATCAATGACTCTGTGGGGTCGGGCGGGAACGTCGGCAACAATCCGATGGCAAGTCCAGGCCATGCTCGCGATAGCAAGGATGAAGACCTCGATCTCTCGCTGGCCAGACTGGGTGGTCAGCTTGGGGAGATCTTGAAAACGCTTCAAGGTAACCCATTGGGCGCCCTTTCAGTCGTGACTTCTGTGACTGACAAATAGCACGCTCAACTCACACAGTCGATTTGCTGCCTTTAACTCCATTGCTCGAACAGCAATCGACTCTCATCTCTGCACTTGCAAACGCCACACAGCAAAACAAAGGACATCAAAACGACCAACTCATCCCGCTTCTCGAAGGACAACAAGCGGTACTCGATAAGCTGTCGACAGTTGAAAGTAGTCAATATGAGGTGACAGATCTCTTGGAGCGGTATGACGAGCAGCGATCTGGCTTAGTCAGTGATTTGCGCTCCGAGCTCGCAGGCGCCATCGCAGCCAAGGAAGAGCAGGCGGGTCAGATTCATAACCTAGAATTGAAAATCCTCGACTCTCGACAAACTCAGGAAATTCTGCAAAAGGAAGCTGGTAAATCACGCGACAATCTCGATATGGCCCAGAGTCGAAATGCGGCACTCGAGCTCCATCTTCAATCTTTAATCAAGGACAAGCAGAGTGTAGCCAGGGAATTTGAGGAAAGCCAGGCAACTGGGCAGCGCCAACAAATGCTTAGCGATAAGGTTCAGGGGGAACTCGAGGCCAAACAGGAGGAGCTCATGGCTGAGAAACGCAGGAACGATACTCTCGCAGAAACGATCCGCATGCAGTCTTCGGAGTTGGTCGACCTGCGGCGATCTACATCCGTATTCCAGGAGACTTTAGTGGATCGCTTGTCAAGGATCGAGGAAGGTGTTCAGGGTGTTACGATCGGGTCAGAGCAGTACACCAAGCTTCAGGATCGTAATGAGCAATTACAGCACGAAGTCGATAGCCTGAAGGAGCAGGTCAGTTCTCCCCTTTGGTCTAGCTGATTTCTAGCGTCTAGCTGCCGAGCAGGAAAGACATACTCAGCAAATTGAGTCGAACGCAATGCTCCGAGAATTAGAACAGCTTCGTCAGGAGCTTTCTACCGAACGCGATCTTCGCAATAAAGCAGAAAGAAAAGCCGAAGTGGCGGAAGAAGCACTCCAGAAAGAGTCCGTATCGAGATTCCAAGCTCAAATGATTGCGAAAGAACGCAGTCATTTCGCAAATATGCAAGAGGTACTCAGTCCCTACCATGGTCAAGGTATGAGCTGATCAAAGGTGCAACTGGGGGCTAGGACTAGGGAGTGTAATTACTGGCAGACTTTTGCTTTGACGTACGATAGGAACGCTTATCGGAATTACTTGAAGTCGAAACCGTTCCATGGGATCAATTTGGAGACCGATACTGCCAGTGCCAGCTCATCGACGCCTACAAACAAGTATCCCATTCCGGCTTATGAGGAATTAAGAAAGTCTAAAGTGGGTTCGCCGGAGGATGAGGATGCAGACACGGATGTGGACGATCAGCAGACACCCATCAAAGCAGGTCAGGTGAAGGGGAAGGAGAGAGAGGTAAAGATGGATGAAGATAAGCACGCTCGGTCCCATCTGGGATAGATCGGCAATTGAGGAAGATGCGCATCATGTCTGGACTCCGGCTAGCATGAAGGGGTGGGCAAAGTATGACTTATGGACGATGTTACGAGTAATGATACATAGTCACGAATATGAATACGTTGATGATGGATGTTTATGTCACCTTTCTTTCTCGCATTATTGATCAACTGCATCAGAAGCAAGATCTCATCTGGCCATTCTTGTCCGAATTACATCTCCACGTTACTCTCCCTCTGTACCTTCTGCTCAAGGTTACTTGCCGGGCATGGCCCACAAGGAATTGCTCCTCAACTCTTTGACCGATTCGTGTGTCTGCGGTATCATCTCTCTCACAAGTGCCCCATTCTTATTTAACATCCCCTCACTCCACCTCTGCCCTTGCACCTGCGTCTGCATACGAGTTTGAGTCTGGGTTACAGGATTCGGAAACGATTGTCGTCTCATCGCCTGTATTTGTTGTGTCTGCGTATCCGTTTGAAGGAAGTGGTTCGTTTGGGAATAGACATGGGGTTGTGGATGTACCATCCCTGGATTATAGTATGTTCCACCATGCATCGGTGTTGGTGTATGACCACATTGGATCCCCAGCCCTGTCGTTCCGAATGATCCTTGAAATTCGAACCCTTGAGTGGTCGGGACGTATGAGACACTAGTCCCGGGTAGTTCGCCTGTACTGTACGGTGGTGAGATTTCACCAATCTTCGCACCGGCATTATCCATATTCCCAAGTACCTGACCGTATGCAGTACCGGAGCTCGAAGCGTATGCGTTGAGAGTATTCCACATAGCTGCTTCAGTATTGGGTGATGGGGTTGGTGCTATGCTCATACCATTCTGGACCGGGTTCAAGTTAAATTGATCAAGTTGTTGATTTCCGGACCCCTGAGCATATTGAGGAAGTACGTAGTCGGAGAAGGTAGTAAAGTCTTGATCACCATAAGAAAAATCTTTGATAGCGTATTGTAACTTGGATGGGACATTGCGAAAGGCTTGAAACGGAGTTGCAGTATGGGTAGGGATGTTGGAATCGTTCATACCGAGATTGAAATCGCCTAGAAAGGTTCCCGAGAGACCAGGAGTCTGCAGTTGTCGGCGAGCTGAAGGAAGTGGGATCGGGGCGGATATGTCGTTGTTAACTTCGGCTGGATGGACTTCGGTAGACATATCGAGAGGAACGGTCGTCAGAAAAGGTCGAGTGTATTTCGCCCGTTTCCTCTCTCCACCTCTATCTTCCTCAGATGACTTGTAACCTACAACAACATTCTCTTCTTTCTCGCCAATACTACCTGGATCAAGCTTGATATGCACCCTAGCACTCTTGTACAAGAACTTCAGAGCCCTCAACTCTTCCTGCAGTACCGGTCCCGTTCTGAGCGTCTTCGACTCAACTTCGAGGTATTTCGAGAGGAGACCAAGTAATTCTTGAACTTGATATTTGTGGTGTTGAGCGTTAAAGAAGCATACAATACCCATGATCAAAGCTGGGTTAAATCCACTCGCCACCTGGTATCAGCTATGTCCTTAATTGAATCGGCAGTAACTCACAGTAACCCACTTGAACCTATCGAGGGGATCCGCTTCTTCCGTTTGTGTCCTCAAGTTAAGATCAGCCATAGCAGACAGCATGCAAGCATCTTTCGAAGATTCGTAGTTTGCTCCATCTTGACTCTCATTCGGTTCTTCAACCGTTGCAAGAAGGTATGGGCGGTGTAGTGATATCCTCGCAATGTAATATTTCGAATGTAAATTCTTTCTTTGATGTTTCAACCATCCATACCCAGCTTCTTCGTCGAGGGAATGATCGGTGCCTTGCATTTTGAAATGAGGAGGTAAAGCTTGTGCCCATTCTTCGAACATCGCTTCGAATTCTACTACGTCTTTTTCATGTTTCCTAGCTTTCAATCCAAAACAACGTAATTGCATTCGACCGATGATATAGGCGAGCCGGAGGTGAAGGATCAGGAATGTCGATCGAGTAGGTTTGGACAAATCATGACCTCTGACTTTGTCCGGGTAGACCGATAGGTCAAGTTCCCATGGCGGGTGATCGGCGGCATCTTCAACTAATCTTTCGTTCACCGGTGGTGGATCGATTAATTCGTTACCCGCTATGTTAGCTGGTTCTTGGGATGTGTAGCGCTGTCCTCCAAAGATGGCGTGTGGGCGGCCGAGGTAGAGTGAGACTGAAGTATCGACGATCACCATATCTGGCAGTCAGCTGAGCACCATATCATATCGAGGCGAACCTACGCGCCCAAATCCTTCGCCTTTGCTCTTTCTCTTTAGCGGTGATATCGGAAAACTGGTACATTCGGTGTGACCCGTCGATATGGAAACTGTCATCAGCTACATATTTCCCAGGACTTTGTACTCACCCACTAGCCATAGCCTGCCTCGAAGCCTGGCCAAGAACGGACCATCCCTCTTCCGCCTTTCTCCCATGAATAGCATACCAAGCAACCAAAACCCAAGCCGAGATCGAATTGATAGTTTCTCCCATACTAGCACTCTGGGCATCCACCAAACTACCCTTGGCCAATCCTGCCCAGAATTGACTCATCTCTTCCCGACGATTCAGGGTCATACTAGCAGCATCTTTTGTTTGTAGACATTCTTTCGCTTTCTCTCTAGCTTCTCCCTCGGGAATCGACTGTAGGATCAATTGGTTCTGCTTCGCGACCTCCTCGAGCGGAGTGTGATCCAGTACAACCCCGAAAGCGAGGACCATGAAGATCAGAGATAAATCTCGTAGGTCGGCTGATGCTCGATTCGCTTTCGGTCCGAAACAGTGATCGAATTTGAAAGCCTTGATCATGGCTCTGAAGTCCGATTCGTCAATGACATCCGCCCAGCTACCTTGTCAGCTATTTTCTCAGGCAGGAGAGGAGACTGACAAGTTGTATTTATCAAAGAACCGATCGATGTACCTGTCCATCTAGTTTTCGTTTCCTGGTAGACTCCTCAGAAGTTTCTCGGCGCGATAATCTGATTGTTTGGGTCGAGTGAGCTGGATCGGATAGGGGGCTGCATTTCCCTGGTCACTCGTTGCCTAACGTCAGTTTGCTATCACAGGAACTGTGGACGCCAGCTCACATTCACAAAGTCTTGAACGAAAGATGGTCCCATGTGACTGTTTCCGAAAAAGGTACCTATGATTAGGGTCTACTCAAACCGGGCCAGCGAAAGGAGACCACTCACTACCCTGCTGCTTTGTCGCTGGCTCGCCTTGCGGACTGTCCTCCCTTGGCCTCTTCATCTTCACAGAAGCTTCCTCCTCGAACAACTGTTTCCAAAACGTACTAGCTCCGCTGGCCTGACTCAGGACATCAGAACCTGGGGAGATACCAGCAGGTAATGACACCGGTACCAACTCCCCCTCTTTCGGCTTCTGATTTCCGGTCACTAGTGTTTTGTCCGCAGGTTCGGGCAGGGTGGGAGCAGGCAAAATGGCAGTTTGATGGGGTTTCGGGGAGATAGGCCTGGCGTAGGATATCTCGATGTTGGTAATGGTACAATCTTTGATTTTCCTTTCCACACATCGTTGACATCGCGGTTCTTTGGGATCAGGTTGTCTTCGACCAGTCAATGGATCTTCAATATATGCTTCAACACACTTTCATCAGCTTAAGTAAAGGAGAGAAGAGGTAAGGCTTACACTTGATTTCTGCCTTTTACATCTATCGCATGCTGTCCTTTTCCTACCAGATTGTTGTTTCTTTCCTCCACTGGGGTGCCTCGGGGCTTCGCTCAGTGGAATGACCTGTGGCGGGTACTGGGTTGAGGTGTCATGTTGGTATTGATTCGGAAAGTATCCTTCCATCCGTCGAGGCTGTAGTGTGACTGACGGGGACATCATATCCTCAGCAGACCTCGGGGCGGTAGATGATGCTCTCGAGTATTGGTCGTCCTCCCAGATTCGATGACGACACGAAGCGCTATAAGGCGTACTATCATGCGTATTCGAAAGACTATGCTGACGAGGTGGATGTTCACGTCTAGAACCAAGCGTAGTAGCAGGTCTTGAAATTGATCGAGTAGATCGTGATCGCGATTTCGGCGAGATTGATGACGGGGATGGGAGAGCACGATAAGTTTCCCCATCCACTGATATAGGTAATCGAGGTCTTGTAGACGAAGGCATTATCGTTGGTCTAGTCGTCATAGCCGACCAGGTGGAGTAGTAGAAGACTCGAGGAGTGGAAGGAGTATCGGTCAACACGAGCGGGCTAAAGGAAGGGTATACCTGCTGTCTGGAATCGAAGTCAAGGGAAGGATGCGGCGTATCAGCTGGAGCTAGATATAGTCCCGATTTCTTTGAGGTGTAAAGAGTAAATTGGGGTGATGAAAGGATAACAGCAAGAAATGGGTCTCGTCAGCGAGGAGTGTTTATGAAAAGAGATCAAAGAGTAAAGTGTAAGTACTGTAAGTGAAACGGAGTAACAAAGGCTCAGTCGTGTTCGAGAGTGGAGAAACGCCTTGGATGAAATGGTTGTATGCACACAGACTGAAAGCTCGAGCCTCTGAATTACCCCTTGGTATTGTCATCCTTTGGTATCGAAGATGATAGGGAACCGTGAAAGTCGTTAATGCCGAGTGATGTGTGACCTGAGCGTGAGCAAGCTTCGAGAACACCAAGAATGTCTAAGTGGTGTCGACAACCTCGTGACACCATGCGTTTACCCACCTAATGTCAATGCAAGAAGCCCAAGCTCGAGCATCAGGCACCGTCCCAACCCCATATTCCGATCTCCTCGGATTACTGAACTGACGCTCATCGAAGCAGTATACGTCTAGTGGATACATACATACAATGTCAGAACCGCATCCTACATAGGGATCTGCTTGATCTCCTTTAGTGTGAACCCAGCTTTTCTCAAACTCTCTCCTCCAAGATCTTCTACTTCCTCATCTAGATGTCTGATGGTCAGCTTGGCTTGAAAGGGGATAGGTAAAGTGAGCTTACCTAAAGAGCACGTCCCTGAAGCTGTCTAAGATTTGCCTGAGCTGATCAGGATTATAACTTGATGGAGTCTCTTGGACTTCTTTGAGGAATTTGTCGTATTTGTCCAATCCTACAGATCAGCCTCATCTGCGTTGTTGAAAGAAGCGAAGATGGGACGGGGAACTTACCATCATGAATCGCTTTGTGCGATTTCAAATGCTCTCCAGCTTGTTTGGCACCTGCCTTGAACTGTGGCATTTTCTTGGCCAGCAAAGGGAAGATGTATGCTTCCTATTCTGTCAGCTAGCCCTGGATCATTCTCTCAAACGACTGACTTCCTACGTGGTTAGCTTTCGGTGTCGGACTTAGGAACGAGTCACTCACTATACGATGGTGCATATCTAAATGTGTGGACAATTGTGCTGCTTCCCTCATGAATCGCTGTAGATTCATGCCCTGCTTATGGAATGAGCCATCTGCCAGCTGAAGAAATTAGCCCCACTCATCCTCTGTGAAGGAGCTCACATCGTAGACTCGGTTGAACTCATATCGGAAATGAGTATGATACCGATCCATACCATCTGCCAATCTCCCATTAGCTCCTCCTCACTCGCATTGAGTACACTCACGAATTCCATTCTTTCACTTCTCTGGGCGTCAATTTGACATCTGACATCGTGAATGCGGGTGATGTCGAGTAATGTTCAAGTCCAGTGATGAATCGCGGTCGGAAGGATCGACCTCTGAGTAGGGAGGGGATGAAGAGCGCTATGATCGCTAGAGTGATTGCTACGAGGGTATATATGATTGTACGAATAGAGATAGTAGAGCAGAAAGTCTGGGAGGCTGGGGGAGTAGTTGCTTTGACAGACTTCATGTACAGTATAAAATGGTCTGCTCGATAACAGAACAGTCCCCGAAGGCCAATTGAAAGTGAAAGATTGATAATCTTTTCCGACGGAACAACAGCATAAGCTAAGCAAATGCCGTTATGCGTCGGGGTGATATCTGATATCCTGCATAGACCCAGAGACTGAGGGAGCGTTGCCTCCGGTCGGTGCGTGACGAGCATAATATAATCACATGAACAATGCATAGCTGTCCAAATGCTCAATGAAAGACGCCCTTTAGCTCGTATGGAGATCACTTGTTCCTCTGGTTCCTGGCCGTGGGGCTGCCTGTTTCGGTCATTTTCCATCGTCCGAAACACCACTTGGCATAAGTTATCAAGCACTCGCCAGCATCCATCCAGCCGGGACCATTTTCCCTCCCCACATCCTAGAAGTGTTGCACGAGAAGAGCCGAAGGGAGAGATTGTATCGGATCATTGCCGAGTGCAACGACGCGATCAGCAGCATAAACAAATCAATCAATCTCTATAATGCCATGCCTACCATGTGGTGGACATCCATCCGACCTGAAACTCCTATCGCGATGTTACCCGCCAAAGCAGACGCAAGGGAATCTGCCTGTCAGAGATGAAATGAGGGACTTGGTGGGAAGGTTACGGGAGAACGGACAGGTCTCTAAGGTGGTATCAGAGCTAGAGAGGAGGGTACAGAAAGATACCAAGCCTGGAGATGCTTCTTCTCGAATGTGAGCTACTTACATTACCGATGTGCCAGTATACACAGAGCTAATGGTAGATCATTACTCGTCTCTCTATCTATACTATATGACTTGACCAAGGAGTTCAGGACCGAGATTCCATCTTTTGCAAAATCACTTATACGGTCCATAAACCTCTCTCTCGATTACGCGGGATCCAACAACCCCGATATCGACTATCTCTCACGGTGCATATCGATGTTCATAGCTTTCTCAACTCACAGCTCAGGGACCGACATCAGATCAAATACTCAATCTTTTTCAATATACCTACTCGTGATCAAGAAATTAGCGGTTTTAGCTACCTGGAAACCTATTTCTGAGAAATCGAATGTTGGGTCGCAGAATAGGATAAGAGCATATGGATTAACTGGGATATATGGAGCGTTGAGCTCTTCGTTACTTCTCGATCAATCGGAGTCGGATCAAGACGAAAAAGGGGATAAAGATTTCGGTAAACAAGTTCGAATCATTCTCCCACCTTTACTCGCGAATATTGTGGAATCTGATATTCATACTCTCAAGGTAGAATCGAATCTAGTCGAAAAAGGTCTTTCAGGCGATAGACGAGCACCCTCTATACGAGGCTACGAAGAAAAAGTCCCGGATAACAGTACGATCCTTCGCCTGGCTCTGAAAGGAATATACGACCTTGTCTCGCAATGTCAGACTGCCCAGCTCTCAGCTTTGATTGATGCTCTATTTGAACACCTAGATCGAGCCGGATGGCAGGATGAAGAAATGTGCTGTTGGATTGCCGAACGGTTGACGAGCGGAGCAATGCTTCAGTATCGATATGTTATTCCTACTCGATTGGTAGAATTGATTGTTGCCATGGGCGATATCGCGCCGGGTCCGAAGCAAACTACGATTTTGGCAATGATCATGACGGTAATCAATTCCGATATATCCTTGGTTGGTCTTGGAGTCATTTACATCCTCGATAGCCTTGTTGGGTTGACGATACGTCGTATCAGGTGTCATGCCCAAGATGCCCTCCTACCGCAACTGGTACAATGTATGACATCGCTCGCTACACATATCTACTATCCTGAACAAGTCAATGAAATCATCGAGGAAATCGCCTATCGAATCCCAGATATTCCATCATCCGATACAAGTCGACCACATATCGTTAGGACACTCATCTGCTGTATCATAGGAGTCATGGAGGTCGCTCAGCGAGGAGACCAGTTGGAAGAGAGGATATCAGGAGGTGGAAAATCAGCAGATAAGGGCAAGGGACCGCAGACCGAGAACGGGCCAATGTACAAGAAGAGTAAACGACGATCAGCTATTACACCCGATATATTCCAAGAAACCCTTCCGCTACTCTGCGAATCGACATACGCTGTCCGAGCAGCTTATGCTCGAGCTTTAATACTCTACATCACTCAAGAACTACCCAAAGAAGAGAGCAATCAGGTGGGACCGGCCAACACGGCTGCTCTTCGATTCTGCAATGCCCTTCACGCCACGGTCTACACATTAGCAATGTCTTGTTCCCTTGGTACTGGATCACCAGTGGCTACTCCTCTCAAGCAATCTCCCTCTGCTACTGCTACTCCTCTTGCCGCAGAGGTAGATCCGAAATCACCGACTCCACCCGATTTGGATCAAGTGGACAAAAACCTCACAAAGCAAGCTACCGCACCCGACAAACCAGAGAAAGGAGTCTCGTTCAATGTCACAGAACCTACTCCGCTCGACACACCTAATGGAATATCAACTCCACCTCGTAAATCCAGTCGAGCCTCGCGTAGAGTTTCACTCCCCCTGGCCCGAATGAGTTCATTCGCAAATATCGAATCATTTGATAATGTAGCTACTCCCTACGATTTCGCATCAATACTGAAAATACTCGAAGAACTTCACAAAACGGTACCCATAGCAGCTATGATATCAGGGGTACCGATGTTGTTGGCTTTAGACACTGATGCTGGAAATGAACTGATACGTCGACCAGGAGATGGAAGGAGTGGAGCTTGGGTATTGGAGCGAAAAAGGGCTATAAGAGAGACTGTTGTTTTCACATGGAAAAAGATTGGGCAACAGTGGAATCTTGTCCAAATGGAGGATCTGGCTAATACTGTAAGTGCCCCACTTGAATCCTTCTCGCATACTGAGGTTGGGCTGACAGGTAGACTTTGGATGGAATGCCAGAACCATGGCTCGTACCAACATATCAACCACTTTCCGAACCATCCATACTCCCGCCACTGGATCTTACATGTCAATTCCCTCCACATGATATCGAAGGCGAATCATCATCAGCCTCAAGGCCCCTCATTGATCGCGATACTATTCTCTCAATACTTGCTCGATCGCCTGCAATACAACGCAAGTCGGGACGTGATGAAGTTGGATTAGTGAATCGTTTGGGAAATTCTTGGTCGGTAGAGAATGCGCTAAAGAATTGTATGTCCCTTTCTCCTTCCTCTCGTCGGTATGAGCGGAGTATCGGGATTGTACTGACGACAGCCACCGAACGCGCATCGGTACTGCTGGATAATAATGGCGACTTGCATCCTTCCAATTCATATTCCAACCTCTCCTTCCTGAGGCCTCAGTCGAGGATAGTAGATGTGAACGATCTCCGCTTAGCTCTAGGTATGTCCCCTCATATGTTCTCCCCACCATCTTCCAATCCTCAACATCAATATATCTCTACTCATCTCGGCACTCAGGGCCCATAGCCATCCCAAAACACAAGAAAGCTAATGAAAGATGGCCGCCAATCCACAAATACCTCTCGAGCCCCCTCTCTCCGTTCATCCTCATTCAGATCCCCTTCCCGGTCACAAATTCACCTGAATTCCACATCTATGATGTCGTCTGATAGACCTCGATCTCGTCTTAGTTCACCCAGCGGAACAGGTGGTGCCCAAGATGTATTGAAGGATATATTCCAGAATCGACATAAATCTCAGGAAGGGACGAGAAGGGATGGACTTCTGGAGGGAGGATCAAGCGCTGGGCTTAACGGGAACGAACATCCGTCGTCGGCGAATGGGGACGACGCAAGAGTGCCGCCTATTGTGGTCAATTAGTATAGGGCAATGTAACGCTTGAAGGGCTCTTATAAAAGAGCTTCACTGTTCGATCGACCGTTGGAAATGCTCTTCATGCATCATGCCTACATGCATTTCTTTCTGTCATCGACGCACCAAGTCAACGACATCCCATCTCATCATTGACAGCCATGCACCACCGACCAGATCAGACAAAAGGAGATAAAATTGATGTGCATGTCTCTGAAGAAATCGTGATACCCAAAAGACTTTGTCATATGAAAGAAATGATACGATATACGTAATGGTAGAGACGGGTGGGGTGGATCGGTGCTAAGCTATGCGATAGATAGATAAGGTAAGATAAGAATAAATAGAGATAGGAGATATAAAACCAGTTTGACAGGATAAGTTAAATTGATTGATTGATATTGGTCGATGGGTTCGACAAAACACCGACGGGGGAAGGCCGATGATCGATGATATTATAAACATGAGACGTATGTACATTGTCCGGTTGGTCGTTAAAGGGGTTTGACTTCTTCTTATGCGAAGAAGAAATGGATAGTTGGACAACTACCAGTGGTAGGTAGGATGAGTTTGTGCCCAATCACGAGCGAATGTCGATGCTCGCAAAAACTTCTTGTTGGCGTACTTCTTGTAAACATAGACAGATTCAAAGTCGGCCTCAACAAGTCGTTCACAGAGAAGCATGGCTCCTGGTTCGAGCTGAGCCTCGGTGTAATTCGAGTAGTAGATGAATGCGTCGTCCTGTATGTCAGCTGTCAGTTCGCGCATAAGATGGGCGTATGTACCCAGGCACCATTCAACATCCTTCGAGCGAGGTACATTCCAATAGCAGCTACCATGGAAGGTTTACACCTGAGGAATCGGTGGTCAAGCAGTGTTACCTCCATGAGGAATTTGGAGAGTGTACGTGTTTGAATGTCGTAATCGTCGGCTTTGGAGATTCGTCGGACCCAAGAGTATGGGGAGCAGTAGGAAGAGATCTCGAAATCGAGAGTCTGGAGAATGATCCGTTCACCCTTGAGGATCTCTTCCTTGTTGTAACCCTGCTCAGTCATGAAGACGAACTCGTCGACACTGCCAGTCAGTCGAGGTCAGGCGACAGACATTGCTTGGACTGACCTTGGTGCGAGGATCTCCTCGTACTTGGCGGCGATGAACATGGCAGTCACACCTACGAGTTGCAGCTTGATGAGGGATACAACCCGCACAGACAGGAATCGGTCGACGATGTTGATAGCAATCCACAGCGTCTCGGGTAGCATATGGTATCGTAGATGAACCTGCAGCAGCCAATCGATCAATGTTGTCCTCATTGTCCTGTTGATTAGCAAACCTCCTTGAATCACTCGGGAAATACTCACCATTCAATCTCGGTCTGAAAGTCCATGTACTTTGGATTGGGCATGACCGACTGCTCCATCGCTTCCATATGAGCAAAGATATCATCCGCGTACTCTGCCACCATGGTGGTATCAAACATATCTACCTCGTCGTCGAAATGCATTCTGATCGACTCGAGTTCCTCGGCTGCGCGTGCGGCATCGACAGAATTGAGTACGGTCCAATTCTCTTCGTCAATCTTATCGCATTCAGGAGTTTGTGCTTCCTCCTCGTCGTCCTCTTCCTCGTCTTCATCACCCGACTCGACATCTAGGAGATGGTCGTCGTCTACCTTGACCTCGGCTGCGTTCGCGATAGTGGTACGGTCGACCTCCATATCGTCAAACTCGTCCTCGCCTTCTGGTGCGACGGTAGGCATGGCAGGCTTGACACTTGCCCGATGCGGTACGGGGGCGATAGGTCGACCATTGACATTTTGTCTCGACTGAAGAGGTTGACGCTCGGCTTTGACTATAAGTCAATATAGTCACTGCGATTTGCGGATAGGACGTACCAGGCTTCTCATCTAACTCCTCCTTGACATTGGTTGTATTGTTGACAACACCTCCTAAGGCAGTTCGCTTGGCTCCACTGACTTTACCACCTGCAGCAGCCTTCTTGACGGCACCAGCGGTAGGTTGAGCGACTTTCTGAGGAGGACCAAGGGAAGTAGCTGCCGACTTTGTCCTGGCGACTGCTTGAGCAGGTACGGCATTTTCATCATTCCCTCTTCGTGTTACTCGACGAGTGTTTGTTGCCTAGAATGTCAGCTTCTGTTCCTGGTCGAATGGAAAAAGTAAACAACAGTGAGGTCTAGTTTTTGTCGAGTAGTGTGGACTATGGAGGTAGACTTACTCTGGAGGCCATGATGATGATGACGGAAGGTGGAAGATACAAGCTCTACCAATTGACTAGGAGGATCTAAGACACAACCAAAACGGATGATAAGATGTGAATGACTCGGAGGATGTTGATGCCGAAAGTGATCAGTCGACTTGCACCGATGCAAGTTGGGTGAAGTAACTGTAGAGTCAGTTAGGGATACGAGTGACTAGTAGAATGACAAGAAGTAAAGTAAAAGTGAACGTACGGATGGGATAGAATGTTGTTTGTATCGGTAAAAGTGGAGGTGTTTAGTTAACGTTGAATGAAAGGGTATAGGGGATATTATTGTACCTGGTTTCGGTTCCAACCAGCTAACAAGTGTACAGAATAAGAGGTTTTAAAAGAGTGTGGGGTCGTAACGAGTACTGTATATGGATGTGTGATAGAGTAGGTATATGAGAGTGAGACAGTGATGGTATAGTAGTAGTAACAGACGAACAGAGAGACCTTGGTGTTGGTGGATTGTCTCAGGGTGTTTAACGGCGAAAGGGTGTTTGTATAGTAAATATACTTCCGTTATACCCTATCACCTACCATGCCATGGCACATTCATCAGGGGTTGCTAGAGGTACAGTGTGATGCGCTGGGTATAAGGTGCTTATGCATGATAAGTAGGGTATGCATCTAGGTAATCTGAGAAGAGCAACTGGTGAATGACATAGAGATCAGCAGCTATGAGTTTCGCAGCTGGAAATCAAGAAATCACGGAAAATCAAGTCTTTAAAAGAAATCAAGCGCGTCATACTAGGTGTAAACAAGGTACTGTATATAATCATGTCAACAAAACAAATACTATTATGTACACAGCTACAACTGAAACACGTCCTATACAATACTACTTTGAACTATTACTAAACAACCTATATGCAAGTACTCAATCGTACACCTGACCCAGAGCCCATATTCCAATTCCAACCAACAAATAAAGCTACAGCAGCAGCGACTAAACCCCATTTCCATCTCCTCCTCATCTCCCCAAACGTCTTCTCCATCAATTCAGATATCCCAAGTCCGACTCCGCTTGGATCGTTTGAACCAGAGCTCGAAGGGAACGGGAACAGAGGTCCGCAGCTCTCCTTTCCAGTACCCTTTGACACCTTTGGTCGGGAAGCAGTGGACCTCCGACGACCCCTCTTTGATTCATCCGGTGAGAACGACTGTCGACGATTTGCTAATCGTCTCGATAATGTTGCTTCCCATTCTCCACCACCTTGAGCCCTTGCGATAGTAGGCATGGGAGCAGCTTCATACGATGATGATTCGTGCGATTGTGAAGTTGAAGTCGGGGTATGGGTTGAAGATAAACCTCGACGTGATTGACGCCACGAAAGGAATTTAGCTATTGATGCTGATTGTACCTTGTTTGTACATTCGAGAGTCGAGATGGTGGATGATATCATGCTCGAATAAAGGCCGATGTCAGGGGATGGGAAGTAGCTCAGACCCTCGACGCCTGGTCGGGGAGTAGGGTCGGGTACAGCATGAGGTGACCCCGAAGGAAGAGGTGAGGTGGGCGTCTCGCATGACACTGCGAGACCCCGCGTACCAGCCTCAGGCTTTATGATCGGGACCATGCGCTCCAATAAAGTCGTATCGCGATCTACAGTCAGCCGCCCCTCAGCCACAATATTGTAGCTTTACTCACCATCAAGAACAACGACGAGATGCACCCAGTCCGATTTGAGCCCGTAATTAGCTACTAAATCTTGAACCTCTGCCCTAAATGCAGGTGATGGATCGGGATGTAGTGCCCCATCAAGCGTTGTATACGCATTCTCAAGTTTCGTCTCGATCTGTCGTCAGCTTCATCCCTAGACGCCGCTAAGACTCACCTCTTCCGTCGAGCTAGAAACTACTGTGAACGGCAAATCTCCCCCAACTGTCCATCTTCCTTTGCTTAGCTCAACGAATTCTTCTCGACCCCTGAGCTCAACCATGAATTCTTCCATCTGCAGCTCCTCGCCGAGTAGAAACACTTTGATACCATCTCCCCTGCCTTCATTTGCTTTACTCGACCCTTGACCCTGAGCTCGCGAATGTGACTGTGACCGTGACTGAGCCTGAGCAAAGTTTATCGTAGGCATGACCAATTCCTCTGATCCTCCATAACTAAAAGGATAGGGAATACGACCCGTATCGGGCCCTAATGAGGATGTCCGAGATAACGATGACGAGATATAACTTGGCATAGAGGCGAATGATGCTGGTGAAGACGGTTCAGAGAGGTCATCGAGGAGACTATGTCTATAATAACCCTCCAATTGTTGCTCGTGTGAATCGAGGGGACTTCGGGGGGAAGTAATCTCGGGAGACGCTGGCGAAGGCTCGGCCTCGACCTCGACCTCGGTAAGTGGCTCGATATTCGGTGTAGGTGTTGATAATTGATCTGCTCGACTGGTTGCTGGGATCTCATCCTCTTTGTCGAGCTCGACACCTGGGATTCCAGTCGTCAGACTAGCGACAGACGCCGACCCAAACCCAAAGTCCGAATCCCCCAGTGATCTAACGCCATAAGTACTGTCAGTCCCTGGTTCCGGTACTTCCTCTTCCTGAGCCAATTCCTGTCTCCGTCGTCCTGCAAACATGCTATGTCGTTCGTTGTACTGATCAACTTGATAGCAAATACAACAAAGGCCGGTACGGTCGGGAGATATGAATATAGATGATCGCTGTCGCCACCGGCATTACTCTAGACGCGCTTGACCCCCACCTTCCACTCTACTGGAAACTACTACATTAGGAAAACGATATCAAGTTGCGATAGTACGAGTAAGCGGTGACGCGACTATTGGCAACCTATCTCTTGTTGTCGTAGATAAGCAAGCGACCATGACAAGCAGACACAGTACTCGTGAGGCAGCCAATACATTCAGTCATTTATGAAATAGTACCATGAAGTTGAGCCAGAAAATGAAGAGCTGTTCTAGATATTTACTGCTGTTTGCAGTCTTGATTAGCGGGAGCTTCGGCACCCTTTACTAACATGTCAGTCACACCGTATTGCCTCTAATCCAATCAACGCACCTCTTCATCATCATCCGAACCCTCGTCATCCTCATCGTCAAAGTCTTCCATATCCTCATCCTCGTAATCTTCCTCGTATTGTAGAGCTTTACCGGTAAAGTAGTCGACGGCACGGGGAATAATCTTCTCCTTAAAGTCCTCTCCGAGCTGGTAATCCGTCTCGAGACGAGCGTCGAGTTCTTCAAGCTGTTCCTCATCGACATCGTCTGCCTCGAGGGATTCGGGAGAAGGTGGTTGAGGAGGGGAAAAGAAGTTGAAGAATGATTCTGCGGGAACCTCCTTCTTGATGGTTCGGGTCTTGCCGGTTGCTATCATTTAGCTTAAGACAATGACGAAACGGCAATGACCTACTCTTGTTCCTCTGCTTCTTGATCTCGGTCTGGACAGTCAAGTTCTTGCCCTCCTTCCACTTGATCTCGTCTCCAACAGCCTTGTCGTAGACAAAGTCACCTCCGTAGCCGACTTGCTCCTGACCAATTAGCTTGACACGATGTGGTGAGAGGGCACCTTACCTGGTAGTAGTAGGTCTTTGTCAATTCGGTGTTGGTGAAGAAGTCGTTCTGGCCAAAGAAGAAATGTAGCTTGAATCCAGGCTTGGAATCCTCAGTGTAAGATAGTCGAATATCGTTAAGGGTCTTGAGGACCTGTTTATCAGTGATAATCCCACGAAAAGGTACCGGTAAAAGAACCAACCTCCTCGTCATTGTCGGTGATCTGCTCAGCGATGGGCATAGCATTCTTCAAAGCAGTAAGCCAGAACTCGGGGATACCCTTAACATCGGCTCCCTCCTCGGTAGACTTGTCCTCCTCTTCCTCGTCGTCCTCATCATCCGAATCAGCGGCTTTACCAGCCTCAACATCACCATCGGTAGGCTCGGCTTTACCAGAGATGATAGCCTGTCGTCGTTCGTACAATGGAGTGTATTTACCCAGGAACTGTGTTATCAGTATATAGCGTCCGTTCGCACGTTCGCAAGTGGGCTTACCTTCTTCTCTAGGTCGAGGATGGCGAGTTGGAACTCAGATTCGACTTTAGAGTGCTCGGCTTGAATGCCTTTCAAACCATCGATCCTCCTTCGAACAGAAGTTGGCAGGCTGTTAATGTATCCAGATGGCTTGCCGACTAGACCAGCAAGTTTGCCCTGGGCAAGAGCGAGCAAAGCGGGGTTCTGGCAGTCAGCACAGTCTCCACCTACAACTTCAAACTCAGGAGGACAAAAGCGGCTGCCTAGAGGTCTGATGACTTACCTGAGCAAGCAAAGAAGCGGGGTTCATACCACCAACATCTTCTCCACCCTCATCTTCATCCTCTCCCTCTCCGATATCCTCAACTTGTGGTCTACCAAGATTGGCAGGTCGGTTTGCCAAAACAGCAGTATCTAGAGGAGTGTTCTGAGGAGTAGGAGCTACGTCGAGAGATTCACGACCTTGAATATCTTGGTTCTGCGACATTGTTACTGTTGTTGTAGGTAAGTATTGTAGGGAGACGCGTTGGCCACTGTAAGAAGATTTCCCTTCTCTTCCCTGCGGCTCGGATGATCTACTCAACATATCCTAGATATAGGCGCGCTGAATACCCCACCGGAAGCTATTCACCGCGGTGATTTCAAAGTGGCAACTAGGCTGGGTGGAGGTGGTCCACCCATAGAACATACACACAATGCGACCAAGTCGTGACATAGGTGGGCTCATAAGCCTTGTAAAAAAGCTAACAGACAGCCATGGGACAGGTTACATAGACCTTTAATCATGTGCCAAGAACGGACGTTCGATTAGCAAGTCTGCAACGCCTTCACCCACATCCCGTCTGACTGCATCTTGTCGACTCAACGTATTCATCCTTACTCACTATACTTGATAGCTGAATTGCTACACACGAGGTCTCTTGTCTCTGCTAGCAAGGACATGGAATCACAAGCAAGAGATCAAAAAGTTCTCAAGGCTCTCCCAGCTGGCTGATTGATATGGGAATTGGGGACCCAGAATGGCCAACGTTTTCCGACAAGGCGAGACTGAAGGTAGGAAGAACGGAAGGAGGGATTCAAGTCATCAAAAGGTCCAGTAAGGTCATAGAACGATGGTACGGTACGATCACCCAATACCAACCTACCATCTCACCTGCCTGGACGACGCGTCAGATTAACCATACTTACCGATATTCATCGACTAATTACTTACGATCTATCTAAGTTCCGCATCTATACAGATCCACCCGTACAGTCGCTACTCTACACGTACTGATTGACACCCATCGCTCTTGCGCCACCCGCCAACACAGGTTTCGGCCAAGCAGCCGTCCCACCCCTCGACCATGACTTGTACCTATCTCCTACACTCATCCTACTTGAATCCGACACTCCGCTGGTTTCTCGATTCATCATAAACCTCTTCCCGACCTCCGAAGTGGACGCGTCCAGTTCCCGCTCATCGGCTTCATCAATGACCAATGGGTATGGTCTACCGAATTGACTATCATGATCGGTAAGTGACATTGTACTCTTCATTGTCGAGTTGCGATGTAGAGGTAGGACTTGACGAGTATACCTATCTTCTTGATCCTGTTGCGGGGCTGGAGTGGAGATGGCTGCGAAAAGTGTACTTCGGAGATTCGAAGCCCAGGTGGATGCTCGAGTAGGCTGTTCATTGATCGTAACAGGTGGAGAGGGGAATGGGGCATCCGGGTAGTTTGCATTCGATTGGTGGTTCTCGCCGTATGAAGCTTCGGATCCGGTATAAGCTCGGAGTGGCATCGATGGTCTCCATGGCACTTCCAAACCGTTACCTGCTTGTCAATGTCTTTCTCGAAAAACGAACAGAGAACCACCTACCTTCGACCCCCAGATGCCTTGGTCCGATACCATGAAGCGATTCATTTTCACCAGGTATATCACCCTCTACAGCGTTCTTAATCTCCAATCCACCCTGTCCATGTCCACCATACAAATGATCAGTCGAAGTCTTTTCATCTTCCGATTCGAAAATACTCCCTTCGACTCCACTGGTGGTATGCAAGAAGCCAGCTTGACTTGGTGAATTGGCAAACAAGGTCGAACGATTTTGTAAACTAACTTGACGAGCATTCATCATTGGAGGTGGTCTTCTCATTGAACTTGCCCTACTGAGACCAGCTGTCGATGTACGTTCCAGATCGAAGGAGCGGACCAGGTCAGATAGACCATCTTCATCATCTTCGGGATCGGGGCGACAACAGGGTAAACAACCACAGGAGTCCTTCCACCTGAAGAACGTCGAGAAGAGTGTTGCCGCGACGGCTACGATGACCAGGGATCCCAGTACCATCAGAAAGATGAAGGGTGCGGTCTGGGTGAATGGTTTGGAAGGCTCAGAAGTTGATGATGCAGATGCTGCTGCAGCAGACGTGGAGGGGATGGACGATGTGGATGAGGAGGAGGAGGCGTTGGGAGCAGAGGGGGAACTCGACGGGGCAGAAGAAGACATCCGCATGTTTGGCATAGTACTGGTGGCATCGGTCGAGGTTGGTTGGCTTGACTCGGTCGGTGTAGGGGTCGTAGGGGAGTCGGTAAGAGTAGGCTCGGTGACGGCAGAGGTAGGAGTGACAGTAGCAGTAGTCACCTGTGTAGTGACCATCTCGATAATGGATCGATTATCGGTAGCCGAAGGAGTAGGCTCTACTGCTTGAGATGCAGTCGGCTGAGCCTGTGTCGGTGCTTGAGTTTGAGCTTGGGCTTGAGCCTGAGTCTGAGAAGGAGGCGCCACCACAGTAGGCTGGGAACTCTCAACTTCCTGACCAGCAGGAGTATCATTGTCATCCCCCTGCGCCTCTTCAAGTGCACCAGGAGGAACCATGACAGCCTGCCCACCTGCGTCAAATGCTATAGCGTTATTAACGGGTAATACAGGTGAAGCAACCAGTGCCGCCTGTACGAAATCCTCCGGAGGATTCATCGTGATCCGTTTACTCAACTTATTAAGGTGTCGATCGGGGGGTTGTCGAGGAGTCGAATCGTGTCCGTCCAGCGGCATTATTAGTGGTTTAAAAAAGAGAGAAGTAATACGATTCCAAGTCAACTCGTCGGGAGGTGCAAGTAAGTAGACTGTAGGTCAGAGTATCGGTGATTGGAATGCAAAGATGAGTAGAGACAAGACATCCGAATCCGGGTGTCTTGGTCATGTCCGGGTGAAGTTGCGTCACTATGATACTGGTCATTAGGCTGGAAGACATCCGAGACATTCCGTTACCGAGACATTCACAGGTCGTTCGATTATTGCATCTTCTTTATACTCTTCAATCACGTGTCTCTCCTACTTGATCAATTATTAGCGACCCATGGCCTAGTTCTCGACTTCATTCAACTCATGAGCCCTCTTGACTACGTTATTCTATACGTTAGCTCGCCCCCATTCCATAACGAATGCAGAAAACACTCACTCCCTCTCGTTCAATGACGACAGCAGGATCATCCTCCGTTCCATTCTTACTGATAGTATTTCCCTTCTTACTCTTGACTTCGGCTTTACCTTCTTTAACATCGGCTACAGTTCCGGCTATGTCTTAGCTGATGTGGCTCATAAGCCGAAGAGAGAGAGAGAGAGTGGATGACTTACAAGGTTGTCCTGATCCCCAGTTCCAAGATACTTCGTCTCCTTTCTTTAGATCTTCTGCCATGTTGTATTGTTATTAATTGATGTTGATATTGGTGTTGGTGAATGATATCTAGATGTCGATGGAAGTAGAGCAGGTTGATGATCGTGGACGTCATGGCCATGTGCCGATCGTCAGGAACCCGGACCATTGCCGGATTGGGCAAGCTGGTATCTGGGTGCAGTACTTGAACTTCGGTGTTTATGCGTGCTGTGCGAGACTGAAGGGGCCTTACTTATAAAAAGGAGGTCGTCTCCTGCGCTTGACTCGGTGCTTGACCTGATCACATGAGTGGCCTGTGAAAAGCTCATGCTCGACATGTGAAGACTGCTCACGAAATTGACCCGTATGCAGCAGTCTGCTATCTAAAGAGAGAGAACAGCCGAGTTCCACTGAGTATCCTGTATAGGTACTAGATACTGCTACTTGAAGTGTCGGTGCTACGCCTACACCCCTCACAGTGCTTGCGACTTGTCAAAACCGAGCAAGTCCGGTAGGCCGACCCCCACCCATTACTCTTAAACTCTCTTCTAGTTTAACAGAAAAAAGCTTCCGCCTGGGGTTCGCGTTCCCCACCGTCTCGACTATCTTGCATTTTGGTACAGATACCACTATATACCCTATACCTACACCTATACCCTCTACCATGGCTACCGGCACCATAGATGAGGAGTCAAAGGTGAGGCGAGCCCTCACCGAGAGGTGTATCGGTATTGTGAGTGATTTTGTTTGGTAGAAAGAGGTTAAATGAGCTAAATTAGGCAGATGAACCGTGCGGATCCTACCTTGATTGAGTATGTTGATCTGGGGACTATATACGATAAGGGCTGATGATAGATATATGAAATACCATATCGATAATGTCGATGCATCTCAGGGACCTACATATGAGAAGGCCAAGAAGTTCGGACAGATGCTCCTTGACAATTGTATGTTCGGGATACATGCGCATGACATCTGAACAGAGCTGATGTATAGGTCTTGAGGTAGTCGACAAGCCACCTGTTTACAGAGATGTCGCTCTTCCCACCGCTCCCTCTACCGAGATCACCGCCAAGGGAGATATCGTCTATACCGAGATTTCCAGGACAAACGTTAGAAAACTTGAATCCTATGTCAAGGGTGAGTCACGACTATGGAAAGTGCTGATAAACAGAGATGGCATCAGGAGGAGCTGTCGAACATAGTGTCAACCTCGACAAGGTTCAATCTGATCTTGGTATGTTCCATGATGTGTGGAAAACGTATGACCGCTAATTGTAGACAAACTATGGGAACTTGTCAACTCGCAACCCTCCATTACCCCAGCCCAGAAATCAGCCATCAAATCCATGTATGGAGAAGTCATCAAGTCGCTCGGACAATCTACTTCGCCCGAGACTGCTGCTGTGGAACTTCCTGGGATCACCCGAGCCAAGGGCACTAAGCAGCGACGATCGAGTTCGCAGTTCTTGCGCCCGAACGTTGAGGATAAGACCGAGGTCGAGGAAGCTCATATGCCATTCTTGCATCTGAAGAGAAAGACTGGAACAAGTTGGGCATACAGTCACAAGTTGACCAATATCTGTGAGTCTTTTTACCCAGCGGCTTGAGGCGAAACGCTGAGAATAGACCTTGATGTCTTGACCGAGATCGCTACCTCCGGAGTCACCTTCGCCAAGAAGGCCGCACTCCTCACTGGTGTGGGTAAAGGCAGTATTGGTGTAGAGATTCTCAAGGGCCTTTTGTCTGGTGGAGCAGTCTGTATCGTCACGACTTCTCGATATAGCCGAGCGTCCGTCGACTACTACAAGAAGATCTTCCACGAGGTCGGTGCCAAGGGATCCAAATTGATCGTGGTCCCATTTAACGGTGCTTCCAAGCAAGATGTCGAGGCTCTTGTCGAATACATCTACTCTACCCTTCAAATCGATCTCGACTACATCATCCCATTCGCCGCTCTACCCGAGAATGGTCGACAAATCGATAATCTCGACGACAAGTCTGAATTGGCTCATCGACTCATGTTGACCAACTTGTTGAGGTTGCTCGGTGCAGTCAAGGTCAAGAAGGCTGCTCGACATTTCGTTACCCGACCCACCCAGGTCGTCCTCCCTCTTTCTCCCAATCACGGTACTTTCGGAAACGATGGTCTATATGGTGAATCGAAAATCTCGCTCGAGACCTTGTTCAATCGATGGGCAGCAGAATCATGGGGTGAATACCTCTGTATCGCCGGTGCTGTAATCGGATGGACCCGAGGAACTGGATTGATGAGCGCTACCAATTTTGTTGCCGAGGGACTCGAGAAGCTTGGTGTCAGGACATTCTCGGCAAAAGAAATGGCCTTCAACATTCTTGGTCTCATGCACCCTTTGCTATTCGACATTACTCAGATTGAACCCATTTGGGCCGATTTGAACGGTGCCATGGACCGAGTCGCTGGGTTGAACGAAGTCATGACGAGTATCCGAACCGATATCAACAAGACTGCCGATTTACGACGTGCCGTCACGCTCGATAATGCTGCCGATGTCAAAGTCACCAATGGATCTGACGCTGAACGATTGCAGCAAAAAGTCAATATCGCTCCTCGAGCCAATTTCCAATTCGAGTACCCAAAGATTGACGGTCAAGACGTCCTATCTGAACTCTCTCATCTGCAGGGTTTGATCGATCTCGATCAGGTCATCGTCTGTACTGGATTCGCCGAAGTTGGACCATGGGGATCCGCCAGGACTCGATGGGAGATGGAAGCCAGGGGAGAATTCACCATCGAGGGATGTATCGAGATGGCTTGGATGATGGGACTGATCAAGCACATGGACGGTAAACTCAAGAATGGTCAAGCGTATGTCGGATGGGTTGATGCTAAATCCGCCGAACCCGTCGATGACAAGGATGTACGATCTAAATACGAAAAGGAAATCCTTGAACATTCTGGTGTACGATTGATTGAGCCCGAGCTCTTCTATGGCTATGATCCCAATCGAAAATCTTTCCATCAGGAAGTCGAACTTAACCACGATCTTGAGCCTTTGGAGGTACCCGCAGAGGATGCTGCTAGGTTCAAGAGAGAACAAGGGGACAAATGTGATATTTGGCTTCAGGAGTCTGGCGAGTGGATGGTCAAGTTTAGAAAGGGTGCTAGGATCTATATTCCTAAATCCGTTAAATTCGACCGAACCGTCGCTGGTCAAATCCCTACTGGATGGGACGCAAAGAAATACGGTATTCCCGACGACATCATTGCTCAGGTTGACCGGTGAGTCCCTCCTATCCCGCATCAGGATGGCGCTGATGATAGAACCGCACTGTGGGCACTGACCTGTACCATGGAGGCACTCGTCATGTCTGGTGTCACAGACCCTTACGAGTTGTACAAATACGTTCATCCCGCAGAGGTCGGCACTTCGCTCGGATCCGGTATGGGTGGTATGCACTCTCTTCAGGCCATGTTCAAGGACAGGCGAGAGGAGAAGGATGTTCAGAAGGATATCCTCCAGGAAACGTACGTTCAACATTCATGCGGTCTGCTGATGATAGTTTCATCAATACTGTTGCTGGATGGGTCAATCTGCTCCTCATGTCGGCATCTGGACCTGTCAAGATCCCCGTAGGAGCCTGTGCCACTGCTCTTCAATCCGTCGAGATCGCCTGCGACTCGATCTTGACTGGTAAAGCGAAAATTATGATTGCCGGTGGATTCGATGATTTCTCTGAGGAAGGTTCATTCGAATTCGCAAATATGAAGGCTACCGCCAATGCCGAGACTGAATTCGCCATGGGTCGAGAACCTGGAGAATTCTCTCGACCAATGACTTCTACCCGAGCTGGATTCATGGAATCTCAAGGATGTGGTGTTCATGTCATGATGAGTGCCAAGACCGCTTTGGAGTTGGGAGCCACTATTCAAGGTATCGTAGCCTATACTTCGACTCATACCGATAAAGCCGGACGATCCATTCCTGCTCCTGGGCAAGGTATCTTATCTACCGCTAGGGAGATTACGCCAAAAGAAGCTTTACCTCTACTTGATGTCAAGTACCGAGCACGACAATTGGCTTTCCGACGTCGACAAATCTCGCAATGGCTCGAGAACGAACACGAGTTGCTCAAGATGGAGGAATCCAAGGGTGACGAGTGGTTCCAGAATCGAGTCACTTTCATCGACAATGAAGCCAAACGACAAGAGAAGGATGCACTCGCTACTTTCGGTATGCTAGTCGGATCCGATCCTTCTATCGCTCCACTAAGACGAGCTCTTGCAGTTTGGGGTCTCGATATCGATGCTGTTGGTGTCATCTCTTGTCACGGTACTTCCACCAAGGCCAACGACAAGAATGAAAGTAATGTCTACAACTCTCAATTCGAGAAACTTGGTCGAACAAAGGGTAATGCCGTTCCTGTCATTGCTCAAAAGAGCTTGACGGGTCATCCTAAGGGAGGTGCCGCCGCCTGGATGTTCAACGGTATGCTCCAAACGTTAAACTCGGCTTTGATCCCCGGTAATCACAATGCCGATAATATCTCTGAAGAACTACGAGCCTTCCCTCATCTATTCTACCCTTCTCAGCCACTGCAGAAAGTACGATTGGAATGTGGTATCCTCACTTCATTCGGTTTCGGTCAAGTAGGAGGTCAAGCACTTATCGTCCATCCTCGATATTTGTTTGCCGCTATTCCCGAACATGAACTCGCAGCATATGCAAAAAAGAGGAGATCAAGGGAATTGGACTCGTACTCGCGAATGTCCTCTGCTTTGGTTAACAACAACTTGGTTCAAATCAAAGATGCTCCCCCATACTCGGCCGAGCTCGAACCTAAAGTCTTGCTCAACCCATTGGCACGTGCTGGACCTAGTAAGAACTCTTATGCCTTCACTGGCAAATTACCTTCGGTCGTTCCTGTCAACGATGCCAATGCATCGACATTAAAGCAGCTCTTTGCTTCTGATGTTTCTGGTGTCGGGTTAGTTGTTCACTACTATCCAATGACTATCACAGCTAATATTCAGGGTTGATACCGAATTGATCAGTGCTGTCCCTACTTCTGCGACTTTCCGAGAACGAAACTTCACCTCGGACGAGATCAAGTACTGCACTTCAGCACCCGATCCTACTGCATCATTCGCTGGTCGATGGGCCGCAAAGGAGGCAGTCGTATGTCAAATCCAACTAGTATAGGGCAAAGCTGACAAGCAGTTCAAGGCGCTATCTGTCCCTTCCAAGGGTGCTGGAGCGAGCATGAAGGATATCGAGATCACCACATCCGAGACTGGACCTAATGTACGTTTACTTGACACATATCAGAATGATCGCTGATAATTAGGTGAAACTTTCCGGAGATGCTTTGAACGCTGCTGAAGGAAAGACGATCAAGGTCTCGCTTTCACATTCCGATACTTCGGTAGTTGCATTCGCTGTTGCCCAATAGGGTCAGGATTGAGTTCTGGATTTGGTAGATACATACACATAGATAGATCTGATTTGAATGTACATAGATTTACGACACTTTGAACTTGCACGTTGTTCTAGATGCCACATCGGATCTAGGCGGAGTTGGATCTTTGGGGCCCGGCGGTAGAGTGTGACGTTTGTTGCTCGCTTCCGTTCTTCTGTTGGTTTCTACTATTCACACCATCATTAATCACTCTTCAATACATACCCACATACACACATACATTCATCAAAATGGCAGCTAGGAAATTCTTTGTTGGGTAAGTCATAGTATATGGTCATCGCTGAACAACAGAGGAAACTTCAAAATGAACGGATCAATCAAGATGATTGACTCCTTGGTTGAGCAGCTCAACAACGCCAAGCTTGACGGTACCACCGGTATGTTCCCCTCTGCTCTCCGTTCGAATGTACCTGGGACAATCTAACGATCACAGAGGTCGTCGTAGCTCCACCCGCAATCTACCTACTCCATGTCCAAGACAAACTCCAGGCTCCTACCCAGGTCTCTGCCCAGAACTGCTTTACTACCGCCTCTGGAGCTTTCACTGGTGAAATCTCACCTAACCAGCTTAAAGATGCTCAAATCCACTGGGTAATCCTTGGTCACTCTGAGCGACGATCCATGTTTGGCGATACCGACAAGTTTGTCGCTGAGAAGGTTAAAGCAGCTGTTGAAGCTGGTTTGGGTGTTATTGCTTGTGTTGGAGAGTCACTCGAGGAGAGGGAGGGAAACAAGACTAAGGAGGTTGTTGAGAGGCAATTGAACGCTATTGCTGGTGATATTCCCGAGTCTGCTTGGAAGTAAGTCATCTTTGTCGTCGTACATTTATCTACAGCTAAACTCCAGGGACGTTGTCATTGCCTACGAACCCGTTTGGGCTATCGGTACCGGCAAAGTCGCTTCTGTCGAGCAGGCTCAAGAGGCTCACGTCGATATTCGAAGCTGGCTCTCCAAGACTGTCTCTCAGTCTGTCGCAGATGCTACTAGAATCATTTACGGTGGTTCCGTCAGCGGAAAGAACTGTGTTGAGCTTGGTATGTCTACTCTTTCAAAACATCCGCTGATCATGCAGCCAAGGCCAACGACATTGATGGTTTCCTCGTTGGAGGTGCTTCTCTCAAGCCAGAGTTCATTGACATCTGCAAGGCCAACAACAACTAGGTCGAGAGGATTGGAACATGGTTTGATAGAAATAAACAGAAGTGTGAAAAAGGCAAACATGAATACATGCAGTCACCTCATCTCGGGATGGTATATGACTTTGAGTTTGAGTCTACCAAGTCCATCCGCTGATGACTTTACGCCTGATGACACCGTCCTCCCTCACTACTCCAGCACTCCTGACCCGGCCCATATCTTTCTGATATTTCCTCTCTTCCTGCTCTGCCTTACTCCTACCCTCTTTCAACAAGAAATGTATCCTAGCAGAGGGATGTTCCTTTCTACCCGTCCTTCCTCTTCCCTTTATATCTGCTCGGACGAGTTTCTGACCTTTGGAAACCCATGTTTCCGCTGTTCGTCAGCTCGGAAATTCCTGATTCCTAAACATACCAATAATGAGTTTACTCCTCGCTAATCCTTTATCCATCGCATGATCTCTTGCTAGACATAACGTCGATTTAATCCAACTCGATGCTCTCTTTTCTGAAAATTCCATTTGAACAATAGCCTCGTCAACTGGTAGACCACTAATCTGCCGTGATAGGTCATTCAACTTTCGATGTGAGATCTTGTGGTGGGCGGATTTGTACCGGTGCTACAGGTCAGCTAGAGTACATTTCATGAAAGCAAGGGCATACCTCGGTAGCAGCTTCTCTTGGCCCTGATCTAGCTTCTCGTGCGACTTCATCGAAGAGAGATGATGTCGATGTGGATGATATTTCTGTCGATGGAATACTTGCATCCTCGGCGGGTGTAGGAGTTTTACGCCTCATCCATTGTGGTAGGATACTTGCAAAGTTTGATGCGCTGGGATCAGGTCTTGCTTTACAATATGACTTACCTTCGCGATTGACTTGGACGAGGAATGTAGGCTGGGCGTAATGTCGATGGACCCGCTGAGTTCTGTGCCACTGATTATTAGCTTAAGCCAATTGCTGAGTACTTGATCACTCACAGACTATGGCTGAGCGTAGATGTCTAGACATTATGTATATATATATGTATGTAAGAGTATAGCACACCCGAGTACCCCATAGAAGACTAACTTTCTGTGGACCTTTCAAGTAAGAATAACACGTCACATGAATCAACTAACGACATACCACCATTCAGTATACAATACCTTCTATAACCAGTCTGCACTCAAGCAGACCATACCGTTAGATGAGCGCCCTCGATCCTGATGGAGAGGACCCATCTCAAAAAGCTAGTCGGCTAGCGGCGAGAGCTGCCCGATTCAACAAATCCGCCCCGGGAAAGCGGAACAAAGAGGTAGGTCTATCTGTGGTATGCCGGCACTGACGAGTAGTTGGAAGATGCACGGGCTAAAGAGAGACAGGCATTTGAGGCGCAGGGATTGATCAATTCGGGAAAGACAGAGCTTGGAGATGCGGTTGATATGAGGGGTACTTGTGAGACCATGTGCTCGCCTTTCGAGATGGAGACTAGGAATATCAGGATGGAAGTTCATCCGTTTGAACGAGTATGTTCATGCCTAAGGGTGGGATCATTAGAGAAGGAACTGATTATCAGGGACCCGATGATAAGCTGGACCCAGCCAAAGCAGTAGCTGCGTATACGAGGTCAGACGCAGGAGCAGGACATGGAAGTTCAGCCATTCTCCCCTCGGATCTACGAACACCAGCTACTCTCGTTGTATGTCCCCCAGCCTGTTGCTCCCTGACATTAGCGTACCCTCGACTACCTCTTTTCAGAAGTCATGCCCCTCCCACCTACCAATACATCCGCCCAATCTATCGATAGAAAAGCGCTAGGTCACTCGGCAGGTTTCATCCGCGATAGAACAAGAGCTATCCGAAAAGAATTCGCAATGCAGTCAACTTGGGGTCATCAAGAGGCTATAGCAAGTTTTGAACGTATTGCACGATGGCATATTCTCTGTTTGAGGGAATTGCAGGAAGAGACAGGTTTCAACAGTGATATGCACATTGACTCGGCGGAACTTGGGCGATGTGAGGTTAATGCTTAGTAACAGTAATAGAAGCTGATGATAGGTTTTACGAGTTTACGACACCTCTACAATGATAGACGTGAAGAGTCTGGTCAAGAAATGCCTTGCCCATATGAACCGGAAATGAGGGCTTATATGCTCATTTTCGACCTTGCGAATAAATCAGTTTCAATCCCTACATCCGAACTACCCGCCATAATCCTCGATGATCCGCTAGTGAAACTCGCTTGGGAAATACGGAAATCAGCACAGAGAAATTTTGATTCGCAAAAAGAAGGATCTAAATCCAATGCCGAGCTCGGATCGAATTTGATCAATCGTTTCATCCGCCTACTCAAACAGAAGGATGTCCCATTCCTACTTAGTTGTCTGGTGGAAGTTCGATTGAGGGATATGCGAAGAAGTGCACTGAGAGCCATGACAAGGACATATCCCCGATTGAAGACTGAACCGACTCGAGTAAATGATGCCGGAGAAGTGGTAGAGAGGAAGATGGTCCTGATTGATAATCTGACCAAGATTCTTGGATGCGAGGAACAAGATCAAGGAGAAAGTGCATGGCAAGATGTCGTGCCTTCATCCAAGACTACGGAGGACGAAGCTGTAAATATTGTCAGCCGCTTCGATCTGGAAGTGTGGCCAGACAAGGCTCGGCCTGTTGGCGCACTCATCAATCTAGGAGCTGTGTTTAATGGTACGTGCTGGTATGTCACTCTTTGCTGACATTAGATAATCAGGATGCCCCATATACACGTCGCTGGAAGTCCATCACGGCCAAAAGGGACGGTATATCTCTCGTCGACATAGTGAACGGGAAACAAGGTGTTCGGGCGTCAACTACATCCGACCGACCATCAATCGCTGCTCCTATTTTCACATCCGCGCCTTCTCTCAAACCAGCTTCTTCATTCAAGCGACCAAATATAACCTCGACACCCTCCACCTCCGGTTCCGCATTCACTGCCTCCTTCGGTAAACCCACTCAATCTCAATCTGAAGCATCCTCTGCCTTCAAACCCGCTCCAGCTGCTACTCCTACTCCTGATACTGCTGTACCTAAGGGGCCAAGCTGGTTCGAAAAGAAAGTACACTTTGCGCCTACACCCGCTCCAAGCCCACCACCCACTGCGCCTACATTCTCATTCGCTCCACCACCTGTCTCTCCCGCCCCCCCGGCTATCCAGACGCCATCTAACGCACCTGTTCCCCCTCCCACTTTCACGTCGCTTACACCTGCCACTTCTGCTACCTCTTTTGCCAACAAAGCATCCCCCGATCTCTTACAATCGCCAGCTCTGACTCCGCCCATACCTGCGCCTGCACCTGTACCTACACCAACCGCTGTCGCCGTCAAGCCCGCTACGCTCCCACCTGCCAAACCCATTGTCGACCTCGAGACACAGCGTCGCGTTCGCCGCAAGATCCTCCCGTCGCTGTGTGATCTTTTGATATCAGAAGTAGTGTCTAGTAAAGTACGAACAATACAACCTGACCTCGAAATCGCCGCGAAACGCGCACGATCCGCTGCTGCCCATGCCCAAGCGAAAGCAGCCCGTCAAGTTCAGATCACCAAGTACGCAGAAGAGACATACAACATATTACTCGACCAAGTTCTTTTGGCCGCTGCGAGGGAAGCTGCCTTTGCAGAACGATATCGAAGAGCAAAGCTGTGTAGGACTTTACGACATTGGCGCGATTGGGCGGAAACTCAACGTGAAGATCGAAAAGCGGCTATACTGGAACGTCAAGCAGCGTATGAGTCGCTTGGATCTATGGGCCTCTCTTCGTCTTCTTTTGCTTGCGATCCGACGCCTGATCAACATATGGAACGGCTAGATCCTTTCGCCGCCGATGTGATTCTACATCAGACTGAACGGACAAAAGATCACTTTTATTCCCCCTCGACATTCCTGGCTACTACCGCTAGACATCTTGCTCATGTACTCCAACCTACCTCCCCGAGTTCGTCGTCTGTTTTTCAGACTCTGATCTCATCATCTAAGACTGCCGCCACGCCATCTTCGAGCGGTGCATTCGAATGGCTCAAATCGAAATTATACCCTACCGATAGAGATGCTTTTATTCAGGACGACATCACCTTTGCGGCGGATGTCATCGGCAGCAATAGGGTGCAGGGGACTTCAGTGGGGCTGATGATTCTCGAAGCGCCTTTGCAGACATGGGACACGGGCAAGCAGAGGCGGAATGCAGCAGATGCTCGTGTCCGACTTGATCAGTTTGCTAAATGTGTTGGAAATCTCGCGAACGAGTATAGTCCTGGATTGTTGATTGTGACATGGGAAGACGAGTTATTAGACGAAGTCACGGAACGAGTGAGCTTTCCTTCCATCCCATAGTTGTTGCTGATGATTAAGCTTGGTCTCTCGGAAAGCTTGACTGCGTTTGATAGAGTAGCTACTCTATCCCTCGAGTCGGCCGAGGATCTTGATACGAGATTCTCGAATTCCCTTGACGAGTTATTTGTCGAAAGTCCAGCGAGGCAACAAGTAGTCATCGATCTTCAGGGTGAGTCTGGCAAGGTCCTCCAAGCGAGATGACGCTGATGGCAGATGCGGCAAATAGGATGTACTCCCACTGGGAACGCTTAATGGCCATTATCAAGTACTCTATCTCAAGCCAGACAATCGGTACGTCTATCAAATCCGGGACGCGGCCCAGTAGCTGATTCTCAGATGTCAAGACTATTTGCGAGATTTTCAAGTCTGGTCTGAAAGGCATTGAGGGATTTGATCAGACTATTCAATCTTCTCTTGATGATGTCGAGATATGTGATACCTCAAATTACGATCCAGTCTCTCTACCTACTTTCGACTTTTCAGCTAGCTCAGACACGAGCCTGAAGTGCGTCCTTTCCATCTCTGCGATGATTCAGCTCACGAGTAGTGAATTAGCGGAGGCTATCGCTACCTACCTCCAAGAGGGGTCTTTTGCCGAAACCTCGGATGCGGGGCTATTTGTAGCTACAACGCGTCAGGCGGCCGTTCACTCCCGTTGTAAGCTCCCCGTTTCCTTCTGGGTAACGCAAATACAAGGAGCTCATGACCAGCATTACCGATCGACGGGATTCTCCAGTCTCTCGCCATGATGGTGTTGGGTAATATTTCAACAACATCTCTACCTCTCCGAGCATTCTTCTCCCACCACGAGAAATGTGAGGAGTTCACCGCCACATACCTTCAAAGCATCGCATCGAACTACAGTTCCCACATAAATGACTGTATCGATAGCATCAACTCTCTCCAACCTAAACCGTCATCCCCTTCCATGCTCAGTACACCTTCTCCCAAAAAACTCAAGAGGACTCATTCGAGGTTATCACTTGAATCACCACGGGCTAAAGAGATGAAAGCGCTCAAGAATGCCAAGTTGTTGAAAGCGATAAAGGATGTTGAATTGACGCTTGGTAGTTTGGAGATGGAAGAGAGGGCGAGTGTTGGTGGGGTTTATTAGTGATAATAATGTAATGATGCAATGAAATAATGTCTACTTTCTTATGTACTGTATTCTACAATCTAATCTGCCTGACTCTTTCCCTTTTGCCTCCTTCCAGTTCTGTATACCCTTCCATCTCGGGCTATACTGTCGCTCACTCATTCATGAGTTAAATATCCGTGAATGCTGCATATCATGTCTCGCCATCAACAATTCTCCCAGCGGCCAAGTAGTTGCAGGCCCCATTTCAGCTTCCTTCGTCCACTCCCAGAACCCCTCTGTAGCTAGGTCTTTTCTATTCCCATCCTTATCATCCCTCACGAGTCCAGTAGTTGTAGTCTCATTCGTCTTGTCGCTCATTAATGCTGTTTCTCGTTCGATTATATCTTTGAAAGGATGTAATAACATTTGAGATGATGCGTATGGGCCGATTATATTCATTCGAACTGCTGTTGAGAGGAGTGATCTGGCGTGAAGGAAAAGGTAAAGGTGTATTGATCGATCTGTGAATCAGCGATGTATAACCTCGCCTCTGGGATTATTCAGTATAGGTATGTGAGGGTGTGGAATGGAAATACTGGGACATACCTAGTGCTAAGCCCAATGCAGCGGTGATGATCCCCCAACAGATTGCCAAGTGACCCGGAACACTGCCCTTCCTTACTAGCAGCTTGTAGGCGTCAATGAGGTCTTTTGAATTCTTCTCCTTGATCCCTTGTTGATGTTCATCTTCATTCATTTCTGATTGTTGATCTTCCTCCGGTCGCCCAGGCTTTTGTTCTCGCTCGCGCCCGACTGGTTCAAAACCTACTGGTCTACTCAAACCTCTCCCGAATAATGTCAACATAGCTACTCCTTGAGCTTTCGATGCCCTTCTAGCCACATGCGAGAGTAGGGTGGATTCGTGATATCCGTCCAATTCCTCAATCTTCATCAAGACCCTCTGCAGCCCCTCATCCTCATTTACAGTTGCTGGATCCTGTAGTTTCGAACTTGTAGAAGGTAGAAATGAATGGACGATGGACCAAGAATCTCGAACGAAACATCCTGTCGTATTCGCATAATGTCCAACTTCAGCTTCTGCAAAATCTGTAACTCCCCTAATTACATCCTTGGTTCCCTTTACAGCTGTGAAAGTGTTTCCTTCCGAGTAGATGGAGCTCGAGTCGTGACTAGAAGTGGAAGAAGAGGGTAATCCGAGGAAACCATGTTTGACATATGACTCGAGTCCAGATGAGGATACAAATCCGCCCGTGGGGAGATTAGAGTCGAGCAGGATATAGAGAAGGTGTAGTTCTTCAGGGGATATCTGAGCAGGTAGTGACATCCTTGCTCTATATCTTTGAGCTGTCGAGACGTGTTAGCGCATGTCCAGTGAAAGTGACGGTGATGTCGATGGTCAAGACTTCTAACTAGTGATGATTCCTGACGAAATGTCAATCCGCGGAAATCTAGGCACGACGAGCTTATCTATGATATCGCAATGCATAATACAACAGATGAAGGGCTACATTCACAAGTTATCATCATGCAATGGTGGACTTTTGTGAGACAGAGGACTAGCGCAGATGTCCACGGTATGCGGTCGTGGCGGTTTTTTAAGCGATTGAGGCGTAAGTGGCCTCCCGGGTCCACTTCGCAATAAACTCGCGACAACTTTCCGCTTTGAAGGAGTGACTGGTCCTTCCGGCGTGGGATCTATCGTCCGAGGTCGCTTCCGAGTCGGGGTAGGTGATGGAGTTGGGTAGGGGTTGGCGACAGTGACTTTCTTTGGCGTGGTATAGATTTTGCGTTTCTTAGGGGTAATCGCGGCCGTGGGGGATCGGGTGAAGACCGGATCCGAGCAGTAAGCTGCGAAATCCTGGATATCACCAGTGATGAAGGTATCGAACACCTCGTCCCATCCCGCTCCTTTAGGTAATTCCCGATTGACCAACACAATCCTTGGTAGACCGGCTTTACGCGTATGTAACACTCTAGCCATCTCCTTGACAATCCGCTTGACGCCCGGTATACTCAAACTAGTCCCTACGACGAGCAAAAAGTCAACTTTGCCATCTTTCTCCCCCATCCTCCCTGTACCTTTCAGATCCCGTTCAACGGCGGATCCAATCAGTTCTCCTTGAGGATGCTCCTCCCCGTACAGTACTACACTTGCTCTCAGATATCCAATTTTTCGCTGACGCTCAGAAAGGGCTGAGCGAATCGAGGAAGATAGATCGCATGTCGGGCATGCAAGGGGATGAAGTGGTAGAGGGAGGTGATCGATTAAAGGGACTGCGGTGAGGCATAGGGGGCAGTGGAGAGTAGATAGTTGTCCATGAAGGGGTATACAGCGTGGAGTCCGAGTTACTGTCTTTCGCGGGGAGCTGACGGGTTTAATAGGAAGACCTATCTCAAGTCCGGCCTTTCCCTCAAGTCCATCGATATTTTGCGTGTAGCACCGTAACAATCTTCCCTGACCGTCAAGGTCAGCCAAGAGTCGATGAAACCGCGATGGCCCGGCCGACTCTGACATTGATGCAAGTGTATTCAGGAGCGCGTGATGAGCCGGTAACAATGTTGAAGACTTCCATTAGCTCATGAAGCAAGAGGTGGTGACTCACTGTCAGAGAGCGGACATGGAAGAGATCTTGCGCTTTCTCCTTTCCCTTGCCTTTTCCTCTTGCACTACTGAACAACCCTTCAGAAGATCGAAAGTCGGGTATGCCAGATGATGTCGATATTCCAGCTCCGCAAATTACGACTATTCGCTTCGCCGCTTGAAGCTGATATATGACATCCCGCAAACCACCTGCTGTGCCTTCATCGTTTTTGATATGCTCAAGATCGACGGTCAACATCGTATATTATAGAATTAGATCAAGTATATTACAGTAGAAGCGGACATTGTTTACAGTTGCCTATGCACATGGCTTGACAATGGAGTGAATCAGACATATCCTATGCTCAGAGATGTGTCTCAAAGATGAGTGTTGTTAAATACTCCCTCCTTTTATCTACCCTGAGTTCATGAGCCAGAGTGACGCACACTGCGCCCCCACTATCATTGTGAACCTATACATATACCTACACCTATATACTCACAGACTACAGCAGTCAGACATCCACCATGATCCTGCTAGAGGTAAGCTGAAAGATCCATGCTTCTGAGCTGACGTATAGTCACACAATACAATCATCAAGGATGTTCTGACCGACCGGTTCGAGAAGTAAGTCCCCGTCCCGGTTCATACTTGGCCAACCAGCCGAGAGCCTCGCACTTGCAGCACTGACACTCAGACCATCCCGTATGGACATCCAATTCGTCGACTACGATAATGTCCGATTCCATCTCTCTACTCAGGAAGCCAAAACCGTCATCACCCTTTCTATGGCCATTCAATGCTGGCCCGACCTGGTCAAATACGGTGCTCGAGATCACTTGAGCTCGACATACGGCGAGTACCTTTTAGGTGATAACGAGACGGAGCCAGAGTACAATGTATCTCTACGAATAGACCTTGAAAAGATCCCTTCTTCCCCTGGTTCGTCAGCGTCACTATGGGACCACGAAGTGATGAGCTGATATGTAGAGGAACAATCTGAATTAATTTCTAAATTCGCCCATCTGAAATCGACCACGATGTCGGCTCCTTTCCTCGATGCATTCGCAGAACAGGCTTCCCTTCAACAAAATTACAAAGAACCAGCAGGTGCTCAACAAATGGATGCTCCCCCTACTGCCAAGGGTGATTTAAAGATCATCAAATACAGGGAGGAAGAAGCCATCTTTATCCAGGCCAGCAATGATCGAGTTACCGTCATCTTCAGTACTGTATTCAAGGAGGAGACTGATCGGGTGTATGGAAGGGTCTTCTTACAGGTACGTTGCCCACTACGATATACAGTATAATTTTTGATGAGTAGGAATTCGTCGATGCTCGTCGATTGCAGTCATTACAATCCGCTCCTCAAGTCACATACTCGAATCGAGAACCACCTCTAGAAATTCGAAACGTACCAGGACTAAAGAACGGTGAAGATTGGGGATACGTTACTTTCAGTCAGTTCACCTCTTGCTAAACACATCCGAACGAAACCTTTCTAACAGCAGTCTTGGCTCCTAGACATTTCGCAAACCCCGCTCAAGCTCTGTCAACCATCAATCGTATCCAACTTTTCCGCGATTACCTCCATTATCACATCAAGTGCTCCAAAGCCTACATGCACTCGAGGATGAGGCATCGAGTTGCAGAGTTCTTGAAGGTTTTGAATAGGGCTAAACCGGAGGTTGCTACTCAGGAGAGAAAGACGGCTACGGGTAGAACGTTCAGGAGTAGGTAGAGAATGGGTTGTAAGCTTGTATATGAATATGAATGATTGGGTTCGGGCGATGAGGGCATAGGCGATGTCAGAGCAGTGGACAGGTGGAATTGTTGACACGTGAAGATGCAATTGACGATACTATGCTTTCTACTGTTTATGACAAGTCTTATATATATGCTACCTATAGCAAGGCTCTATCACTCGTGCCCTCCGCTACGAGCTTATGCCATTCCCTCCTCCAGCTATTCAACCTCTCCCTGAACCCAGGCTGATCAAGCAATCGCTGAATCCAGCGCAAGAGCACATCCTCATCCTCAGCCACAAAATACGAAGACAACAACGACAAGATCGATTCAAACGTGGCTGTCTTGGCAGAAAGTAGATCTATCATCAGCAACGCTGTGTATGAAGGTACATGTGGGTAGAGGCTTACCTTTGAACGCCCAGAGAATGGCTACTGAAGTGAGAACGATAATATCCCTTCCGTCCAACCATAATGCGTCCCATATTCGGAGTTGTTGGGAGAATGGGATCGTATTGACAAACAAGGTGATATACCATTTAGTCCCCCAAGCCGAAGAAGAGATCATGTTTCGTTGCTATTATCAGCTTCCACGCCTCGTGTCGTAGGACTCACGAATGACTGATATAATTCTGGCATTAGGTACTCCATCAATCGCTCTTGAACATAGAAAGCTTCGAGCAACCCAGGGAAACCAGGTGCAAAGATCGAATGCATTCCGTAAGAATCGTGCAACCGTACCAATAGAGCATAAGCTCGCTACATATCAGCAAAAAACCCCAAAAGAGGTGAACTGAACTGACCTCTGGTTCAAAATAACATAATAGCGTTGCCGCTATTGGACCCATTCCTTGAACATATTCACATTCGTGGCATCGCATTGAGAAACAATGTAGTACGTGGAATAGAGATCGTTGGCCTGCTCCATAACGAGTGACGAATTGCGTTTGGCCAGATATAGTCCTTGGCACATCTAGATCTATTTGAACATCGAATGTGGATGGCAAGTCTATTGAATTCTAGGAATCAGTGTAGCTCGCACAGATATATTGTGAGAGATTGAGGGCTGACATACTCGGTAGTCAGTGACCAATTCCTCAGCTTTCGCTTTTCCTTTCCCCTTTCCTTTCGCTTCCTGATTAGCATACTCTTCAGAAAGAGTCCACCAAGCTGCCATCCTCCATCGATCAGGTACTCCCTTGTACACACGTTTTGGCAGCTATCATTAGTCCCATGTGGTGAGTATCCAAACCCACCTTTGCACCCTGCCCGTCCATTCTCCAACCCCATTGCAAGATATTCCCACCTTGATCCCTCTTGACCACTTTCATCATTTTCATCCATTTATCCACTCTCTCCCTCTCTTTCTTCCTCTGTTTCTCACCAGATTCATGTTTTGCAGAAGGCATATCTGGCATTTTAGGTTCATGGTCTGAGGGACCGTTCATTGCTGGTTGTTGTGGTGCTACACCGGCTAACGGGGAGATTTTGGGTAGTTTGGGAATCTTGAGTAATGGTGCTGTTGGAATGAGAGCAACTCTGGTCTCTTGTCGATTTCGAAGGGGTTCATTCACGAATCCATACCTGCCATCAGTTTTGTCCCCTATGAGGGAGCGGTGGACTTGCCTATCGAGACTTGCGAGAAATTTCCGTTCTTTCTCTCCAACCTCCTTATCCTGATCTGGTTCGTTCACAGTCGTCCTTTTGCTCGCGTTAGATGGTCCGCCTCTTGTTCTCTCAACACCAGCTTCCCAACCATCTCCATGGACACCTAACGCCTCCAACCGAGCATCTAGCATGAGTTCCTCTCTGGATTTGGGGAGATAGACTCACAAGTAGACCTGACATGAAATGCGTCCTCCTCCTCTCCAGGATACTGTGATGATCCAGCCGACGAGATCCTACTTGTACTCATTGAACTAGTGTTGGAGGTCGTACTACCGCCCAAAGGGTGTCTTGGTGACGGCGACAATCTAGCAACATCACTATGTACGCCAACCGAGTCTTGAGGTCTTTTGACGGGCGTCAAGCGAATTTCCGGCGTAGGAATCTGGCTCGTAGTAGATGATCGGCTCATATCCCGATTTTCATGCCCTACTCCATTTGAAATCCGCCCATTGCCATTAATCGAGTACGATTCCTCCATTTCCTCAAGATCATTCTCGGTGATACTATTCCTTAACGGTGTCCTTGATTGTGATACCCATCCAGACTGATTTGTAGGCTGTTCACTGGAATTACTAGGCCAACTATCCCTAGCAGGTTCACCGTAAAGCGAGTAAATCCCAGCAGCTTGATCGGCTGAATCGAGCGTCGATTCGCGAGGCGACCGGCCGATTGCATTGCCCAAAGGTGCCATCTTGGCAGGAGTGATAGGTAGTCTTTCTGATGTCATCTCCTACTCATGGTAGTACAGTAGTACAGTAGTATAGTATAGATGGTATACACTAATACAAAGCAAGCTACCGTACTCGTACTTGACGATTTGGTGCGTGCCTGAAATGGATGAACCGGTTTCTCAATCAACCGTAGACTATCATCATACACTCTACTTTAATATATCATGAGTACACTGGTTAAAGCATACGAGAATCTACTAGTGGATAACGTGGGGACTGTCAGATCAGTAGAATCAGGTCTGAGGAATCTTACATGGCTATTACCAGGTCGTTTTGCAGATGCGGATGTAGCTTCAGAGGGCAGTGAGTCCTTGCTGCCTCGCCGTCATGAATTAGAAAGCTGATAGCAGTCTACGCATTACTATCGGTGGTATCATCGTATCATGATACACTTCTAGGTCGACGACTCACGAAATCACTCTCGCTCCCTCCTCACCCTTTCAATGGCCCTTCACCTACGAAACCGACTTCTGATGAGACCGCTTCGACGATTCCGCCAAGGGTTATACCGCTCTTACCGCCCCCAAGTGATCATGCTAGGTACACTCGATACTGGACAGATCGATCTCGGATGTACAAGAGAGCAAGTCGGGCTTTATCGACTTTGACGTATCTTGAACTATTGATGGAAATGCTAGCAAGGCGGAAGGGCAGTGACCGGATCAGATGGAGGGTGATCTTGGTTATTGAAGCTATAAAGTATGTCCTCTTGACATCTGGTCCCATTCGAAATGCTGCGCCTATTCAATGATAGCTGATGAATAGGACATGCCTTCGCATGATAATCTTAGGAATAACCCGTCGGCCGGTACTTAACCCTCCAGTTCCCCAGAGGGAATTTGACATAACTTCCCTCTCCCCCTCGATCCTCACCGAAGTCACCAAACCTACAGCTTCATCTTCATCCATACCCGCTATCGAATCGATATCACCGGGTGCGCCATTACGATCACATTTGTATCAGATGGCTGGATCGTTACCCGAGAGTCATCTACCGCATCCACTGACGCTCATGCCGGAATTAACCACATCGGCTCTCGCTGCTGAAATCCTCACTTCGACCGCTACTCTGGTTCATGTCCTCTTACTTCTCAGAGCACAGGTCAGTGTCAATGGCTGACGTGAACGATAAGACTGATGAACAGGTACCTTCGAACCCACTCAGATCAGCATTACCGACCCTCTCTACACGCCTCTCGCCATTCCTGATCCCCCTCTCCTTCCGCCTCATCGCCCGTCATATCCGACCACCGGCAAATGACTCTCTCCTCCTCGCCTCACACTATGCACTCCTTGATCGTCGACTCGCATCAACATTCTTCCTCCAGGGTCCCATGTGGGTTGGATGGACACGACCAAAAATCATGGCATTAGTCAAGGGTATTGAGCGAATACCGCTTATTGGACTTGCTGGAGAATTCGTAGAGGGTTATATCCCTCTTGTAGATGACTACTTTTACTGTATGTCCTTTCTCTGACACGAAGTGATAAGGCTGAATGGTAGATACATCGGGATGAGGTAGATCTGAAGACGTTTGTACAGGTATACATATACATCATTACTTGCGCTTCATGAGACCTTTCTGTAGCCACCTAATCATCAGCTTGTAGTCTCTACGAAGCAGAGAAGGCCTACTTTGGGATCTTCTTCTCCCCTGTCTGACCACCCGTACTTGCACCTGAGGGCTTCTTGACTTCGGGCTCTTTGAGTTGGGGCGCAGGGAGGGGAACTACCTTTTCCATCAATTCCTCCTTCAGCGGTGCAGGGTATCCAGTGGCTACTATCAGCGCGGGCGCTTAAACTTCTCTCAAAGATGGGGTAGGGTGCTTACCGTTCATAGACTCATCCTCCCATTTCACCATCAATACACTCTGAGGAACTAATCCCAAATCATTCAGACTCTCGCTTCCACCTGTCCCGCCCATCAATCCAGCCGCTGGGGATCCGCGGACGTATCCGTAATTGGCAGGTGCAATGATCTGTTTTGTATGAGGATTCTTTTTCGGCTGAGGGACGGGATGTTCAGGATACGTGAATCGTGGTGGTTGCCCTATTGGTCAGTACTGTTCAGACAGTCCAGTAAAGAAGGAGTAGAGAAAACGCACATAGATTAAATGATTTATCCGTATACTCGAGCTTCAAAGCTGTCCTCACGAATGCATATACAGGTTGTATAGCGCTAGTACTAGCAAAAGTACTTTGTATTTGAGTCCCATCAGAGAACTTGACTCGTATTGTCGTCTGAAATCAGTCTTCGATCAAAGAGGGAATGAGGATATATGTGGGAGGAGGAACATCAAACGCACAGTAGGCCATTTCTCTGCTTTCTTCTTCTCCCTTATAGCTCGCTCCTCATCCCGATGTTTCGAAGTCAATAATGGAGCTTCGTTCAATCGTTTCGAACGTGAAATGACGGTCGCATGATACGATTGAACGTCTGAAAGGGATGGTTCGAAATATGCGTCGTTTAGCTCCGCTGGTCATTAGCTCTATTTGATTCTGAAGGCGAGTGAAGGCCTACTTTGTTTGGTGGGATCGGCTTCTACTGGCGGTGTGATTGTGCTGGTACTAGCAATAGGGGCGGAGAAGACTTTGATCTCACTCTCAAGAGGTTGTTGTGGAGGTGCTTGGCTTTCGGATTCAGCTGTATGTGTCGGATCCATGGCAGTCGTCGTTTCCATTTCAGACGACGAAGGCGCCGCCGAAGCAGCAGTCTCTAGCTCTTTGCTCATTGCAATCGTAAGGTGTTGAGGTATGTAACAAAGTGATGAGATGAACAATGATTTGACATGAAACGCGTCCGCGTCGAATTCGGTCATCGTTCCCCGAACTCGTTATTCAATCTCATGGCCTTTCTTATGCCATGCACCCAAAACCTGTATCGGAATCAATGCATATATGTATGTATCGGTTTAATCAAAAGCTTTATTACAGAGGAAATTGTCTAGATTGGGAAGAAAAGGAAAAAGGGAAAGCGTAACCGTCATGATCTATATTCTAACTCTAAGCAATCGGTCCACTAGGTCGATATCGTCTGATTGTTAGCGGTTCCCTCTAACAGAAAAGAAAACGAAAAATAACTCACGGCTCATCGGCGAAAACAGTACTTGGATCCAAATCACCATGAATGATATCATAGAACAATTGAATCGAAGATTGTCGGACCCAATTCCACGATGAATCGAATGTCCTTGCCTTGAGGGCAGAAAAGACGGGTGCGATACCGTCGAGGTAAGCATCTCCGTGTTCGAGCTTGATGGCATCGAGTTTAGCCTGTAGGTCCTCGGACGTCAACTATAGGTCAGCATCATCACATGTGTGTAATAGAGTAGACAAATACCTTTTCAGCCTCGGCCTTCATGTCACCCGCTCGAGGGTCCTTGCCCAAGTACCTCGACAACAATTCGATCTCTCGCTGAGCCTGTTCATTCTGTTTAGCAACGAACTTGTCGAATTCCTCTGAATTCATGACGGCTCCACCACCACCTCCACCTCCTCCTCCACCGGCACCGGCAGTCTGTAGCGAAATACCCGAGTAAGAGGCATACGACTGTGCCAGACCATCCAAGAAGGCCTTGGCTTCTGACTCCGATCCGAGTCGCTTGGGTGGTTCGGACAAGATACCAAAGAATAAGGCACTGTCGGATCTCAGAGGACCCAATCCCCACTGTTTGTTGAGATGAGCTCGAGCGGCTGAAATGTTGAATCCACCTGGCATCTTTGCACCAATCATTCGGTTCGTCAATGCCATGGCATGTTTACCGAGTGCAGCGTATCCAACACCGAGCGAAGCACCTAGCTCGTCGAGGGGTAGATCTTCTGCCTTTTCGGGAGCAGAACTGAACTCGACTTGTAGATCGCCGAGAATCTCGTTTTGAAGGGTCGATTTACCACCGGAAAGCTCCTTGAGAGATTTGGCCAATGGAATCTCGCTAGCGCCCTTTTTCAGCTTTTGAGCGACAATGATTCTAACGGTGTCGACGGCTTTGGGTGGAGCGTCTTCGACGGCAGCGGCGGGACCAGCGGATGCAGCCACAGGAGCAGCGACAGCAACTGGGGCAGCTGAAGCGGCGGGAGCAGAAGAAGTAGAGGCGGAAGGAGCAGCGGGAGCCTCGTCAACAGCCTCGTCTTCAAACAAGTAGTAGACTTCCTTTTGGTGTTTGGCGTGACAGTAGATTTGTCGTTGGAGCGAAATGGCGCCGTCCTGAGCCTCGTATTTGGCCTTGAGCGTTCGCGTGGCCATACCCGACAACGTTGGGCTGGGACCGACTTCGATGAATCGCTCGAACTTGGCTTGAGCAAACAAGACATCCTGAGTCTCGATCCATCGAACGGGCGAAGCGAACTGGTATGCCAAACATTCAGTGAGGATGTTGTAGGCGAGCTGTTGTCGTTTGGCGTCGGATCCCCAAGACTCAGCATCCCATGACTTGAGAACACTGTCCATTCGAGGAGAGAGGGTCTCGTCGTAAATCTTTTGGACGTATTCCTTGGTCACTGCGAAAGGCTCGGCACTGGCGTTAGCGAATCCACATAGTAAGGACTTACATCAAGTTGGGAATATATTTGCCAATGAGACGATCGGGGTTGAGTTGAAGAGGATCGATCTTCTTGATGAGGTAGTTTCTGAATGACAAGACTCCAGGCCACAAGTATCGCGAGTGGAAAGGAACATCGATACCAGGAAGAGGGATTGTAGCGAAACCCCTCTCTAGGATAACTGATCCATCCTTTTTCTCCTTTTCAACAGCCATATCCCAACATCCATCGATGATCTCGGTCAATTTCTCCTTGAGCTCGGCGATCGACATCATGGTCGATAGTTTCTCCAGATCGATCTTTTGAGCCTTGAGCAAGTTCAAGACATTAGTCAAGGTGGCCAAAGCTCGTAATTCACCCGCACAGACGTATTGCTGGTTGGCGACGTTCAAGTTGACAATCTGGACCAAGATGGATTTCTGTTGACTGATCTGGTCGACAATCTCGCGTAGTGCCTCTTCGGAGAAGGTCTTGCCGACTCGCGAGGGATTGGCAGCCATCATGGCGTATTGAGATTTCCCTTCGGCATCACGCTGAACAGCACGCTGCATGGTGATTCCTCGGAAGAAAACGACATCGGCGAGGGCAGAAATGGGGAGGACATCGGCAATAGCGGCAAGAGCAGAGTACTCTCCAAGCGAGTGACCAGCGAAAGAAGCATTGGCATCGATCAAACCTTTGCTCTTCATGTCGTCGAATGCGGCCTTTTCAGTAACGACCAATGCGATCTGGGTGTACTGCGTAGCAAACAACAGACCCTGGGGATGAGAGAAGGTGTAGCTGGTCGTGTAGAGGTCGATATCAGAGAACAAGGGTTGATTTCTGAGGTTTCCAGACTCGTCGACGGAATCGTAGGTAAGAGCCATGTATCGTTGTCGAATAGCTTGTCCCTTGATACCACCAAAGTGAATCGTGAGCTCCTTGGGATTGTTCTTGACAATGTCGACAATTGAGAACCCATAGACGGAAGTCAAGTGCGCATCGGCAGCGTCCCAAACAGCTCGAGCGACGGGAGAGGTCTGGTACAACTCCATACCCATACCGACTTCTTGTGATCCTTGTCCGGTAAAGACGTAAGCGGATGGAGGCTGCTCGACTTCAGCAGTACCATCGATGACCTTTTCAGATCGCTGGTTGAACGCTTCGACCTTGATGACTTTCTTACCATCACGCATAGCGACGTGGGTAAGCTTGACTTGGATCTGGTCTCCAGGTAGTACCATGCCGACAAAGCCAACGTTGTAGGCGGTGACTCGTTCGGGGTGGTTGTCGGCGACGGCAGACTCGAGATATTTTCGAGTAGCGGCAGAAGACCACATTCCGTGGGTAATGGTTCCGGGTAGAGAGGCGAAATCGGAGAAATATGGGTTGACGTGAATGGGGTTGAAATCGCCCGATATCTTGGAGTAAGCCTCGTTGGAAGTAGGAGTGGTGTAGGTGGCGGAAGCGGGATCGGTAATGAGTGCGTAGCCTCCAGTCTCGAGAGGAATAGCGAGACCAACAGCTTTACCGTGTCGCTTAAAGTACTCGACAACAGGGTTACCATGAGCATTGTGAGCCTCGTAATCGATCGTGGCGACCTGGACGAGCTCGCTGGAACTGCTCTGAACATAACCAGCACCCGTGACCTTGACACTTGAGAATACCGATTTGTCCTTGTATCGAAGCTCGGATCGAGTCTTGAAGATGAGCTTGGTGCCAACCTGGAGTGGGGTAGAATCGTCATCCCACTCGAACCATGGTTTACTTTGCAAGATTCCAACTTCGTTGGTCTTGGTCATTTCGACAGCGTAATCGTCCTCGTCGATAATTTCGAAAGTTTTGCCAAAGTCTTTGAATTGACCTCGGTAAAGGAAGGCCGAAGTGACTTCAATGACGGGTTGACCTTGTCGAAGAACGTGACCCTTGACCTTGACTGTCTTGCCAGAGTCGCTGTTGGTAACGGAAACGACTCGTGCTTGAGCAGTACATTTATCACCAGCTCGGACGGGTTCGGCGCCATCAACGAGCTTGAAACCGTTGGACAAATGGACCAGATTGAGCAAATCACCATTGATGTCGGAAGGGAAAATTGCCTTCATGATGGACTGATATTAGCAATCAAGATCAATTGAATAAAGGGAATTGAGGTGGCTTACCTGCCATCCTAGGACAATAGCAAAGTCCATGGGAGCCATGATATTTTCAGATCGACTCGATCGGAAGCTTTCGCCCTGGTTTCCAACAACATCACAGAATCGCTGGATATCCTTGGCATCCACAGCAGTCTCAGGACCGGTGAATGTATCGTCCAAAGCGAGCTCGGGCAATTTTTCATTGTCGCCAAACCACAATCGCCAGTAAAAGTCTTTGATGGCCTTGTTTCGCCCTTGTGCAATCTCGTGGATAGGTGCGTATCCTTGAGATGGCTTGTAGATGAAGTTGAAGTAGAGTGGGACAGTGACACCCTTGCGCTCTTCAAACATGTTGAGCGATATCTTGTTGCTAGCCGAGTCAAACGAGAGCTCGACAGCCTTGAAGTCAGATGGGTGATTTCCGGCAGATCGAGCACCACCGTATACAGTCACTGATCGAGTTTGAGTACCATCCGACTCGATCTTGATGGTCTGACCGGCTCTGGGAGCGAAAACTCGTCGGAAAGGGTTGGACAAGTATCCAGAACCTCGAACGACATTGACTGATGTCAAGGCAGCTCGGAGCCAGCTGACGGAAGATCCAGCGAGGATCTCGAGCCAGTCGTCGGTGGAGGGTACGACCTTGCCGATCTTGAGCGTTCGGACATTACCCTCAACGGTTTCATCGACTAAGCCGGCCTTGGGCGATCCGGTCTTGGCACCGATATAGTCGATTCGGGGAACTTTTGATTCGTCACCGGCATAGAATCGCTCGAGGATTCTCTGTACGAGAACACTTTCGATATTGCCGAAGATCTCCTTGATGGGCTCATCGACCTTGGTAGAATACTTGGCGGCAACGGGACCGTGCAAAATAGCGATTCGCTGAGGATCTTGATCGAATACACCATCGATATCTTCAGCGGCCCAGAGGGAATCCTTCTTGAACCAGACCTCGAAGGTGTTGTCGAGAATGGGGATGAATGGAACGGGCTTTTGACCAGGTCGTTGGCAGATGGTCAAGAAGTATGCCTTGTCCTCGGCGGCGACCAATTGATCCTTGGCTCGAGGGTAAGAAGCGAAGAATGCGTCGATAGTTGGCGAGGGTTCGTTCAAAGTGCTGAATGACTGTAGCAGAGACTCCTTGGTTCGGATACCGTCAACACCAGCGAATCGCTCTTCAACACGTCGAAGCCAGTCGCCCACGAGGTTTCGGAGTGAGATGTCGACCCATCGAGATTGCTTGGAAACATACATGAGTCGTACCATTCGTCGAGTGATCTCTTCGTAGGTCATGGTACCGATATCGGAAACAACAGTTCCATCGGCCTTGGCACCAAACCATGGCTTGTTGTGATCCTTGTTGAGTCGATCGATAACATAGTCCTTTTTAGCTTCGAGCCATGCGCCTCGCTTTTCTCGTGGAAGAGCGAAAACGGTATCGTCGAATTCTCGCCATAGCTTGACACCTCGGGTGGCAATCTTGTGGATGGGTTCACCAAGCTCGGATCGGACAGTCAGGATACCACCGGTAGGCTTGTCGTAGGTACCCTCCCATTGGACATCGTCAACACCGGGAGCATCGACAATGAGCTGCTTGACAGAAGGACTGGTATCGGCTTCCTTGGCAACCATGACTCGGGAACCGAACAAGACACCATCGAATGGCATGGGTTGGAGATCGTATTGCTGAACGGACCAATCTCCAGAGAGATAAGGCCAAACATCGTCGGCTCCACCGAAACCACCGCCGACAATCAATGAAATGTTTCGTTGTTGTCGGATAGATGTGTATGTGGAAATAATGGGGTGATGCTGATCTTCACAACTGTGATGACCACCTGCTCGTCCACCGGTCCACTGCATTATAATTGGGTAGTGGGGGTTGGCAGCGGCAATGTTGACAACTTGGCGAATACCCTCGACAGATCCAGGTTTGAAAGCAATGTGCTTGATTCCGGCGGAATGAAGGGCGGAAATGATTTCGTTGGCTTTTTCGGTCGAAGGGATACCAGCGGCGACACAGAATCCTTCAATGGGTAGACCTTCACGTCGCATCTCCTGCCATAGCGGGAATTGGAATCCAAATTGACGCTGATTGATGTACAAGGCGTTGAGTGTGATTCCGACTCCTGGCTCGACTCGAGAAGAGATCTCGGCGACTTTGGATCGGAGAGCAGCGGCATTGTAGTGACCACCACCAGCAAGCTCGATATGGTAGCCAGCATTGAGGGTAGCGACATTGAGACCGGCTTGGACGGTACAGGGAGTCATTCCTGCGACCATGATGGGGGGCTTTCCCAGTAGTCGGGAGAATGGTGTGTCGATGTGGACTCGACCGTCACTGTTTGTCAGCTTGAACCCGAGTAGGAGCGGGTGAAGACGGCTCTGATGCATGCAGATCACAATTTCGGGAGTACCCTGACTTACAGAGTCTTAACGAGTCTAGGAGACCATTCCTTGGACCAGACAGGTTCTCGCTTGACATTGGCGGCATCGTAGAATTCAGAGCCAGCCTTGCCCTTGGCACCAATGACGACAACTCGTACACCTCGACCTTCGAGTGCTCGGCCAGTGAGGGGACCGATACCGGATGTACCACCTGGTCCAAAGTCGACAGCGTGGGTAGCGGTCGAAGGGAAGTTGCAAGCCTTAGCCCAGTGAATGTGCTTGGTGAAAATCTGGTCGCTGAGGGAAGCGGTCAGATTGGTGGATTCACGTAAGTCGGTTCCTGTCATCAGTACCCGGGGTTTTAAGAATGGAGAGAGCACTTGCCATCCTCGGTGTTGTAAATGGCGATGGCCAGGTCGGAAGCTGACCACAATTCTTGTCCTCCTAGATCCTGCTGCACAAGTTTCTCAGTCTGTCCAGCCAGGTATTCGGAATGGTAAGGGACATTGACGGGCAAGAATCGCATGTTAAAGACTGCTTTACGCTTGGAGAATGGGATCCTTCCCTGATCAAGACCAGGAGGTGCCATGACTTTACGCAGAGCGGTAACGAGACCGTAGAGTGCCTTGGCGGGACCCGTGACGACAAAGGCGGTGGTAGTGTTGTACAGCGATATGCCGATCTGCGAGTTGGAAGGCAGATGGGCATTGACCTTTTTAATATGGCCCTGTAGCGATTTGGCGTTTAGACCATAGACACCCAACATGGGAGTAGGGGCACCTTCATTATTTTCGATGGAATCGGCCACAATGTGCGGTTCGAGCGAGAGCAATGGGAATCCTTCTTGACCTCGTAGACCGAGGTAGAACAAGTGCTTGACGGCTTTGAAGATGTTGGTTTCCAGGCTATCCCACGAGACGGACGAGGCAATGGCAATGGCGGAAACGACACCTTGGGAATGACCGGTAGCTCCCTTGAATAAAGATCGCATTTGACCGGGGTGAACATCGGCAACTCGACAGGCGACGACGTATTGTGCGAATTGAGCGATACCGATCAAGGTCATAGAAAGGGGGATGGAAGCGAGGTATTCCTCCGTTGGATGGGACAAGGTTCCGTCTAGCCATGAAATTAGGTCGAGACCCTGGCCGTAGTAGGTATATCCGTCCATCTCGGCCTTGTCGGCGAGGGGCAAAAGGACCTCGTCGGTGACTTTGGAGAGAAGGTTGTGCAGGAATGGGGTGTAAATGTCGTACAGTGCCTGGAACTCTGCGAAGTAGTGCTGAAGTCAGCGGTAGCTACGAAAATAAACTTACGTCGTTGACACCTTGACCTCCAAAAAGAGCGTAAAGCTCGGCTTTGCCTTCTTTGCTAGCTTCGAGTAAAGCGGGCGAATTTCCAGTCTTGACTTTTGACTCTCCCAATATTTCCCTTGCAGCAGCAAAAGCCTTGTAGTACGCTTTTAGCACCTCTGCTCGGTCCTCAACTTCATATCCCTCGACCAGCGTCTGAATACTGACAGAGCTCAAGAAGAGCTCGTTGAATCGCTCGATAGCGGCGAGTAAGACTTGAGCGAGCTCGGGGCTTGTCGTCTTGTCGGCAGCAAAGGAGAGGAACCGAGCCAGTAGTTTGACTTGAGGTTCGTTTGAAGGGGTATAGACCTCATCCTCGTCGGGGATTGGAACGATATCTTCTTCGACGCCCGCTCGAGAGTCGTGGAAATCCTGAGCGAGAACTTCAGATGCGACCCATGCTGATAAAGGTGATGCGGGAACTAGAAGCGATACTCGAGCTTGGGTGGAATGGAGGACGAGGGGACGTGTGGGTGTGGAGGAAAAGAGTGACGCCATGGCGACTGTTGCACTCGGCTCTCACGGTGCGGTTGGAAGTAGGTAGTATTATCGACTCGAGAGCAGTCGAGGAAGGGTGTAGGTGGAAAATGAATGCTGAAGTATAGCCTGTAGCTAAACTTGTCTCGTTGCTGGTGGAGGGTGTGGGGGAATCGCGTCGTTGGGGCGGGAGTATATTCACGTGGTACAATCTCGGTCATATCGGCTCTATTAGCTACGCGGTCATCGGTCCAAACATTGTCTCCAAGACTGACTATCAATCACCATGGCGAGCAAACCAGTGCGGGAAGCCAACAGGCGTAGAAGCTCTAGTGTCACTCAGGCATTGAAGTATGTATATTCTGTTGTCGTCCAGGCGGAAAGTTGACAGTCAGCCAAATCCCACTCAATCACCAAGAGCGTCAAAAGTGGGTTTAGGTATTTTTGAAATAGGCTGATACCAGAAACCCAGCTGGAGATGGCATCAAACCACTCTCTGGACCAACAAAACCTCGACGGTCGAATCTCATCGACCCGGATCTACCAGACATCTATCGTTCAAAAGGATTCGTTGATGACCTGAAAACAGGGAGATGGATGTTGATCCCTGGCACGTTATGAGATCTGTCCTAGATGCTGGCTAAGAGCTGACCTTCAGCATCATCATTCAAGTTGATGATAATTCCTGTTGCCCTTTACTGGAACCACCGAGCTCTAGTCAACTTTGGTGTATTGAGTAAAGGAACAGCGAATCCGTTTGAACCGCTACTCTGGCCCAGCTACGAACTGGCAAATGGGCACTTCGACAAGGGTGTAAAGGATTGGTTATTTGTTTTCAATCATGTCATCTTCTGGTCTTTGTGAGTCCCTCGGGCGGTGGCGGAGGCGACATGAGGGCTGATAGGTAGTGTCCGTCAGTTCGTCACGCTTAACCTGTTGCGTCCATTCGCTGCTTGGCTCGGACTAAAGAAGGCAAAGCTATTCAGATTCTTGGAACGTAAGTCAGCTGCAATATCCCTGTTGTGCTCGCAAGCTGATATGATAGAGGGTTACGCTGTCGTCTACTTTGGTATAATGGGAACTGTTGGACTTGTAAGCCCAGGCTCTCGTTCCAGGACAAAGCTGATCCCAGATTGTCATGCGCGGTCTACCCATTTGGTGTACGGCTCTCTCCTCCAGAACTGTTTGACGCAAACTGATATGTGGTCTACAAGACCGAATACTTCTGGATCGATTACCCCCACCGGGAAATGATATTCGGTCTGAAGGTCTACTACCTTCTTCAAGCCTCATATTGGGTTCAGCAATTCATCTTACTCGCAGCCAGAGTTGAGAAACCAAGAAAAGACTTCAAAGAGCTTGTCGCCCATGTACGTCTTACACTCGTAGGTCACAGCTGACAGGTAGCATATCGTCACGCTATGGTTGATCGGATGGTCTTACTCTTTCAATTTGACATACATTGGAAATGCGGTTTTTGTTTCGATGGATGTCTCGGATATCTTCCTTGCTGTACGTTGTCTGTCGCTTTCAAGAGGTGAGCTAACGGATAGTTGTCGAAATGCGTCAATTACGTCAATGAATCCGCCTCTGCACCCATCTTTGCCGGTTTCGTTGTTGTAGGTCCTCAGGCGTGACTTCTCCCCAGGATGTTTACTGATGATAGATTTGGAATTATTTCCGAAATTACCAAAATTTCCGTATACTCATCAGTGTATGGTATGAGTGGTACCTTATCCCCGAGGAGAATCGACAAGTATTCCAGCCTTTCCCCGATAGGCAGTACATGCCTCCCTGGATGCGTATTCAGATCTTTATCCCAATCGCGCTATTGCTCTGTATCAATCTCTTCTGGACTGTATTGATCATGAGGATCCTTGTCCGGCGAGTACACTCCTTTCAGCTGTAGTCCGAAAGCTGATGATAGTGCTTTGACGGCAGATCTTAAAGATGAGAGGTCGGATGACGAGGATGAAGAGGAGGTCAAGACGGAGGACAAAGTCAAGGAAGTCACAGGTCTAAAGACAGAGTAGGGAAATAATGGACTCTACGCTCTGTGGTCGACAGACTTGCGCCGGTCTGTGACTATGTGTGGATGTAGCGACACAACCATGCATACACCTTCCTCAATCTCGGCCATATATATGATATCCGGGCCGAAGTACCCAGGCACATTTGATTACCCTGAGTGAATCATTCAATTTCTTATTGTTCTCTGGACATCACTCAATTCACCCTCCCTAGGGGAAAGATGGGGCTGAGACGCAAGCACACATGCAGCTTCATTACTCATTATTGCTTGTCCTCATCGTCACCTGGTACTAAGGTACATCACCTAGCAGAAAAGGAGACACTTTCCTGTGAAATATCCACACACGGACACACGTCAATTCGAAGGTTTTGGACAAAACGCCTCGACCGCTTCCGAACGCCATATACCCCGTCATATACACAACATAGAGTCAAGTCCGACGGAGTGTCAAAGGGGCTTTTGTCCCCTCGGGGCCAAATTTCATTCTCCTGGAACAAAGGATTCAAGGAGACCTCCGCCTGTGCGCAAGCAGCTTCACAATTCGAAAGGGGCTTATTGAAGGGTGCCCAGAGTCGGTCGTACCATTGCTCGAAGGAAGGATAACTTCAATACCGTACTGGGAACATACACTCAATTACTTCTCGGCGGACGTCGGAGTCAATCTCGATAGTCTTGGCTTAAGATTGATCTATTGTCCATTCCTACTCAGTCCCTCGTGTCGACTTGGTCATTAGTATATTACATCACATCGCGGTCATCCACCCATCACAGCTTGATCGTTCACTCCATTCCAGCAGCTATACAGGATGGGAGGCTGTACATCCTCCGAAGCCAATGGGCCAGAATTACAGAGGAGTAGAGAGATTGACAAGATGTTGAAAGAGGTGAGTCCGCTTCTCAACAAGTACAATCGCACAGGCGGGGTGGCTGATTATAGGATGAAAAGCGAATGGCGAAGGAGGTCAAGCTACTACTCCTTGGAGCAGGGGCTAGTGGAAAATCTACAGTGTGAGTGCATCTACCCAATGATAGGAAGATCAGCTGATGATAGCCTGAAGCAAATGCGTTTGATACATAATAAAGGATATACCCCGGATGAAGTTGAGGATTTCAGGTATGTCCAGTCCATCTACGCCACTGGTTCATTGGGCTGATGGCAGAAAAATCGCATTCGAGAACATCACGGCAGGAATGGCAACGATTATCGACATCCTAGATGAACAGGGTATAGCCGTCCTCTCGTCCAATAGACGATATATACAGCTTGTCGATAATCGACCATCACTCAATACCGGTGAACCATTCCCTATTCGGTACTTGGAGCCGTTAAAGGCTCTATGGTTGGATCCAGCTGTACAAAATACGTATGCGAGAGGGCATGAATTTGCCGCTCCAGAAAATCTTGGATAGTAAGCCTTTCCTCTCCCCTTCTTATTTTATGCAATCAAGAGGCTGATGACAGTTTCTACGCAGATCTGGATGCAATGTTCAGACCAAACTGGGTACCCACCGCTCAAGATACCCTCAGACTACGAGCCAAGACTACGGGGATCATTGAAACGCGGTTCCAGATCAATGAATTGACATTCAAGTTGTTTGATGTTGGAGGTCAACGGTCTGAGCGTAGAAAGTGGATTGGAGCTTTTGGTCAGTCTCTCGGGTTTCTGTCTGCTTTATTGTGCTGATGCAACAGAGAGCGTTACTTCAGTCTTGTTCTTGGTCTCTTTGGCAGATTACAATGCTTCCATTATCGAGGATCGAGGTATGCCCCTTTCTCTACTGTATCCCTCGCCTCTCTCCTCTCCTGCATTCTCCTGGTTCACTGTCTTCGAAGTTCTATGGGAGATACTTCATCTTCGCTCCGACTCGTTCGCGCTGACAACAGATGCAAACGGGATGGTAGAAGCCCTAGTCCTTTGGGAATCCGTTGCAAATTCCAATTGGTTCGCTAAATCCTCAATGATCCTCTTCCTAAACAAAGCCGATGTATTCTCCGCCAAAATAAGAGATCCGCAACAACAAATCCACTCGACTTTCCCAGATTACAATGGTAGACCTGGCAATTATCAAGATGGAGTTAGTTATTTCAAACAGAGGTTCCAGAGTTTATCAAGAGGTCAGAAAGAGGTCTATGTCCACGTTACCACTGCTGTAAGTCTATTCGTGAATCGGAGGAAAGGAAGTGCTGATGAGCAGATCGATACTGAGAATTTGAAAGTGATCATGGCTGCTGTTGTCGATACCATCACGCGGAACTCGTTGAGGGATATGGCTATAATTTAGGGATGAGGCTCTTCAGACGATTGTCGAAGACGGCTATCATGATCAATACCTGTTTGCTTCTATTTCCTTCTCTCCTGGTCGGGCTGGTGTACTTAATGCAATCTGTAAAGTAGAGTAATGAGGAACAACAGTCGATATATGATACTGGGTGAAACAAGACCCACCCAGCTTGAAATTGATTCCGCATCGTCATTCCGGCTACCCACAACCTATACTGCATGATCCCTTTTCCCCTTACTCTACCCATACACATACTGTTATACAGTACAGTATAGTACAGTATACTGGTCCACCAGCTGTCTCTACTACTACACTAGAGGTATAGTAGACCCACCTTACAGGGGTAGAGGCAACAAGTCGCGTGAGTTCTCTCATCCTGCCCTTTGTCGCGTCTGTGCTTCTAAAAGAGTTCTGTACACGACTTTGACGCGACGTTGTCCTATCGTGGATGAGGCTTCCACATCGTCACCATAATACCGGCTAGCTGCTAATCATTCAGATCTGTCGTACCTCGTCTCACCGTCACGACTCTTTTCACGAAATGGCTTCTCTAAGAGGTAGAGGTAGAGGAAGGGGCGGTGGAGGTGATTCTCCCAAGTAGGTTCTATACCACTTTTCTGTACCATGCTGACAGATAGAAGGGGAGCATGGCGAGGTGGCGCACCGAACGGCAACGGGAATCAAAATCAGACCCAGAACCAGGACCAGAATGCTAGAGTCAACATTCCGATCATTTCTGGTCCTCCAGGTGGACCTAGGACCTCCATTCATGATCAGTACAGTCCTCGCCTGTCACCTCCTTGCATATCAGCTGACATCTAGCATGGCCGATCTAGGCAAAGTCGATGACAAGTCACGAAAAGGTGCGTTACCATCATCTGACATATATCGTACTGATTAGTAGTAATGCAAACCGATGCCGAGATCGCCGCAGCTGCTCGAGGCAACGCGGGAAGGACGCTTGAACGATGGGTACCCAATGGGACTGATCCCACCATTTCCAATGGATCTCGTGGACCCGCCGACACTGGGACTGGCACCGGAGGTGGAAGAGGTGGCGATGCCGTCGCGTTTGGCAATTCCTCTGCGGGTGGATGGGATCAATTTGAGACCAACAAGAGAATGTTTGGGGGAAATAGCACCTATGACGAAAATATCTATACCACAAGGTTGGATAGGAGTGCACCGGATTATAAGGTCAAGGAGAAGGAGGCAGACAGATTGGCTCAAGAGATTCAAAATGTGCGTCGAGCTGAGGCAGGGTCTATACGGGTTGGCTGATGAGTAGCAATCTTCCACCAACTCTCATATTGCCGAAGAGAGGAATCAAGCTAGTCAAGTGAACAAGGACGAAGAAGAAAAGTGAGTTCCTTTGTAAATCTTCACATTGTTGGGAAGTTAAGATCAGATATTCCGGTGTAGTCAGGAACCCAAATTCTTATGTCCCACCAGCAGCTCGAAAAGCTCCAGGAGGATTCGCAGCAGCAGCCGCTCGAGGTGCTACCGCCAATTCCACTCCTCAAGCCAATGGCAAGCCCACTCTCACTCCTACCCAGCCCCCTGCCCGTTCGAACGCGAGCCCGGCTCCTCCTCCTGCCCCTCCAATCGCCACTTCTGCATCCAACAATCCTGCTTTGCCAGCTACTGCAGAGAAAGGACTCGCTCCTCCCGCCCCGGCTGGTCCGCCTAGGAGTACAAGTGATGGACCTGCTGCCGCCGAGGCGCCAAAGAAGACCTCTCCTTTGCCCGAGAAATTAGGTCTACCCGCCGTGCCCGCCGGTACGGCCTTGGCAAAGACCGAGTCCAAGGTTTGTCATTCCGCCATACGGCTCAGCTATAGCTGACTCCTAGGGTGCACCCAATGTAGTTGCCGAGTACCGCCGATTTGCAGAGGATGAAATGCATCAAGCTCAGAAGTCTGCTCGTGAACGACAATTGGCCGAACTCAAGAAATTCAAAGAGACCTTCAAGGTAGATTTCAGAATGCGACAATTAGCAATTTAGCTGATGTAAGGTGGCACTGCCAGTCCCCAAGGACATGTTACCGATCCTATCCAAGGACGCCGAGAAACAAAAAGAGATTGAAGCTCGAGCCGCTCAGCAAGTCCTTGAATCCAAAGCGAAAGCAGCCATGTCGCCCAAAGTAAATAAAACGGCAAAGCCTCCCGCGACACCAGCAAAAGTACCGATGATGAAAATTCAAGCTATCCCACCATGGAGTGGAGCTAAACCAAAACCACCCGCTGTGCCTATTCCAGAAACCGCCAAACAGGATATCGCACTTGCTACCTCGCCCACTCCCTCTGATGCAGCCAAGAAGCTGAACCCAGCGTCCAAACCGTTCGAGTTCAAACCGAATGTCAAGGCTGCTAGCTTCTTACCTGGCAAACCTGGTCCTTCTACTTCCTCCTCTTTTACGGCTGCCGCTGGACCTTCCACTGCTACGGCTCCGAACCCTTTCTTCTCTCAACCACCTCGAGCTGTGACTGTTAATGCGAAAGACGATTTTGTGCCTTGGAAACATGGTCAGGTACCTCATTCTCATACGATCTGTAAGTCGACTTGAATTCAAGAAAAGATTAAGCTGAAGAGTAGCACCACAATGGCCATTTTCCGGCGGAGCACGCTATGCAGGCAACGGTCCGATGGGCACTAGCCCTGAAAATTTCACCGGTCCTCCCATGATGTCACCCATCGTCGGTGGTCCTCAGCCAAACATGGGTCAGGCGCCAATGGCTTATATGCGTTATGTGAGTTTCGCACATCCTCGTGTATTCATGCTAATACGGTAGCCGGGCATGCCTCCACCCAACATGTCTGGTGGGCCCATGTTCTCGCCTAACCACAACTACACCCCATTACCCGGTGGACCTTCTATGCACATGAATGGTCCACCTAATGGTAGTAAGTCGTTCCTGTTTGACATGATCATGGCTGATTTCAGTGCCACCAATGTTTTACCCAAATGGCCGTATGTTTTCAATTTGATCGAGTGATATATGCCTGACATTTAGCGCCTCCTTTCATGTTCAATCCGAATGCACGTCCGCCGCATGGAATGCAGGGTAATCCTGGTCCACCCGGACCTGGGCCAGGAATGAACAACCACGGTCATGGACAACCTCACCATATGAATATACCCCATCATCCAGGTCAAGGACCACCACCTCAATTCTACAATCCAAATCTACCAACACCACAACATACCCCTCATCGTACGTCTCTTTTCTTTTGTTCATGCGGGATGAGCTGATTCAATAGTCCAAAACAACATGCAGTTCCCACCACCATCTCAATTCCAGATGAGCCCCGTTCCTGGACATGGAAATGGATTCGAAGGACCAGGTCCAGGGAATGCAAATGGGAATGGGCCATCGCCTGGTCCTGGACAAGAACCTCGGCGCTAGTCTACGATTTGATTTTCCTTTTTGATCAGGATACATCGTGTCGTGTCTTGAGGATTGGGAGGATCGGGATGATGAGGCGGGATATCTGCGTAGATTGTTATGCACCTGTCAATTGTCATCATCTCTTCTTCGTGTCAGGCTCGATCCGACGTTTTTTCATTACGGTTCCCCAATCAGAGCAGGAGAGCAAGACGTATAAGTGCATTCTGAATATAGAGGTGTATAGCAAAGTTGAAGAGGAAACGAGGGTCGTACAGGGAAGAAACCGGAGGTAGACCTAGAAAATCGCATCTGCACAACAACAACATGCCACTAGTATTATCAGTCTCGGGTCCTACATTGGTATGATTGTACTTACTACCAGCACAACAAGCTGTCATGGCCGTACAACATCCGCCTCCACCACCTTGTTTCTGGGGTTGAACGTAAACTTGCTGAGGTTGGGGCTGGGGTGCGCTGCCAGTTAGATACATCCTCATTCTGGATTACGCTCGATCGGCAGGTATGTACGACTTACTATTCTGTCATGAGAGAAAGAAGGTGGTTAGCTTAGCTTACCAATCATGGAGTCAAGGGAACATACGACCTGATTGTTGATACGATTGCTGTACGTCAGCGCAACTTCTCGTGAAAATAATAGGAAGGCCAGGGCAAAAAGGGAAACACTTACCTGAGGTGCTGGTGGGTAATATCCACCTCCTTGCTGTTGACCGTATTGAGGTTGTCCATATTGCTGCTGACCATATTGCTGTTGTCCATATTGAGGTTGTCCGTACTGTTGCTGACCGTATTGCTGTTGTTGGGGGTATCCTCCTCCTCCTCCCCTACTTGTCAGTGTGGACTCTTGGTGCCCTCTTGCCCTAATCCCGTGAAGATTATGCTGTAGCATATCGAACCCATAATCTAAGTCCTAATTGGGCCATGCAGGCGATTGCAAACTAGATTGTCGAGTGACTTACTGATTATTGTAAAACTACCGTCAACAACCATCACTGAGATCTTGAACTCACATCTTTCGCAGACATTTTTTGTGTTTATGTTCTGGTCTTCTGGATATATGGGGTAGCAGTTGATCGCTGTCAATCAAGCTGATCTATACCTATATACAGTATACAGTATACTAAGAGTGAACGAATGCCGGATACTGCGAGACACTGCAATTCAATCGATTCACTCATGTCTTGAAATTAAGGGTAACAAGCTCAGAAATTGTAAAACTTCAGGGTCCAATGATGTTTGCAATAGCATTTGTCAAGTTTATATCTCTATCTCTCAAGCTGGCTCCCTATTCTCGCTTCCTCATCCTTCTGCGCAGCCTCCTGCTTTCGCTTCCTACGACCAGCTGGCCTTGACCATCAGCCATCTTTTGATCTTCCGGCTTCTATCCATGAACTCCAGTACCGCCACTAAAAACAGCAATAACCAGGCGATGATGAGTACTGTCATCAGCTGATTTTCCAAGTCCATGCGGTGTTTACTAACAGACAAAACCAGTATTGAAGCCTCCGGATGATGCTTGTAGACCTGCCGAAATACAGACGCAAAACAGTAGAACCACATTGACACCAGTAAATAACCTCGATATCCTATACGCAAATCTCTTGAATCCACTCGCATCGGTCTTGCCGAGAATTCTTCTTCGGATCCAGCTGTTTTTCATCTTTTCCTCTAATTTGGCAACACCTTCACCTCCTTCACGAGGAGGTTCTTCTTTCCAAGAGCGGAGAATGTGGAAGAGGAATGCGTAAAGGATCAGGATGAAGGAGCAGAAGGCTGCTAAGCCTGTTTGGAGGTGGAACGAGGTGGGAGACGAGGAATCAGAGGGGGCACGTTTCGTTGCTGCTGTTGTTGTTGAGCCTGATATCAGCATTGATTCACATCTCGTTACGGAACTCACCACCACTAGAAGGAGCACCTAGCCAGGAAGTACAGGTACTTCCACTGCAACTACCTGTCCATCAGCACTATCCGTAAACACGAGGAAAGACTCACTTAGCAGGCCGACCGTATCGGTGCCTTTCATGCTTATTGCGGTAAACCCATTCGGCTCGACCAGAAGTAGGAGGATCAAGAGGATTATTGTGATGAGCTCCAGGATGATGAGGCGTATTGGCGGTTTGTAATTGTGAAAAAGGCTTTCGGCATGATCCTCCTCATCCGCCCCTCTTCCGTCCCCCTCATGGTCTCCATCGTATGTCACGTCCCGATTCTCGCGATCTTTCCCTTTACTTATCGCTTCTGCGTCTGCCCTCAGTCTTCTGGCCTTGCGTTCGGCTGCGTCTACGTCAGATCTTCGTGACATGTTATCCCTATGACGCCGCGAATCTGCGGCTCTTGGTTCTTAGTGTGCTGTTGTGTACTTTTGGTCGCGCTATCGGATATAGTAGGTGGTGTGAATGAGAGATGGGCGACAACGATGCCAGCTGGGTGTATGACGATAAGCTCTTCCGAAACATCGTTCTTCAATGACCCACGGTACAGATGTCAAAGGACCATTCAGGAGGTCGGGAAAGGATGACCAGGGACATGATCGGCGGTACTGTACTTTGCAGATCACAAAAACTCCATTAAGACCTGCAGATCCTCTCTATGAACCTTACAGAAATCCTTTAAGCGCACATCCCCTAAAACGCACGAACACTATGCTTATGCATCATGTTTTTCGGTATGTCTTCCGAAATTGTTCGAATTCAATATACCCCGATAAACGACTCTATCCCAATTATCATCCCATGTCGTCCATTCATCTTCCATTTCTTCTGTCCGTCTATAATCGGATCTTTTTGCCGTTGAGGCTTCGCTTCGTTTGATTTGGTCAACAAAGTAGGAGTGCAATTTATCGAGCCTTGCTGATTTAGGGAATCCGGCAAGCGTATCCTGTCGATTAGTTTCGTTAATATGATTGCAGAGTAGAACTTGCAATAATCTGTTCCCCTAATTCCTCTCCCGTATTGAATACTAGTCCGTTCTCACCATGTTCTACTAATTCGTCGATACATCCAAATCCCTTTGCCAAGACCGGTACCCCACATCCGAACATATCCACCACTTTCATTGGCAGGTCCCGTCCGGAGCTACTGGTATGTAGACTGACGCCCAGATCCGCACATCCAAGCAATGTCGGATAATCTTTGGCCGGCAAAAAATGACATCTGACACAAACGTCTTTCCAGGTCGATCTCTCCCGTTCAGCTACTGCTTTTTCGAAAGGAACTCGCAGAGCCCCCTTGCCAGTGATCACCATGAATAACTTCGGCAGCTTTTTGCCTGTCGTGATGGCTTCTTGGTACTCGTCGAGAGCCGTAAGGAGTAATGAGAAGTCCTCGTCCGCGGTCCAAGATGTAGAAGAGAGGAGCAAGGCAGGTCGGTCGGGGCGGAGTTCGGGCATACCTGCTCTCAAGATTGTGAATGCCGTTTCAGGCTGGTTGTCATGAATGGGCAGGAATGCTTCGGGAAGCTCTGGGCATAGATCGGGAATCAGACGTCGGCATAATTCAGCTTGATGAATCGCGCCAGTTCTGCTAAAATGCGTAGGTGGTCGATCGTGCAGTATAGCTCGGCGTCCCCTTTCATCAGCGTCAATATCATGGGTTGTTCCGATGCGAAAACTTACTCCAGTGCCCACTCGTCCGCCAAGAATTTCTCTAATGCTTTGGTCACGAACAGATGTGCATATGCCTTCTTCCCAAAATGCGACTCGAACCATTTCGCAACCTTTACAAGCACCGATTGTTCTCCCGTCCTCATGGCCAATATTGAATATCCAGTGTTGTGCCAATCGATGATCAATTTCGCCTTGGTGACATGGGCGATGAAACAAGCGAGTGCCAAGGTAGGGATAGAAGGTGGATTTTGAACCATGATTACTTCTGGGTGGACAGGTAAAGTGAACAAAGCGATTTGGAGGACCGAAATCACTTGATAGAGTATACGTACGGGAGCTCGGATGATCCATGGTAACCGCATGATCAATTTCGGGGGCGAGGCGATAGGCCGCGGATGGATATGGGGGGTCTCGAGTAGACTTGGCATTAATGGCGTATCGTCGTAACCAACAAGTACTGCTTCCCAGTCATGACGAGCGAATGATGAAGCATGATACATCATCCTCGGACTCCTGCCCATATCCCCAAGCACAATGATCATGGCGACATGCTTGCGGTGGGGTTTGTTCCGGATATGCCGTATCATGTAGAGCCCAGTTAGGAGGACTGGAAGGACTATAGCTGCCGCCGTCGCGACCATTATTCTCCATGATAGTATCGCCGGTTCAATTGCTGACAGCATCGAGCTCAAAGTCGGCATCTTGCCTGGTGGACCCTCTCCCCTTTGTCGAATGTGGGTAGATGGATGGTAACCGAAAGATCCAAATGTCTGATGTTAAGAGTGGAGGTAAATTTACGTAAGCTGTTCCTAGAAAATATCGAGCCTCTTGTTGTCCATTTAATTCAACTGTATACTATACTTACTCTCCCCTTGCTTACTGTAAGATGGCAAATAGCGGCAAGGAAGCGGTCAGGCTATGCGAGAGAATAGTCCGTCAAGCTTTCGGTGATGTCGTCTGCGTAAGCTATCTCTATCGGAGACTCGAGTTATAGCTAATCCCCAGAGGGTGGCTTCGACCCTACTCAACAGGGGTAGACTAGGTGTTACAGCCATATCACGACTTTCTGCTGTCTCACGAAACAACACACTTGCAGCAGTATTGCTATTGGTCCAGCACAATTTAGTACTCAGTAACGGAGCCTCTTTGCTCGGGACGGGAGATGAGGAATTATTCGAATTCGACGTTCAAGAATGCCTGATGAGGTTGAGATGGAGCAAGATATTGAGTCTGACGGAAGAGAAGCTTGGGCCTGTGGTACGTCAAGTACTTGACGACTGATCTGATGACAGGCTGTCGAGGTCGTCCGGCATTTGATGGTATTTGGGAAACTGAAAGCGCCGGACATTGTGACCTTGTCAGGAGCACTTCATGATCCTACACGTAAGTCATTCTGTGTGATGGAGCTGATTGGACAGGCGCGATAGAAGTAACGGAAGCTACTGTAGCACTTGTACGGAGTCGGCTCGTGCATCCCACGAGGCCAGAGCTGCAGGTCTTGGCTTCGGAACAGAGTCGGCGTCGGTTTGAGGTGAGCTTCGTTTTACTGTAGATCTCCGATTGAGCTGACGAGGTAGCGCCTGAAACGTGAAAAACTCACTTTCAAAGGTCAAGTCATGCTTTCCGCTACCGAGCTCGACAATACTACACGGCAAGCAGCACATGAAACGGCAGAAGAACGGCTGGGATGGAAAGACATCAATCATGTTTTGGTTGCGACGGAACGACCAAAGAAAAAGACAAAGAAATCCAGTGGACCTGATATCGAATATTCTCTCAAACCCAATGTATGTTTACGACTCAACTACGACCGGTTCAACGTGCATATCCGGGATCAAGTCATTGTACATGCCACGGAAGAAAGATGGAACAAAGGTGCGGGAGTCATCATGCGTGCCATTCTAGCTGCTGCGATGAAGGATGAATCAACAATGTCGGACGATCGTACGCATATGGCAGTCAACATCAATGAAATCATCGACAAAATTCCCAAAGATAAAGTTGGAAAGATAGTTGATGGGATGGAAGGATCAAAAGCATCTCGATACGCTGATGCTGTGAAACAATTCTTGAGATTGATGGCGGAAGAGGACGCTGTCATGGGTAGCGGGAACCCCTTTTTGAGTTTCGAACCTGGATCGAGTGCGTATAAAGTGGAATTTGAGCGGATAGCAGTCAAGTTGAGGGAGAATTTGATGGCGAAATTGGTCAGGGAGAGACTGGGGGAACCGGCAGCGAGGGTACTTGCCGTTGTTGCTAGGGCTGGCAAAGTGTCAGAAACCACTGTACGTCCCTACTTTCTATTCTTCAGGGCGGACACTGATCCCAGGTACGAGACTACGCAATGATACAACTCAAAGACGCACGCCATTACCTTGCCGAACTGCAGAAATTATCCTTAGTTGAAACGCAAGAAGTCCCCAAGACAGCCGTAAAATCTCGAATGGGTCTCCCTTCTTCATCAGAATGGCATCTATGGCAAATGGATCTCGCACGTGTCTACAATACCCTCCTCCAGTCGGTCTACAAGACTCTAGGGAATATCGTCCAACGTCGCGAAACGGAATTGGAAAGTAAACAGACTGTTCTCACCAGAGAAAAGGTTGCAGGGGAGAGGGAACGTCTACCGAGGAAAGATGTTGATGAGTTGGTCGAACTAGATGATACGAGAAAGAAGATGGGACTTGCGGAACTGCGGTCCGAGATGGTCGTTTTCATGTTGAGGGACATGCCTGGTTTCCCGGGGAACAAGGTCTAATGTAGAGGATACATGCAGGCTTAACGACGAAATGATATCATCTACCTACGTGCAACTCTCTCCAACCAAGCTGCCCTGATGAGTCAGCCATAACTTCATGCAAAACAGGCCAAAACTACCACCAGTCACTGTCTCTCGCAGTGGCACTCGCATGCACCGCGCAATGCCAAACCCTCCTCCTCGACCTCCAAGCATCACTGTACAGCCACCAGTACAGCACGTCTCGTGCCGTCAATCCATGCACAACCTCTTCCTCCTTCTCCCATAGCGAGCGCTCTGACCTCCTCTGCGTACTCTCTCTCACGCATGACAAAGCGTCCTGTATGGGACCCATGAAAGCCTCTTGCAGAGCAATCCAAACTTGACCCATACCGCCCGTTCCGCTCGGGTTGGCTCTCCATCGCTGAACTAGATCGTCCCTGTATCGGCCGACATCCTCAATGACAAGTTGAGTCCATGTCGATTCCGGAAGGTGAAGTCGTCGAAAGGATTGGCTGGTTCGGCAGAGTGAGAGAAGGTCTTGCAGGTGTTGACTCGGGTTTACAGGTTGTTTTTCGCCGTTATGGAGGACGAGTTGGGCAAAATTGGTGATGATATGAGAGGGCAAGGTCTTGATAGGTGACGGCAAAGGTTCAGTCAAGTGAGAGACGCTGTTGGGTAAGGCGTAGTTCATAGGATCGTCGAGGGTGAGTGGGCATCGCAGGTCAGTCTGTGTATCAGAATTATAAGCTGTTCGCGTGTAAGAACTTACAGGCAGCAAGTGAGATCCCTCAATCGCACTCCAGCGACCTCTCTGGTCCGCCGTACCCATCCAAGTACTCTCAAGTCTCTCTCTCTCGGTGGATTTCGAGCCCGATGGCGTCCAAGGTCCAAAACCTACATACCTAGGAATACTATACCCAATCATCATTCGTTCATCATGTAATGATCCGCAATTGAACATTCCCGATTTGACGACACCAAGTACAGCTCTAAGACAGTACAGATGGATGGAGATGATCCTTTTATGAGGATTTAAAGCGTCCCTAGAGTCGGTAGGTGGGAGGGGGAAGGGGAGAATACCGGTAGATGGCTGGAGATGGTGGTATTGGTGTAGCCATGCTGGAGTTGGTAGGCTGTGAGCGAGCTTGGTAAGGGCAAGGTCAGGTTCTTCGGGTTGTGGAGTAGCAAGTCGTGGAGTCAGACATGGGGCAGAGCATATACCGCAGTAGTAGGGTATCGCTTGTGATTTGAGCACAGTGATGGGATCAAGTTGGAGATCGGAATTGGGAGAGGGTTCAGAGATGATCAATGTCATTTTGGTATTTCACTTATCCTTGGTCTGATAGGTTGATAGGTAGATGAAGAGGTAAGGGGGAAAGTAAGAGCTATGTTGAACATGGTGGAGACCTATATGCGACAGGGTAGAAATGACTTCTTTTGATCGACCGAAGATCCTTTGTAGCTCAGCTCCATGGACTTCCTTTCACCTCGCATCGGCAAGCGTATCACGTCGTGAACCCGGTCGCTAGCTAGGAGAGCCTCAGTGGTGTGTCAATGCATGTATGTAATTCACTCTAGTGCATGTCCTATATATCAGTGAGACCCCTCACATTCTTCGGAACTCACCTTTCATCGGTATCCTCAAAGCCTCCTTGTCGGTAATCGTGAGCTCGTGTATCTTTTCTCGGAAAAGGTACCTGACCCGCATCTTTTTGGTCTCTCCAATACAAGGATCGTAAAACCCAAGTATATCGGATTTACTCCTTCCACCAGGAATAGTAGCCTTACTATCCTGTACCAAGCTCTGCAATGGGATAGTGACATCTATAACCATTGGCCCGCCATGTGCGTCTTCTTCCGGATGACGGATCCCGCGATCGGTGAAAGCTGATGCGAGCCCATAATCCGCTTGTAGGATTATCAAGCCATTCTTGGCACGTTCGGTCGTCATTTTCGTTTCGGCAGAACGCGTCAATAGGCGTATAGCGTCTTCTGCTTCTGCTTTCTTTTGACTGATGAATTCTGCGTTTTCCTCTCGGAGTTCCTTGACCCGCCTGCGTGTCAAAGAGGTTCATTTGTGGATGTACGTCAACGTACTCTGTTATTCTGCGGCGCTTGCGTGGCAGTAGGTAGAGTCGGTACAATGCGAGATAGGCCGCGACAGGCATGACTGTCGAGCCAAAGACCACATACGGATTGAGATTATGCGATAGCAGTATCGGCACAGAGACGCGCTGTCCTAAACGGCTGAATCTACATCGTTAGCCACGTTCTTGAAAAGGCAACAGAGAAACGCGCTTGAGACGCATCGTTACACCCCCACCATAGGCAAGCTGTACCATCATTCCCGCTCTGACATTCGTAGTGACCTTGCCTTCTCCGTCCACAAATGCATTGATCCCTGTATCAGTTCCAATAGCCGCTCCGACCTTGACTTTAAGGCCGCCAAAGACTCGAGTGGACCAATCTGCCGAAATGTGATTTGCGATGACTCCAGCTTGAGTCTCTAAAGTCCATCCACTCCCATCCCTTATCGTTGTCGTTAGAGCTACCGATAGAGCTGATCGGTCGGCGCGGGCTAATTGAGCAGGAAGGTATTTTCCCCATGACCCCAGTGTCCAAAACCCGGATTTAAACGTGATGAGACCGGTCGTGTTGGCGTATATACGTCGGCCGAGGGTGATTGACGTAGTTGGAGGAGCTAGGAATGTCTGCGAGATCGAATTGACCGTCACAAAACTGGCTGTGAGAATTGGGTTCCAGCTAGCCGAGGGGGAACTTACGTGTTCTCATCCACAGTGTATGTGGCTTTCCCAGTCAAGACCCTTGGATTCAGTAAACCCGCTCCTCCCTCAACCCAGAACTTTGGCGAAAATTGATGCCTGATTGTCCCTACTACATTCCCGCCTCCAGCCCCATTCCGACTGGCCATCTGTCCCGTTACTTGCAATTGGGTCTTATCCCCAACAGGCGTCTCGAAAGAATGTTTCATAACAATCTGCCCCGGCCTCACTCGCTGCAGCCTGGCCAGAAGTGTATGGGAGATGGCATCGGGATCTTTGAAGGCTGTTCGAGGGACGAACACGGCTCGAGCATCCAGTACCAAATTGATATCCCCCTTTGGCTTGATCAAAGCCTCGGCGTCTATACGCCTCTTTTCTCCTGCTTGACGTTGGAATTCAGCTTTCATCTCCTCCTGCGTCCGGATACGAGGTCCAAGCTCCCATGATGTCTTTAAGCCCTCTTCACCGAATAAATCGTATATCGTCCTTTTGGTCGAATCTGTTAAAATCTCGTACGCCCTCTGAATAGCCGTAAATCGTCCATGAGCAGATAATCTTGACCGATCATCTCGTTGTCGGTCTGGATGAAACGTTGTCGCTAATGATCGGTATCGATCACGGATCTCTGCCTCCGATGCATCCCGAGCGAGATTGAGAATAGTGTATAGCGATTCATCTGACGAGTCATCTACTCGCTCATCGGCGAGAAGCGGTTCGAGAGGGGGCGAAGATGGTCGGACAGGTCCATCACGAGTTTGAGGAAATGTCCGTAGGAAAGTGGACGTAGGGCCCGGATCGTCCATTGTTATCTAATCTGTCTAAGCATGTGTATAGGGTATATAGAGGGTAGCTAGATCGCTTCTAGACGACCTATATGGTGCCCGGCGGGCTCCGCCTCCACCTTGCAGCGACTCGGACTCTTGCCGAAATATCAGCTCTCTCCTCTGCTCTCTTTATACCTTGTCTATTTTTCTGACCCGGCTATGTCGCTGAACAAGTCGGTAGCCATGTCGCCTGTCAGTACGTCTCGGAATCATGATGAGAGCGATCCCGATCACGAAGCCCTCATGTCGTATGGCCAGCCGGGGCCATCCCGGTTAGAAGCGACACCACCTCCACCGTGGTGGGTCGAGAACGACTTCCTACATCCTCGAGTACAGGAATTCATCGAAGCAAACGTCGGCTTATGCCTCGTATGTGCCTCTCAGCTTTTCTTTGTCCTCATGAATGTCACTGTCAAATACTTCATCTCATCTACCGAAATCTCAATCCCATCTTTGATACTGGTACGACAGGGAATGACTTCATTCGGATGTATAGTCACACTGTATTACCTCCAGAACCCGAATCCGATTCTTGGCCCTCCCGATGTCCGCAGATTACTTGTTCCAAGAGGTCTACTTGGTACTGGGGGTTTAATTACGACATATCAGAGTTTCCGAGGATTGAGTGTTAGCGATACTACCGCTATTCAGTTCCTCACCCCGACTTGCCTCATGATACTAGGATTTTTAGTGTTGAAAGAAAGACCAACTAGGAGAGAATTGGTCTCAGGTTTACTGTGTTTAGGAGGAGTTATGCTTGTCTCGAGACCTGCTTTTCTGTTTGGAAGATTGGCAGAAGATGGGGATGTAGAAGTACCGGCCGGAAGGGTCAATCTACCGGGACAAGCCGAGGAGCCATCAAACAGATCCTCTAGGACCACAGGAGTGATTTATGCTTTCTGTTCAGTCTTTTGCTCCTCCATGGCTTGTAAGCATGTGTCTTGCCTGAAGCGGATATCGCTCACCTATAGACATGTTGATCCGGGCGATTGGAAAACGAGCACATGCTCTACATTCAATGGCATACTTTGCTTATTGCTGCTGCATCCTGTCACTCCCGTAAGTCAGTAACCACCCCTGCTATCCTTCGCTCACGTAATAGCATTGTCCTTTTCGTCCCAGGCCAGGGGTACATGCCTACCACCTTCAAGGAATTATTCTTCATCGTCCTGATAGGTGTAGGTCCCACTGTATATCCTTTTCGTCGTGGTGGCTGATGGTCAGATCTTTGGGTTTTGCGGCCAAACATTCGTGACTCTTGGATTACAACGTGAAAAAGCAGGACGAGCAAGTCTAGCACTTTACACTTCGGTATTTTTCGCCATCATCCTTGAATTGTTCATATTTCATACATTACCCTCTTTCCTGAGTCTTATCGGGGTTTCAATCATCTTGACATCAGCAGCTTGGGTCGCTGTGAGTATTTATACATCTTTACTCGCTTTAAGGCTTATGGGTAGATTCAAAAGAAAGCGCCAGAAGTCGTTACAAGAGATGAAGAATCTCTTTCTGTTTCGCGAGCTACTTCGCCTCTACCATCACCTGGTATCACCACGCGGAGAGGGGAACATTATTCATATGCAACTGTACCGGGTGAGGATGATACATACTTCAGCTCGCAAGGTGGTGGGGAGGGAAAGGGACAGGGTGGATTGTCTGTGCCCCGGAGTGGTGGTCCTAGTTGATTCGTATCGGAGAGCATACAGCATATATCATAGCATTAATTCTGAATGTATATATTGTTCTTGATTCATCGCAATCTGATCGGACGTGATATACATGCATTTGCTTATGACGTGGATTGTATGATACGTACTATACTTCTTTATACCTTGCTCATGAAATTGCTTAGGCTCAATTCGCTATATTCATCCTCGGGAGGAAGTTCATCCAATCTGATTATCTGTCAGTATGATCCCACAGTGATAAGTCGACCATAAAAACACTCACCCCTCAAGGATCTTACTAGCCGACACCGGTCCTTTCGTCTCCTTTTTCTTCGGTACTTCGCCCTCTGCCGATACCTTGAACAAGTCGAGGACTTCTCCTGTATTCATTGACCCCAGTCCTGAGTTCTGTTGAGTAACAACTGAAGATGCGATATTCATCTTGAATCGTTGCAGACTATCATTAGCCAATACTCAGATCAGTGGTGCACGTAGACATACCCCATAATCTTCTCCTCTAAGGTTCCTCTCGTGATCAGTCTGTATACGTTGACGACCTTTCTCTGACCTAATCGATGTGCTCGGTCCATAGCTTGTAAATCCTTCATTGGGTTCCAATCGTGATCAACAAAGATCACTGTATCCGCTCCCGTCAAATTCAATCCAAGCCCTCCTACACTAGTGGTGAGGAGTAGGACATCAATCCTGGGATCTCCGTTGAATGTCTGTACGATAGCATGTCGTTTACTTGGATCAGTCGATCCGTCCATTCGCATATACTTGACAGAGGGCATCAGGGCAGCGAACAGGTCTCGTTCGATCAAGTCGAGCATTGGCCGGAGTTGACAAAAGATGAGGACTCGATGTTGTGACATTTCATCCGATTTGTCGGTAGCTGGTAGACCGATTCCGCAATCTGTCAGCAATTGCCTTTCATCAGCTAAGGTTTTACGAGTGCTTTGATCGAGAGACGTACTTGAGGGCCTCGAGTTTTGGTGAATGCGAAATATCCCTGATATCCGTATTACCCCCCAAATCAGCCAGCAGCCTCTTTGCCCTCCCTTCTTCACCCTGCAAAACCAAAGCTGGGTGATTACAAAGTTTCCTCAGATATTGTAGACTCTGGAAAACGTGTTGAGTTTTACCTTGCTCTGCACCTCCCTCGACTTCCTCACCCGCTTCATTCGCAGCTGTTGATTTCGAGTATTCATCGTATAGCCTCTTTTGAATATCTGATAATTCACAGTGATAATCTTGAATGATTTTCGGTGGAAGGTCGGAAAGTACATCTTCTTTGAGTCGACGAAGGAGGAATGGGAGGACTTGTTTGTGTAAAGCTTCCAGAGCCGACGTTGCTATTCATCAGCACGACTCACACAGATTCGAAAGTGGACATACCTAGTTCACGTTCCTTTGGTGTCGCCTTACCATCACGATCTGCTAAGATCGGTTTCGAAAATCGATCATTGAATACCCGCTCATTGCCCAGGAAACCAGGCATGAGGAAATCGAACAAACTCCATAATTCCAATACGTTATTCTGGATAGGCGTTCCACTCAACAATAGACGATGTTGAGCTTTCAATTGCTTGATAGCAGCCGATAATTTTGTTTTGGGATTCTTGATGATATGTCCTTCATCCAATACGCAATAGAGCCAATTGACTTTTGATAAGAAATCGATATCGGCCCTGATAGTCTCGTACGAAGCGATAATTACGTCTGTCGTCGATGCTGTGATTTTGGATCGAAGGGAGGCACGTTGTGAAGTCGATCCGGTATATTGGACTGGACGAAGGTAATCGGTGAATTTCCCGATTTCATGATACCAGTGCCCGCATAATGTGGGTGGACAGACGATGAGTGAGGGTAGATGGGCCGAGTCGACTGATCCAGTCAGACGATGTTTCTCGGCTCTCTCGTAATGTTTGGATCCGATAATACAGATCGATTGCAGACTCTTGCCAAGCCCCATATCTATAGATCAGCGTACGTCTCCCCGGTCGAAGGGATAAACATACCGTCACAAAGGATACCGTGAAGCTGATATTTCGCCAAGAAAGCCAACCAGCTTACTCCATCCTTCTGATACTGCCTCAAATCCGCCTTGATGTCGATCGGGACCTGATACTGCTCGGCTTTGCTCCCATCAAGTAATTGCATGAGGAATTTTCGTTCTTCATCCCTCTTTGCTAGTAATTCAGGCGAGAATCCAGGTGGATCGGGGATACCAGCTTCAAGAGGCACCATCTTGACCAAGGCTGCGAATGTGGATGTGGATAGAAGTCGGACTTGTTCGTCTGGATCCGACATACGACCAAGAGTCGGGACAATCAGGAAGAGGACATAGGGTAATGCTTTGATTTCAAGTGTTTTAATGATATCTGTGTATCAGTCCTGCTCTTGCTGATTTTATGTCGAACATACGATGAACAGCCTCAATGGCACCTTGCCTCGATTCTATACGCCCAGCATCCCCAATGAGTGGTACCACTTCATCTACCATACGTCTCATTCCCTCCTCGGTCATCACATCGCATAATGCTGCTAGGCATTTGGCCGCTGTGGTCCGTACCAACGAGTAGCTGGATTGGAGAGCCATGACGATGAAAGGGAATAGAGTAATCAAGTGAGAGTGTAGTGATTTGTCCAGGAACGGGGCAGTGAGTCGCAACGAAGTGAGGGCGTCAATTACGTCTTGGCCGGAAGACACATTTGCGGCAAGTAAGGCATCGGTCTGCTCGACACTTTGACCTGATATTTAGTACCAACATACCCTCTTCTGAGCTCTAAACTTACCATTAAAAGCAGTGTGCAAAGGGGCACTAATGCCCTCCCAAAATTTGCCAACTCGATCAAACAGTCCTCCTTGGAAACTCGCTGCAATCCTCTCGAAAGCCAACAGCGCACCTCGTCTCATGATCCGCATTGAAATCTGTTGCTCCGTTTCTTCCTCCTCTACCCCCTTGACCACTTTCTTGGGTTTCTCGTCCTTAAGCGACAGTATGCCATCGCTAGTAGGTTTGAAGATTGGGTTGATGGCTGTATCCTGACAAAGGAAAGTGAACAGGTTCTTGACTACCTTATCGGACGGATTGGGGCCCTTGTGTAAAGATGATCCGCAGAAATCAATAAGGGCAGCTGCGGAGTCTGCAGAGCGTGATTGTAAAACATGATTCTCTTCTTTCTGACTCATCAGCTTGACTCAGAAATTTAGACATACCTTGATAGAATCCATAATGGCCTTGACGACAGGTCCAATTTTGGCGGGAAGCGTTTGTAGTGCCACAAGAGCACCGCCAATCCCAGCCATGACTTGGGTATCATATCTCTCCTTCATAACCCCGTACTTCCCCACGGAGATCATGATTCGCATCTGTCTCTCTTTCAAATTGGGCAACACATTCTTGCTAGCGTGCTTGGATAGTAACTTCGATAGCGCATCGAAGTGGTTTGAAACGACGGTTTGAGCGGTTGTGAGAGTGAACGATTGCGGGGATGAACTGACCGAATCGACCGTACTGGGAATAGCCGGTATACGATCTTTCGAGACTTTGCCCTCGGTGTTGAAGGCCGTCATCAAGGCCTGGCAATCTACATGGATCCGCTTGAGGAGAGCATTCATTTCCGAATAAGTCGCAGGACGAGGTCGCTCGAAATGCCCAAGAAGTATGGTAGTCACTTCTGCAGCCAATGGGTCTGATTTTGCCACCCCGGCAGCGGACCACTCGGTAATGACGGATGAGGCCATGTAAACTTGGTGAGCTGATGGTGAGGCCAAATAAGATTTGAGTAGCATCAATTCGTCATCCTGGGAAGTCAGCTTTATTATACTCCTTTAAGTGAACAAGACGCGCCTGGAAGACCAAACATTTGTGTAATCCAGCCAAAGCCTTGGCTCCAGCTAACCTCGTCTCCATCACTGATTCAGCATCTAGTAAACTAAGATCACCGTCCATCATTGGTTTGTCCACATTGTGTGCCGTGCTAGCCTTGGCGACTTTGGTAAAGAGGGACGATTCAAGTCGAGCTCCAGGAGGAGTCATGATCATCTGGTACCATTCTCCCAAATTGTCCCCTACTGTCAACAGCAGCGCCTCGGGATTTGATGCGAGCTGTGATATCGCAATACTGAATGCAGTGAATGATGTTGTGCGGATATCAGACCTGGTCTCCAGTACGAGATTTTGAAACAATAGAGCGAAAAAGGTCGAGGTCTGCCATTGAGTTTGGGAGAGTGAAGTGGAAGCTGTAAAGGTCTGTAAAACACGAGCGACTGCCAGTCGGACAGTAGAGATTGAATGTCGGATGAAGGCGTATATTCGTGTGATCTTGGCTTGACGAGGTTGACTGATATGTCAGCTTATGCTAAAGAAGATGACTGTGAGAAGATTACCCCGTGCTATCGACCTCACTCATGACCGCCATGACCTGTGGATGGGCGATCATTGCGCCTATTGTCAGTCTCATCCAGTAAGTAGGAACATACCCAGCAGATCCATGACTGCTCCAGTACTACTTCCGAGGTCATCGCCACCCTCTGCCAAGCAATCCCAAAGGGTATCGACCACACTGCAGAGCTCTTCGTGGGAAAGACCGGTCGCCAGAATGTCGGTAATTGGGGTCAGAGCTGAAGCAGCAACCGTCCGAACATCATCGTCCACATCCCGCAGGCTGGTATCAGCATTGACCATTCTGCAGAGAAAGCGCTTACGCGAGTATAGCAGCATCCACGACATCCTGTAGTAATCCACCCGACGGCTTGACATCCTCAGACTTGACTTCCTCTGACTTGACAGATGGAAGTAGCAAGTCGCCTCTTACTGCGACTTCGTACTTCAATCCCAACAAACCAGCATGCCTAACCTCCCATCTGAATTTTTCACTCTCCGTCCTCTCTTTTCCCGAAGGATCTTTTCCTCGCCTAGCCCACGGTTGGCGGACCATGGCCAGTAAAGCCCGGTGTACCTCCAATACCGCATCATCAGAAAGATATCTGAGTAATATACCCAATGCTTGACCGGCCGTTTCGCGGACTGGAGCAATAACGGTATCGCCTACAAAGTCACCGAACCGATCTAACACCAGGACATTGAGGAGGTGACGAGCGATGGCCTTGAGTAAGGAGGAAGGAACGGAAGTCGAGATGTTGGAATTACGGAGTAGGTCGAGTAAAGCGAGTGAGGATCCATGACGGGTTTGCCAGGTTGGGTCGGATAGGTTCGGGGTGATTTCGAGCAAGACAACTACCCATGGCGACTGACCTTCTTGCAGTGATAGGGTCGGCTTAGTGGTTGGAGCAACCACATTCCCATCAGCGTCCAAGGTTGGCTCAATAGCTCCACCTTTAGCCGCTGCTGCTCTTGCTTTAGCTCCCGGGTCGATGGTGACAACATTAGGATTTCCGGAAGGAGATGCAGGAACAGGAGTTACAGATCCAGAAGCGGGGTTGGGGGTAGCGATTGGTGTAGAGGTCGTTCCTGACCCGCTTGCTTGTGCATTTAGGCGGCGCATCCTGTGATCAGCTCAACACAGGTCAACTACGCAGTGTTCGGCTCACTTGTTGGCCTCGGCGACAAGGTCACCTTTTTTCCTCTTGATCATTGTTATCTGCCGAGCACTGAGGCCCTCGAAGATATCAACCGGTGTAGTTGGCGGTTCCACGGCAACAGGAGTCTTTTCCTTGACATCCTTCTTCAAATCCCCTTGCTCATCATCGTCATCACCAATGACCTGATCGACATCATCCCCCCATCCTACATCCCCTAGACCTAATGAGCCCATCATAGCCTTTTTTCTTTTCGCTTTATCGGCCGCTCCAACTGGTTTGGCGATATATTCCCTACCTGCCGAAGCTAGTAGCGTTCCTCCAGAGGCTAGAAGAGCTTGTACATCGACGGGTGAAGTCGGTAGCAAGTCCTCATCTTTACTGTGGCCAGTGTATGGAGGTAGTGCCGCACCCAACAGGCCCAGCGCATTGGAAGCAGCTTGTCGGGTTTCGGAAGAACGTGATTTGAGTAAAGGAAGTAGGCGGGATATCGTATCGAGTACCTCTACCCATGCATCATTCTCGTTCACCTTTCCCTCGACCGTATACGGCTTTTCGGTGATATCAGGCTTGACATCACCATCTTCTGACTTGATGATGGGTTTAAGGTCATCTTTGCTCTCGTCAGGTGGTGGTACACGAAAAGTCTTGACTGCTAGATCGGCAAGCTGTTTGGCGGCAGTACGGCGAACAACTGGAGAAGTACCGGTATCGAGTAGAAGAATAAGCTTGTCTGTCCTATGCTGTCAGCCTTTCTTGCCCCGAAAGACGACTCTGGATGACTTGCCTGAACGACATGCTGCCAAGTGGACTACCTCCACTTTGCGTTTCACTTACGTAACCGACTGAAGCGGGAAAAACGCGGGGGAAGTTACTGTTGCTCGGCTCGGTTTTAAGAGAGGAACGGGAGGTACTTTTATACTCTTCCTACCTCGGCCATCCGGGATTACCGGTATTAGCAGAAGTGGCACATGCAAAGGAGCTGTGAACAGTATCATAGCTCACCAGGACACTGACTGATGCATTCACGCCTATGCATGACCGACCACTCGTGCATCATTGCGCCACAATGCCACACGACGATCAATAGTAACCCAGTGGCACCAGCACAAATCACAACGAAATCTACAGTCGAGTAGAATTCCCGCGCTAACCTAACGCGTCTAGCCAAGACAGATAAGTAACAAGCTGTATTATCCCGATCCCTGTCTGTCTCACCGGAAGGTCACGGAGACGAAAGATCCGAAGAGCGATCGAGGAGGGCAGATTACGTGACCGTACCTTAAGAGGGGAGGATCCAGAGGGTTCAAGTCGCGTTAAAACAAACGACGCGTGCCTTTGTCCCGAGCTCACTTCTTGTTTGTAGCCAAGCACGGGCCAGTAACCTCTTTTGAACGTCCCACCTCTTTGTTTCCTCTTCTATATACACATTGTTCTGCACAGACTAACACTCCTTTTTCTACTTCACGTTCTTTTAATTCACTACACGCTTTTACGCATAATCCATAATGTCCCCCAAGATGATCTACGCTGCCGTCGGTGCTCTTTTCGCTGCTGTTGCCGTCAACGCACAGGCTGCTCCCAACTGGGCCTACGTGAGTTGTCTGTCTTTTGATGTGGAAGCATGCTGACCTTGGCCTTTTCTTTCTCCATCACCATCTACTGAATCCTGTATATCCATTCTGCCCATCTTCGCAAATACTTGACACCCACTCGACGCGTCGATATACAGATCCCCACTGCTTGTGAATCTCAATGTTCCGAGACCATCGAGACTTCTTACCTCTGTCAAGTAAGTCTCTCCTCCGCTTCATGTATCATATCCTTCCCCCAACATGAGATTTCATGGGTCTCCGCCCATTAGTGAAACACGTCCAAGCGTGACCGGTTCCTTACCTCGGACCCTTTTTGCCTCAGACTCCGAAACAAAAACACACACATACACCCCGCCCCTCAATTATACGAAGACACGCTAACCCCTCTAGCAACAGAACCCCGACTCTGGAACCCAGACTTACGGTTGTTTCTGCGCTGCCTACCCATCCGACGCTTCTGGATGTGCATCTTGTTTGAACGAGAACGACTCTGCCGCTCTCGCTTCCTTGCTCACCTCTACCCAAACCGATTGTCAATCCTCTTTCCAGTCTTGTGCTTTCGCTTGTGCTTTCGACACTTGTGCCGATGGTGATGTCGCCTGTGCATGTGAGTGGTGTTCAGAATACAAAGCAATTACTGATTTCAGGCTCTGCCAACTACTTGGCCAACATCTACAACTGTGCTTCGTGCAACACTGCCAACTCCAACACTGGTGCCACTGGTATCTCCGACTTTGAGGCTCTAAAGGACTCTTGCTCTAACCAGGGATACGCTGGAGCCAACCAGACTTTCGCTACCCGAGCCGCCAACTCTCCTACCGGTCAGGGTGAGTGGAGCCTACGATCAATGCGTAGATAAAAGCTTATACATACAGATGCTTACCAGGCCCCAACTCTCACTGCTACTGGTGGTGGAGAGGCTGCTACCGGTGACGCTGCCGCCCTTGGTGCTGTCTCTGCTACTGGAAACGGATCCGGTGCCGCACCTGCCGCTACCGAATCTGCTCAGGATGGAAACCCTAGTCTAAGTGGTTCTGCCGCCAGCGCCGCCAGCGCCACCATGTCTGGATCGGCTTCCTCCACCTCTGCCCGAACCTCTGCCCGAACCTCTTCCGGCGGTGCCGCTTCATCTGCTTCTTCCGCCGCTGCTACCACAAGCCCCAACGCCGCCATGGGTATCACTGCCCCCGCTACTGGTATCATGGCTCTCCTCGGTGCCGTTGTCGCCTTCTTGTAAGCGATCGGAGGGGATGTGATGGGTTGACGAAATGAGGTGGACTTTTTAGACATCTGGGATATTGAACTTTATTTGCTTTTGCTCTTTTAGAATTAGGTGCTTCTATGCAATACCGTATACACATTATCACGTGTGCGTGGCGCGTACATTTTGCTCATACATCCCATGACAGCTGCCGGAGCATTGCATAAATCGAACAATATCGCGATCCTTGCCTGCCCTCGACCAGCATACACGACTCTCTACAAGGGAACACGATATATATTGTACATCATCAAATACTGCCTATGCTGTCGTACTCGTCGTGGTTGATTCCAGCGTGTCCTGGTCGAGTCCCGATCCTAAAGACGTCTGTCCTGGTCCCGCAACCGTCATCAACCGACTGAGGATAGCAGAAGCGTTCATATCCCCCAAAACAATAGTTTGAGCCGCACCATCATCTACCATCAGCTCTCTCTTTTCATTTCAGGGGTCCACTCATGACTCACTGAACCCGACAACCATCTCCTGAACAGGTCTAGGTTCTCCAAGCTGCCAATCTGGATTTTTACTCTTATCTTTTGGATCTTTTGACTTTTCTGCTCCTCTCGGATCTTTCAGGGGTTGAATATCAAATTGTACAGCAGGGTTGGAGTATGCTATACGAGGTACTATCGTTCTTAGAAATTCACTACCCTGTCAGCTTTTGCATAGCACAGTGAGAATGGGGTACTTGCCGTGGTCCTGATTCTGCGTTTTTCTGAATATATCGCATAGAAAGTGATTGCACATCCGGACGTAATGTTGATGAGCCTTCGCCTGAACGTAGCGTCTCGATTGCTTGACGCAGTGGTAAACGACGGACAGCTTGTGCTTTGCGTGACATTGTGATTCTGATTGTGGTCGTAGTCGCTATTGCTGTTGCTGTACTCGATGTGAGGTAAGGTAGAAATATAGCTTAAATGGGTGGAGTTAATATGGGTGATCCCTATTTAGCGGAAGATCCAGGGGAGGGAGGATGAGAATCTGGAAAGTTAGATTATCCCCCATAAACGCGTCTCTTTTCAATCACTCGTATAGCATACACACAATCATTAGTCCTCTCGATTAGTCTGCTCGAAATACTCATATATACGTGAGAGTTCAACGTCGATAGACACATTCGAGCCCCAATCTGTAGCCCACCTTACTTTCATCCTACAAACCTCAAATTTCGACACGTTCTTACGCGTACATCTCTAGCAACTCTGATATCAAATCACAAAATGAGTCAAAAGGAAAATGATGTCGAGGCTTCCATCCCTCTCACTGTATGCTACTACCTACTCTCCCCGTGGCCAAACTGATAGATAGGCAATGCCACGAGCATCTGACGTTGATAGGGATATGACCAATGGTGAACGGATCGAGGTCAAGTGTGTTCTGTCATTCATCATCAGAGTGTGGGCTAATTTCTAGGATCTCCGAGGCCAGGGCACCTAACCAGGCCAAGAAGATTGTCATTCCCGGTGTTGTCAGTATGTACCGTTCGCATTCATGCGAACAGGGGTTGATATCTAGTTATTCCCATCTGGATGGCCTGCTCCATCTCCGTCATTCTCTACAACAGTATGCTGTTTTGTGCACTTGCGCGCACATGGCTAATTGGTAGAATACGTATTCTCATCGTTGGACTTTCCTTATCCAGTCTTCCTCACCACTTGGCACTTGTTCTTTTCCGTGAGCCCTTCCTCATCGTTTCTATCAAAGGACTTGGACTGATGACCAGGCCATTGCGACCCGTGTTCTACAGCGCACAACGACTCTAGTAGACGGTGCCAAAGACATCGAGCTCAGCGTAAGCTTTCTGTACCGCGGAATTGAAATTAGCTGATCTCATAGCGTGACAGATGGATTCGATCCATCCTGCCTATCGGAGCCCTCTTTTCCGGATCATTGATCTTGTCCAACTACGCCTACCTCAGTCTTAGTGTATCTTTCATTCAAATGCTCAAGGTCAGTCAGATTGAAGGAGGTAGAAGGATCGAGCTAATATCAGGCATTTAACCCCGTTGCTATCCTGCTTATTTCTTTCGCCTTCAAGATCCAGGAACCCAACATGCGCTTGATTGCTATCGTTTGTGTATGTCCTTTCATCGGTAGAGTGAAGTTCATAGCTAACGGACAGATGATTTCGGTGGGATGTTCTCTTGCCGCATATGGTGAACTTCACTTCGAAATGTTTGGGTTCCTGTGTCAAGCGGCTGCCGTCGCATTCGAGGCTTCTCGATTGGTCATGATCCAGATCCTCCTTCACGGACTCAAGGTATGTCAAAGTCGTAAAGTGGCTTTCTAGCTGACCATAAGATGGACCCGATTGTATCGCTACACTACTACGCTCCAGTGTGTGCCATCATCAACGCATTCATTATCCCCTTTACCGAGGGATTGGAGCCATTCTACGCTCTACACAAGGTCGGACTACTTGTCCTATTCACCAACGCCGGTATGGCTTTCGCCCTTAATGTGAGTTTTCTTCATAGCTGTATCAGACAAGAGAGCTGAGACGACAGGTCGCTGCTGTATTCCTCATTTCGGTCGGATCGGGCTTGATTCTCACCCTTGCTGGTGTTGCCAAAGATATCGTATGTTTGCAACTTGGTCATATTCTCAGAGGGCTAGCACTAACAATACAGCTACTCATTACTGGATCCGTTATCGCGTTCGGATCGACCATCACTCCACTACAAGTCTTTGGTTACTCGATCTCTCTATCTGGTTTGATCATGTTCAAGACCACTGGTGGAAAGTAGGTTTATGGGATGTCGGGGGCGTGGGGCCATAGGAGCAAGCATGTGATCGAGTCTCACATGTACATAGATTTTCATATACATATATATCATCCATTATCCGTTTCTGAATGGGATCCTTCTTTATCTTGATTACTCTCTCTCTCGCATGCAACGAAAAAAACAATAGTAATGAAATGGGAAAGCCGAAAAACGCAAAGCGGCAGAACCGGTCCGACCGTTCCCGGTGTGAGCGAGAAGAGTAACGGAGATCCGTTCGGTAGAAGAGCTGTACCGGATATTGTCGGGTCAAGCGGTATTTCGAGGGGGTCATGGGTCATGGGTGTTGTTGTGAGTAGTAGTGGATCGGATTGACCTCTGTATTACTTTCTAGGTTGTTTGTTTTACAATAGAGATTTTTTAGATCGACTTGCGGGACGACCATAAAAGGACAGACCCGCCGAACCCCGATTCTGGTACTCCACACTCCACATCACCTCCACACCACAGCTTGTACCTGGTCAAGATCGTCACCCCTCTATCAGACTATATCATCCAGATCATTGAGAGGATACTTGGATTCCTCACTCGACGATCATCGTTAGAGTGGTCCTACACATAGCAATCACGTCATATCACTAGTAAGTCACCTATAACAATCCCGTCCCGTTTTCTGAAACCGGTATTCTGTTGGAGGACGTCATCTGACTGCCTTGCAAGTTCGGAATCGGCAGTATTTCTTTTATACCACATCACATCACATCACCTCCTCTTCCATCGAGCATTGACCGGGTATGTCTTGATATACAAAAGCCGGTCGTTGTGATATGATATGATATGATATGATCTAATCTCAAACGTTACATGCGATAGATATAGATTCATTGTCATACATTATTGTACTCCCTTTGTCGTTCATACTCGTCCCCCTTTTCAGATCGACTTGATCCGCCCGCTTACACAATAGACGTTCATTTCGAACCCACGTCAAAGGAAGTTTCAAAGAATCGTCGCGTGACAAGCCCCCCTTTGTCCTCGAAATCAAGGTTGTCGGCTCTTGTACTTGCCGGTACCATCTCCACTTGTCTTCCCATTCTCACTATATTTTCCTATCCTGAAGACGACTATCAATACAGACACAACTACATCCTCAACGAATTCACAACATGATCATGACGACCTCACCAATGCTTGCACATACTACCCCGCCTACTGGCAATTCCCCCTCCCTCCGGGCCAGCGGTACGAAAGGCAACATGACTCCCATGTCACTTCCCGCTCCAAGCCCCGCATCTCAATATCAACAGCCCAACTCGGCTTCTCCCCGTTCTTATGCTCGAGCAGCACCCATCAGACCCTATGCCTCGCCGTCATTGAGGAGGTCAAATGCCAAAGAAGCCGAGGGTGATACCAAGAAATTTGGGGAGCTGGTGGCGCAGATGGTTGAGGATAGGAGTAGGCGAGGTCGAAGAGGTGATGAGTTACAAATGGATGGTGTCGAAGAGACCAAAGGTGGAGGTAGTTTGTCGGGTAGTTGGGAGAAGGAAAGGGCTGAATTGATTGTTGATGTCCCTGTTTGGAGTCCTGGTTGTTTTCAAGGTACGTCCTTTGTCTCTGGTCGTGTGACTTGGTCAATTGATGTATCAGACTTGTCCACATTACATGCGTTAAGGGACACTACCCTAGCCCATACACATTCATTATTGGCGTACCTTCAAAAATCTCATTCTCTAGCAAGCTCTTACCGCTTGTTGGCAAGATCTACAGTCGGCGCAACCCGCCACCCAGTCGGATGGGGATGTATCCGACTAGCACCATCTAATTCATCCCCAGCAGTCCCACGAAAAGAACTCAAACCGCAAGTAAGGCGATCATCCACTTCCTTGACAGGGTGTAGCGGAAGGAGGCGATCTTCCTTGAGCCCATCTGATCAAAAGACTGAATGGACCCCTACCGCACCGGAACATGCTATCGTCGATGAGGACGATGAGGATGTGGAAGTGCACTTGAAAGGTGGTTACAAATCCGGAACGGGAAGCGATGCAGAAGAGGATGAGACAGCGGATGAGATTATTTTGAGAGAGGTAGAGAGGAGAGGCGCAAAGGAGGGGTGAGTCTTCTATCTTTTATCTTTAGGTAGCTGCTGATATAAGATCTGCGTTCTTGATGACTGTTTTTGGACAACCTGCTCTTATTCTCACATAGGGCCGCTATTCGGGCCGATCCTAAGGAAACGGATCTGTACAACTACCACAACCTGCCACTCTATACAACACACATCGTATGCCCTCTCTTGCTTATACACTTCTCTCGTAGAATCTTGTCATGTATGAACTATCTTATTTCATATCGCGTGCTGTCTCAATCAGAGTTTCAGGTTTTCGCACTCGACTGGCGGAAAGGCAAGGGTGTGTGTTTCAAGACAAAGAGACGGACAAAGGAGTTAAATACTGATTGGATTATATCCGTCAAGTTACGCGATATCTCACTTACAACTGATACATCCACTGACGCGACCTGTACCCGGAGAGAAGATAACCCAATCGTCGACATGCCTGTAGTTCCACATCGACTAATTCATGAGAAACGACCATTATGGTGGAAACGACAAGCGGCACTTCCAGCTCCTTTTCAAACGCCAACTCTTGTCGCTCCTGCCGACGATCCACCCGGTCCAATTCCAAACAGTGGGGCGACGACGGCAACGACTGGTCGAACGACGGTCCCTATCAGCGTTTCATCGGCACGACCAACTACGCCTAGTAGCAGTACGACATCATCAAGTACGGCCAGTACTAGCAGCACCTCTAGTACCACCTCATCGAGTTCAGCTACTACTAGCAGAACTTCCATCACCACCAAGACGCCGCCAGCCGACACGAGCACCACCGAGACAGGCCCACATTCCTATATCTGTGAATAAGCTTCCCCTATCATTTGCTGATGCGTAGTTCCTAATTCATTTCCTGCCGATTTTCCAATCCAGACCATCAAGCCAGCTCACAAGATATCAAGTGGGAGGGGGTATGCCTTTCTAAAGAATAACGAATTAGCAGACAGCAGTAAGCCTCTGTCGATTGTATTCACCTAGAAGTTCGGGTAAGCTGATAGCAGTGCTAATATTCGCTGCGTTCTTAGTAGTTTCTCTGGTAGCGAGTGTTATATTGATCAAAGCTACCCATATAAGCTCTAGGAGACAAGGATCCAAAGTCGATCAAATGGTTGGAGAGGATATGAAATGGCAAGAGAGAAGAGAGGTATTGGAACGTAAAATTATATATGAAGGGAGTGGTGGGCGGAAATTGAAAGTCCCTCCTGGTAAAAGTAGGATGGGGCCTGGTATTGAGAGAATGACTGAAGCTGAGCGAAGGAGATAAGGTCTTTGTACCCCATACTGTATCTGTATATATGTAGAATAGAGGGCCTGTAGCATATATATTTGCGTGGGGCAGAGTCAGGCGGAGATGTCCGCCTTTGCTAAAAGTCACTTGTCGTGCCATCTCAGTCGCGTATTGTTCTTGCTATACAATATACATTCTACATATCACTATGAGCAACACCAACGGAGTCAAGCTCGATAAGGCTGGCAAAAGGCAGAAATTCCTAGATGTATTTCCTATTCTGAGGCAAGAGTTGGTGGATTATGTCAAAAGTACTGGATCACCCGAAGAAGTTTGGGGCTGGTTCGAGAAGGTTAGCTGCTTGTAATTCAGTTTCGTAGAATGAAGCTAATGACTAGTCTTTGAATTATAATGTGCCTGGTGGTATGTCTACACTCTCGTAGTTCGGTGCTATGCGTTGTGACGAGGGCTAATGTGCAAGGAAAACTGAACAGAGGTCTATCAGTTTGCGATACTGCCGAGATCCTCAAGGGGTCTGCCCTGACGGATGACGAGTACTTCGGAGCCGCCATCTTAGGGTGGTCCGTTGAGCTCGTGAGTTGTCATCTTCATGAGGTCCCATAGTCATAGTCACTGATGTCTAGCTCCAAACCGGTTTCCTAATCTGGGACGATATCTGTGATGATTCCGTAACAAGGCGAAGTCAACCATGTTGGTACAGAGTTGTAAATTCGCTGCTCCCTCCTGGCTGCGTAGTTTAAGTTAACGTATAGCCAAAAGTTGGAAACATCGCCATCAACGACGCTTTCATGATTGAATCTTCAATCTATTACCTACTCAAAAAGCATTTCAGGCAAGAGAAATATTATATCGACCTCATTGAATTGTTCCACGAGACTACTTTCCAGACGGAAATTGGGCAGGAACAAGATTTGATTCAGGCAAATGAGGAATTGGACTTGAACAAACATTCAATGACCAAGTGAGCTATATTGGCATACTACGTGAATGAGCTGATAAAAGGCACCACTTGATTGTAGTTTACAAGACTGCTTTCTACTCTTTCTACCTCCCCGTTGCTCTTGCAATGAAGATGGTTCGTCTTCTTCTTGCCAAGGTGGGAGCAGAGCTAATATCAGTTCGGTATCGAAGACCAAGCTCAATACGACGCTGCACTCAAGATCTTGATTCCTCTTGGAGAATACTTCCAGATTCAAGATGATTACCTAGATGCTTTCGCCGACCCAGAGGTATTGGGTAAAGTCGGTACTGATATCCTCGTATGTCTCCCTTCATAATCCTTCTGAAAAGTGAAAGGTCAAGACTGAGATCAGGACAACAAATGCTCGTGGAACATCAATATCGCTCTAGCAAATGCAACCCCCGAACAACGTCAAATCCTCGATGACAACTATGGACGTAAATCATCTGAATCCGAAGCCAAAGTCAAGGAAGTATTCGCTCAGCAACCAATTGATATTCCTGGTCGATTCGAGAAGTACGAAGGCGAGACTTATAAGGAATTGACGGATTTGATCGAGGGTATTGATGAGAGTAGGGGATTGAAGAAGGAGGTTTTCAGGAGTTTCTTGGAAAAGGTTTACAAGAGGTCCAAGTAGGTTGGTCTATACGGTAGGGCGCCATCGAGGATATTGGTTAGATCTACACATGCATAGATTGGGACACTGCATATCGGATGCTGACTCAATCGCAAGTGATGTGCCGCATCAGCGGCGATTCACCTCAAAGCCACGGCTAGGTATGCATGACATGGCGGCGAGCAATTACTGTATAAAGCTGACCTCGTGCACACTGTGGAAAGGCTAATCTCTGATACATCTCCACCTAGGCAGATGCGGTAGGTACCGTCTCAACTGGCTTCTCCTTTTTCTTCTTTCCATCATCCATGTTCCCAATGACCAAACCTTTGACACGATCTGCCAAACTTCCCAATCCAGTCTCTCGAACTTTGACCTCCTTGCGGACTCGAGGCTGTGGTGCTTTCTCCTTTGGCTTTGCTTCATCCTGCGTTGGGCGAGATTGTGATGAATCCGTACGTCCAGCCTGAGGTTTTCTCTGATTACTCCGTGGCGGTCTAGGTTTCGATTGTTCAATAGGTGGGGGATGAGCGAGTCCAATGGGTCCTTTTCTACCTCCTTGAATAGGATGTGGTTTCTGGTTGGACTTCTTCTTGCTGCTTGCAGTACGCCATTCTGGTTCAGAGGATTGCTGAGGTACAGATGGAGCAGCTGGGTCTTTGGCAGGATGACCAGGTGGTGGGGGCGATAGAATTGCTGTTGTGCCTTCTCCCTGTCCATTCTCCTGTTTCTCCATTTCTGTTCTAGGTTCAACAGGAACAGGATCATCTGGAATTCCACCTCCATCTGCACCCATTCCAGGCCCTTCTTCACCAATCATTCCTGCTCCACCATCTTCTACAGGCCATGCTGAACCAGCCGTCTTCTTTGTCTCTTCTTCCTTCTTTTCTTCTGGTTGAGGTTTACTCCTAGCCTCATCACCTGCTTTGAAAGCATCTCCAATAGCCCCATCATCATCCTCATCCTCACTCTCATCCCAATTCTTGTTGACTTTCTTATTTGCCCTCCGTTTCTCATTCTTGAGTTGTGCTTTCGTTTTCGTGTTGGATGAAGAAGGAGTGGATGCAAATGGGTTATCGGGCTTAATAGGTTGTGGGCGTGGTCTATCGGATCCAGGGATGGTACCTTGCTCAGAAGCTCTTTGACGGGATCCACGGAATCGACCGACATCCTCTTGTGGTGTGAAGCCTGGGCGGATTTTCAATTCTTTACGTAGACTACCTATTAGTGTCGTCATTTTCCGAGGTCACATTGCATAGAAGGGTCGGGCAGGATCATTTGGACTTACGAGCCATCTTTCCGCGCTGAAGTAGGTACAACCCTCTCCAATGTTTTGGGATCGACAACAATTCCAGCAGCCGTTTTATCGGGTTTCATCGGTGGTAGTGCCATATCGACAAGGCTCGACAGTGATATAGACGAGAGACAACAGTAGAATAGTGTATATGGAACAGTATGAATGGGTCCTAATCGAAAATTAAAAGTGGTAGTAGTATAGGGTGTAGCGGGTAAAGCGGGATCAGTTGGGTACATGACGTAACATCATCCTTATCGACAAGATAACTCGTTGGGTGAAGATATTAATTACAAGTTGTTTCAACGTCTGGTAACTCGTAAAACATGGTAAATATCCTCCAATCCAATCTAATAAACGGCACTACTTGTCACTATACTCAACTCTTCTCACAATGTCCATTCATGAGCCTTGGCAGGAGCGACACATCACTCCCAACATCTTTACGGACGGGTTCGAGGAACAGGCGGTCTTCTGCTTGAACAAGAGTAACTCCGAATCGGTGCTTGCTTGCCCCTTGCACATCAAGGTCCTCCAGTGAGTCCATAGTCGCACCAATCAGGTCAAAGGCTCATACAAACAGCAACGCACATCACCTGGCGCGCCGACTCGTCTTCAGTGATCTGGGAGTGAAAGCGATGGCGGTCGCTCTTGCGCAGCCAGACGACCGTATTTCTTCCACCGACGCGTCTCTCCCGTTTCTGGACAACATTTCACAAGGGAACGTCGAGATCGCTCACCGCGTAAGAATGTCCCAATCCGAGCAGATGATAAGAGTTGGTACCTTGCTTGACCAACCCGTCTGAGGAAGCATGGGTTGACATAAATGAACCGGGTTTGATATACATCAGTTTCGCGGTTCGATCACCATTCCCTCACTATACGATATGTGCTGACTTGCTTAGGGAATCCATAGAACAGCTCTCGCGCTGTACAAACATGGGGAGGACTCCATGGTCTATCAACGTCAGCAGCTGTTTTTGGGCGTGGTAATCGCCCACGCGTACACACACTCGCTTCGCCAATCTATTGTGAGCCTGACCTCTGATATGCTAGCTGATCTCAGGTGGAAGCAGTGCGATACACGCCTCCTCAAGTGCATTCAAGTATTAGTCCAGGAACGCCGAGGCTAGTCGAGGGCCATGATGTTCTGAGAGGAGAAGGGGAATTCTTCCTCGAACGCAGCCTCTTTGGGGGTGTGATCAATCTCTCGCTGGACGAGTTGAGTCGCGACGTGAGTCCTCACCGAGAGCCTTCTGATCTAATCTGTAGGGCTTCTTTTCGGCCGGTATTGTCGAGATCCCTCAGCCTTGCGCACGAAAGCCGGATGGAACAACTACAGAGATCTTTCACGCGATCATACCCGATCAAGTCATTTCGACTCTCGTCTTGGGTATGTTAAGTCAGAAGACGTCGCTGATAACAAGGGCAAAAAGGCTGGGAACAAGTTCTCCCGTTCAGCGACAACGTCAAGCTAGAATTGACCGCTGGCTTACCGACGCGTGCCACGCGAAGAGGGCAACAGACGAGAGTCATCGTAGTTGACGGGATGTCGAGGGTGATTGGGCAGGGTTGCAGTCGAAATCACTACTATTGATACATCCAACGAAATCTAGCGTACTTCATCAGAAAGCCTGCTTAATCCTTTATTCGATAGTGTACGGTTCCTAGAAAATCACATCCTCATCCTTGCCTTCATCCAACATGTCCCCTCCACCGCCAGCTCCCCCACCAATTCCCTCGTCCTTATGCATCTCTCCTCCATCAGCCGTATGATCCGCATTGGCCTCAGTCCTGGTCTTTTCAGCCTGCTCTGCATCTCGCTTCTTCTTTCCTTGAACTTTCTTGAGTCGGAAGAATTCCTCTCTAATTATCAGTGATTGGACTGTAAAGGGATTTGCTGAGCAGAGAGTGACGTACCTGTCTGCTTCATCTAGCTCGGAATTGATATATTTAATGGTATTGTCGAGTTTGGGGATAATGACGTGCTCTATGGCGTTGACTCGTCGATTGGTAGCTCGAATGACCTCGTCCAGGATCGTAAAGGCGGTCTATATCATCAGCCTGGTTCCGTAGTCCCTCCAAATACCCACCTGCAACGAAGCCAATTCGACGAGCGTTCCTACAGCCTTTATATACGTATCCCTAGCCTTTTGAACCTGCTGTCCACCTCTACTCAACCCTGTCAAATTGAAATCTATCATCAGCTGCATGTCACACACAATCACTCACCTGAAGCATCTTTACTCTTGACCCCCTCAAAGGCCGGGAGAACAACACCACTGACATTCTCCTGTTTGGCCTGTACGGTATAGCTGGCTTTCTTGACTGATTCCTGGACTTGATAACCGATATCTCCTGCAGTGTAGGTGACTTCGGCGAGGGAGAACGATGCAAGTTGAAGGACTCGGCCCATGAGTCGTTTCGCCTACGAGTCAGCGACGGCTAATGAGATCTATGAAAGGCTTCAGCTCACCTCATCGACCTTCTTGAGGATACTTCGGAATCGAGTCATGAGTGCATCTCGTTTCTTGGCGAGTAGCGAATGACCTGTCTGAGCACCCTTCAGACGACCCTTTGTGAGGGTTAGGTTCATACGTGTGGGGCTGTGTTTCAGTGCCCTAGTCCATTACATTCTCAAGATCCCTGTACTTACAAGACAGCTTCTCTTGCTCCTGATGACATTGTATATAGGTGTAGGAGTGAGTGATTCAAGATAGCTAACTAAGCTAGACCGGCGGAGGTGGACCGTGTATATCGGAATCAAAAGTGAATCAAGTCAAGTAAGTCTAAGGGGGTTATACACCATCTTGTATCTACATCTTGACACCCCTCTATATACTGTTAAACAACTAGGCAGACATGCGAATGGACGAAGAAGACGATGAGGATGACTATGATGATGATCACGAGCAGGATCAAGAACAAGACCACGAACAGGAGAATGAAGAGGAGGAGGTATGTTATTGGACTTTTTATGACGCGACGAGAGGCGGAACTGACCTTGGCAGGATGATCAGATGAATGGGGATGATGATGATGGATCTGGGTAAGTATTCTGAGTAGGTAATCTCGCGTGAGGCTGATTTTGTTAAGTGATAACTCGGAAGACGACGGGTCAGATGAGGACGACGAGGATGAGGACGAGGACGAAGATGAAGATGGAGATGGGGACGACGATGATGATGACGAAGACGAAGACGATGATGATGATGAGCGTAGTGATGCTGATGTGGATGGAGAATCACGTCCGAATGACAGCAACACCACGCGTAAGTGCTGTCTATCATAGCGAGTCTACAAAAGGCTTAAATCCTGTAGCAACCTCTAAAGCCGATGTCCCAACCTCAACCCCGCCCCATATACGCCGCCATCGAGAGCTCGTCCCGACCTTCCCGTCAGACTATACTGGCCTAGCCCTAGAAGCTATTGTGGGAATCTCGACACCCGGCCCTGTTCACTCTATGGCTACTTCCATGTGTTCTTCCTACCTCCTCACCGGATCACAAGATGGGCATGTCAGGGCCTACGATCCTTGGTCCAGTGCCAACGGTATGCAGACGATGACTGCTCAGCAGCGATCTGTCGTAGGGCTCGGGGAGACTATCAATAAAGCTGGAGTCTTCCGGGGATGGTGGAATAACGAGGTGGAATCTGGAACTGGGGATAATATGTGGAAAGGACTAGAACCAGTTTATAGTTTGGCTTGTCAGAGCGATGCGCTCTGGGCTGCTTCTGGAACAAAGGCAAGTCTCCACTCCATAACTTTATTCGAGAGCAAGCTGACGAGTAGTCGGGACCAATTAATCTGTATACACTGCGGCACTCGCCGGGACATTTAATACATACACTCAAAGGCCATCAGAACGTCGTCTCTTGCCTCTCTGTTCTTCCAGGAGAGCAAGGATTGCTAAGTGGTTCATGGGACGGCACGATACGGGTGAGTCGTTTCTTCTGCTTGGAAGTTGTAGCTGACGATCAGGAGTGGGATTTGAACACAGGCAAGGCATCTCGAACGTACTACACCCATGGAGCCCAGATATCGTCCTTGGCAATGAGGCCGGTATCATTATCTGAATCCGATACCTCCGAAGGTGGATTACTTGTCAACGTCGGGCCAAACTTTTTCGAGGCAGACCGAGCGAAAACCAATGGAGAAGCAAATGGAGAAGGTAGTCACATCAATGGCGATGACTTGAAGAAATCAAAGTCGCCAGCTCCAGCGCTCTCTCCAGTCAAAGATGAAGTAACAACTACCCCTCCGCCTCCCACCGAAGATGTCACCATGGCCCCACCACCCCCGGACATCCAAATCGACACGGAAGAAGCTGGATCGCCGTATGATCCACTATTCGACGATGATATGGGTGGAGATGCCGATGCGGAGGGCGAATCGGTTGTTCCTTCTAATGCGAATACTGCACTCCCAACGCCGATTGCGACTTCCCCTCCACCTAGCTTCACTCCTGGACTCGCATTACCCACAGCAAGTGGACTCGATACGTTCACTTCCAACGCCAATGGCTACGAGACACCTCCACTCACTACTCCCATCCCCAACAAGGAAATACGCCCCGCATCTCCTCCTGGCCCGACTCCACTATTCCAGCAAAATGCCGCAGCAGGTCCATCCCGAGGCGAGGGTGCCGCTCGTGGTATTCCTCTATTAACACGTACGACATATGGAGAATTCTCAAACGATGTCATGATGACATCGACAATGGATGGGCAAGTGACGTTGATGGATCGACGAGTTCCTGATAACGGACGAGTGGGAAGGTTGGTAGCTGGCGAAAAAGCTCCGCCTTGGTGTATGTCTGCTTGTTGGTCCGGAGATGGGAATCAGGTCATGGCGGGACGGAGAAATGGCACTCTTGATATCTGGGATGTGAGACGGACGTCTAGTTCCAGAGCACCAAATCTATTGCGAACAATGAAGACGCCTCAGGAATCGGGGCCGATTAGTTGTGTGATTGCCTTTCCGGATGGACGGCATATAGCAACGTAAGACGCTTGTAACCCTCTTCCTGGACATGAGCTGATTCGATCAGGGCCTCACAGGATAATATCCGATTATGGAATACTGTCGAATACTACGAACCGGAAGAATCGATCAAGAAAAGTAAATCAAGACCGCCATTCAAGATTGTAGCAGGTCATCATGGCGGTACAATATCTAGCATGAGTAAGTCATCTCATGATCTACGTTACTAAGAGCTGACGACTAGTTGTCGATCCTACTTGTAATTTCTTGTTTGCGGCCAGTGGGGATAGGGGATGGCAAGGAGAAGCAACAAAAGTGGTCTTGATACATGATATCAAAGCCGTGTAGATTTATCTGTCGGACATGACATTCTAGCATATAATGGCATATATCCCGAGGCATCCAACTACCGGTCTTACTAACGACACTGACCGGCATTGACCACGACATCGCTCGCCCTACCGCTGTGAGTTCAGCAGTACAGCTCCTACTCCCATGTCTCGATCATCCCTTGTTGTCGACTGCTTCCTTGACGTATCGTAAGGGATGCTTCGTGAAAGGGTCTCGATAGGTCACACGTCAGGAGCTGGACATCCTTTCTGCTCCGAGAGGCACACGAGCTCGATTCACCCTATAAGTAGCACTGAGTTTCTCCTCCTCCCTTCTTCAATCACTCACCTTCATCCTACTTCAGCTTTGCATTTTCACAACTCTACAAATCTCGCATCACCGCACAACACCCCGCACCACACAACACAGTCAACATCATGGTCCGCTGCACCAAGCTCCTTGCAGCTCTATTCATTGTCAATGGTACCCTTGTTGGATGCTTCTTTGCGCGAGTTTCGGCTAATGTACCAGGTATATCCGCTCTCCCAACCGCATTCGGAGCGCGAGGTCTCGCCAAACGGGATGCTTCTACCAGACCGTGGTTCCAAATATTCGGAGACAGCGCGAGACCGGAACTTCAAGATCTCGCAGATGGTGAGTTGTCTTGACATTGTTCCGGAGGCATATCGCTGATGCTACAGCTTTCATTATTGCCAATACTCTGGAAGCCTCCAAGCAGACTGCCGGTATGTCGCAAAATCACATGCAGCCTTTCGAAGCTGATCAAAAGTGAACAAATGGCTTTCAATCCTTGTGGGCTTTACAAAGTCCAATCCAGACTGGCCTCTCTCTTTCTTTCCGGTCCAAAGTGACCACACTGAAGTCTTTCCATCCGGTCAGGCTTACTCATTGCCTTTTGATACAAGTGACCAGAAGAGACACGAGAAATTTGCGAAATTGGGCTCGATGGAAAAATCGGGAAAGCTCGTTCCTGGGTTGGACTTCACTACTCTCGAAGACAAAGCTTGGTGAGTGATGCAAAGCTCTTCTGCAGTGGTATGGAGAAGAAAGTCGCTGAGGAATAGGTGGCCCTGGGCTCTATTGGAGGGCGCGCAGACTTATGCTGAGGAGGACACCTCGATTGCATTCGTACAAACTGTTACCACATTATCGGGAATCGAAGCGGTTGTTATCGAAGATGAAGGCTTGAGTGACAAGAACAAGTTATGTGAATCTTGTGGTGCACACGAGATAGCTGACTTGCCAGGGAGTGAAGTCTACTCACACGCTACGGAAAGTCCTATATGGGTGCAGTACGGCTCGGACGACCAGGAATTCAGAGTTGTTCGGGATACATCCGCCGATGGACCCCAAATGCAAGTTCTCCCTACGTCCCTGGGAATCTTGACTGATCTAGGCCAGCATCAACCTGATCGACCTCGATGCCAACTTTGACGGTAAGGGTCTGGTGACCAAGCAGGAGAAGTCGCTCGAAGATCCTCCCCACCGAATCATTCACTTGAAGGATTTTGCGACATTTCAAGGAAGAGTCGGAGTATGGGATATGCCTGCGGCTCCTCTCCAGCCTCAGTAATCACTATGTATCATCTGTACTTAAGAAGAAGACTGAGATTGAATGTAATATAGCCATGTTGATGTACCTTTTCCCCCACTCTAGCTCTGACGCCGATATCGGGAAACTCGCCGACTGTATATCCGGCGGCATTTACCCACCACCTGCCTATCCCCCTTTAGATATTTCGACACATGCTCCACCTCTTAGCCAGACCCACTAATAGTATTAGCGCGAGAGGATGAAGGACCTCCCGGGCGGCGATCGGAGTCTGACTCTCCTTATCGCGCCGTTTCGACCGAGCCAGACACGAGTCCTGGATCTAATCGATACTCGACAACACTACACCAGCTTGTGGAAATATAAGGGGACGTTAGGAGATGAAGTATCTATTTACTTCAATCCACTTTGGGATCATGCGGGTAATCCTAGCTATAGCAGCTTTTATTTCAGTGGCCGACAAAGGTGAGCCTTACAGGTCGGGACATAGAGGCTAATGAGTAGTCTCGGCTCGTCTCGTGCAAGTCCCCACCGTAAATTTCGAGCAGACTGGATCATACCTCAATCTCAACGACATTCACTCTATCCGTATTGATCCTCGTTATGCCGACACCGTCAACGATCAAGGCGAGACCCTGATTCCACCCACCCTTTTCGGTTTCGGCGAAACATTCGCTCAAGATCTCTCGGTATATGTTGGCAGGAACATCAGGGCTGAGAAGAGTGACGACTTCAGATCTTCGATTTACCTTACCATCGATGTCGATGGGAACTATACCGATGCAGCTGGAAGGTGGACCGCCGAAGGATACAGCCTCAACGTGACTGACACTGGAATTATCGTTAGCGGTGCGAGTCCACTTGGAGCTTGGTGGGGCACCCGCAGTATACTGCAGGCTGCAGCTCTCAGCAACGGCTCAATCCCCATTGGGACCGGCGTCGACGCTCCAGGATGGGGACATCGAGGGATTATGATGGACGTCGGGAGGAAATACTACCCCGCTCCATTCCTCGTCGAAATGTGCTCGTATCTCAGCTACTTTAAGCAAAATGTCCTCCATCTCCATCTCAGCGATAACCTCGTCAAGGTTGATCCTGCTTTATATAACGATACCGTCTACTCTGCTTTCCGCCTCGACCTACCCAACCCCGAATTGGAAGGCTTAAATCGACGCAAGAACGAATCGTACTCTAGGGAGGTTTTTGAAGACTTACAGAGCAAATGCGCCGCTCGAGGTGTCACGATCGTTCCAGAGATTGAAGCACCCGGACATGCTCTAGTGATCACGCAATGGAAGCCGGAGATAGCACTTGAAGGAGATCAATCGTACCTCGATCTCGACAACCCCGAGACTCTACCAGCTGTCCAAAGTATATGGGATGCAGCTCTACCTTGGTTCCACTCAAAGACTGTTCATCTTGGTGCAGATGAATATAGCTCGGACCATATCGACAAGTACAACGAATTCGTTACCAAGCTATCGGCTCATATTCAAGTGGTATCAGGCAAATCTAGCAGAATCTGGGGTACTTTCCCACCTAAAGCCAATTACACCAATATTCCGACCGACGTCACGATTCAGCACTGGGCAGCGTTTGCTGATAATGCTGTATTCGACTACATCAAAAACAACTACTCTGTCGTAAACTCTGACAACGGTTTCTATGTTGTGAACAAGTACTCGGGATCATACCCTCAGGCTCTCAATTTCAACCGAGTATTTCACGGCAACCCAGCGGATAAATCTCAATTCGCACCATATATCTTTGACGGCGCTAATGCGACGAACAACGCCGAACCCTCTGAACCTCGAGTGATCGGACATGAGGCTGCGATCTGGAACGACTTTGGTCCTACTGCCACGGTCGTCTCGGAGACATATGCCGCGCTTCGTCTAGGTCTGCCCGCTTTAGCCGACAAGCAGTGGGGTGGTGACATTTCCGAGACGGAATATAACGCTACTTTCGAATTCCTTCACGCCTCAATCCCCGCACAGAACTTGGATTTGGCTGTCGAATCGAAATCTCCGATTATTGTGCATTACGACTTTGGAAGTATGGATGGAGATTGCATCAAGGATCAATCTGGAAACGGCTACGATGCCAAGAACCACGGCTGTCAAGTCGTGAACTCGTCACTTCTCTTCGACGGAGATTGTTACGTATCGACACCGCTCGACATCAAAGGCCAGGACTATACTCTCGCCTTTCAAGTCCAAGCCGGCTCCAACGGAACATCAGGCTACCTATTTTCTAACGACGTATACGCCTTGACGAGCAAAAACGGCATGATCACATTTATTGCGGAAGGAACACCTTATCCCCTCAATTATGCTTTACCAGAAGGTGTATGGACCTATCTCGAGCTGAGTGGTCAGGGTGGTCATACGTACCTCAAGGTCGATAACGGAACTCAGTATGAATTTACGACTACATTCGATGTCTCTGGAACTGGGATTGAAACGAAAGAAATTGCTATTCCTGTACCGCTCAAAGACATCGGCAAAGGGTTCCGAGGTAGCATGAGGGATATAGTTTTGTCGACCTCTGAGTAGGTCTTGTCACCGGGCGCTCGAGGCACCTTGATCATGAATCGTTGTATCGTCATTGGCCACTGACGACTGACTGTCCACAAGCGGGGCGGTCTCCTGATCAAGAATTTCTGACGCCTGAAGTCGATCGTGCAAAACGCGGATCCTGAGTGTCAGTGTGCTGATGATCTCGATGGAAATTGAGCATGGAGAGATGCGCCGTGTCGATCGGTGTATATGAGCTGAGACCGATACGCCAGTCAGTTGCTTCCGAGCACACCCCCGTTCTCGATACGTATGATCTTCGCGTCTCCTAGTTTTCACAAAGGATGCAACATTCCGACCGACAATCATCATCGATCGGTCTTCAGTCCTCTCATCAGTCCCTCCTCGATCCCCTTCACCCTTATCCCGCTCTGCTGGAGTCAAAGGAGACACAGGACATGGATCAGCAACGCCTGTACATTGTCAGGGATGTGTTCAGACTGGCACATGGTCCGTTCATTGTGTACCCCTACCCTCCCATCATTTGGTCTTGATTGGATTGCCAAATTGAGACGGATCGTCGGTAAGATCGAACAAAGGTAAAATGTATTCGCCATGGCGTATGTATACGTATAAAGAGACATGTTGGTCCCTTCCGTCGGTCGAGAACAAACCATCTCACAGACTTACGAAGACTAAATATATTGCTTCCAACTCAATATACTACTAAGCTCATTGCAGGATTCTTGCTGAGCAGTGGTGAGTCCTTCATACAGACGATCTAGTAGTACAGCTCAGACCATAGTTGCGTATACCAATGCCAGTCCTGGCAAGCGTCCTACCGACCCTGAGTTCAAGGTCTTTGGGCCGAGTGGCAAGCCAGAGATTGCTGCTCTCGAGGCTGGTGCGTTGTCGTCTCTGTCCTGTAGTCGTACGCTAATTTTAGCAATGCCGTACGCATTCGCCCCGAAGAATGCCCGTGAGTTTAGTGCTTCGGCTCGCATATGGGAACTGATCCTCAGCTGGCCTGAACGACTTGCTGCCAATTCTCCTGGGCTTCCATAAATGCAGCAAGGCTTGGGCACCATCCCTGTTCAAGCACGATGGTGATCCACCAGCCGACGGTGAGGCATTTGTTAAGCTCTTCAACCCCGACAATGGACAACGCGATGAACAGCTTGTCAAACTTGATTCTATGGAACGATCAGGCAAGATGGTCCCTGACTTTGACTGGCAGGGCCAAAAAGACAACGCCTGGTATGCGATCTCATGTTCCCAAGGGCCCGAGACTGAAGCCTAGGTGGCCTTGGGCAATTTTGGAAGCTTCGCAGAAGTACACACTGGAGCCTTCGGTGCTGGATTTTGCTCAGACTGTCGAGAGTCTATCTGGCGTCAAGACTGCCGTCATCGAGGGCGACGAGCTTGCGGCTAGATTCAACGGCGAGGAGGCAGTAAAGAGCCTGTGTAGGTGCTCGCTCTCCGAAAGACTAGGTAGGCTGATGACCGAGATGACGACATATACTCGAAATTCGAGTCATCTCCCGTCTGGCTGCAATGGGAGGAGAATGGGAACTACAGCGTCGCGTTGTCTACCTTAGAGAATTCTGGCGTCGGCTTCTCACGCAAGTAAGTCGAGATTCATAGTGATTCACAGCAATGTCACTTACATCAGCGTGACATTCTTCTTTTTCCCGAGAGGAGTTGAAGACACCGACAACACCAAATTAGTCGTCGGGAATCTGCCCATTGAATACTTACGACCTGAAAAAATTGTTTACCTTGAAGGGCTCCCCTCGTTCGACGTCAATACCGAGAAGTGGGTGTAGTCTATAGCACGGTGTAGTGAAGAACGAGTGCTGAGCCGCGGCGACGATTGTATACGATGTATCAATGATGGTGTTTGGAGATAAAGCGGCTCATCAATGAACCGCATGCCGACGTGACCGTAAGGCTGAGCCTACTTTCCGATCAACATGAGACTAAAGAGCTCGATACATGTTCAGACCTCAAACTTTGGATCGTCATCCTTGTAGTACATCTCATACCGATCTGTCCACCCAATCTTATTTCCAAATTCGTCTTCCATCTTGACCTCGTAATCAGCAGGATTCGTACTAGGTACCTCTCCAGCTGCCAGATCCGTATCCTTGAGCTTGATGACATTCTTGGGAATCCAGGCTCGCCGGATATCATCCCAACTGACTGCACCGGCATATTGTCCTGACGAATCGGCAATCGCTAATGCTTCTTGCCTATTTACAAGATCCATCGCAGAAGCCGTGAGGATCTGGCCACGATATTCGTAGAGCGAGACCGAGTCAAGTGAGGAATCGGAAGGAGCCGGGGAAGGCGCTCGGGTCGGTGCTTGGGAAGGCTGTGGTGGGGGAGTGGGAGATGGCATTGGACCGGTACCAAAACGAGATTCGAGAGCCGATGCAGCAAGAGCTTGCAGATTGTCATCGGATGGGGATGACTTGATCAAGACTTCCGCCTTGTTCGCTTTTGCCAGAGCTTGTTCACCATTGTCAACCCTTAGCTTGAGCTGGGATGTAAGTGCAGCACACTCAAAATAGATCCTGACTTGCCTGTTTCACCAGCTTTCCAATAGTCTTATAAGCCTCTTTCCCCAAATCATCATCCAGATCTTCACTCGGGATAGCACAAGCATACGCGACAATCCCCTCCGCAGCCCTTCTGAAGGTCTTGAGATCACCAGGCTGAGCAGCAGCTTCATCGTGGATCCTCCTGATTTCTGATGCAAGAGCGATATCGAGGACTTCGGCGTGGTGGATGATGAGCTCAATTAGGAATGTGTCGATCAAGTAATCGGGTGCTATTGATCAGCTGCCTTCTCTTGAGTTGTACATACCCTCTTCCAGTAGCTGGACTAGGGCGTTCAGCTCTGCTTTGGCGTCAGTTGGCGACATCGCCTCCAGCCCATTCAAGCCAAACAATATCCGGTCGTACACCTGTTGAAGTGTTTCTGCAAGTCAGCCTAGTCACTTCCTTGCAGTGGCGCATACTCAGAGCCGGATATCGTCCGCGTTCCATACACACCATGGCATCTTTGACCTCGTCTCTTTGAGCCTCGAGCAGGATCAAGCAATGTCCGAGGACTTTGTCTGACAAATGCCCTTTGACTCCGTCAGCCTGTAATGCCTCGATGGCATCTATGATTCAGCTCAAACACAAACACGCGATAGGCCGTACTGATAGAGCCAATCAGGGATTCCAATCTCTTTTGTCCCTTATCGCCCGCGCCTGTGCCCACAGCTCGAGACCTCGGTGGCGGATCCCCAACCGCCAGTCTCATCAACTTATCGGATTTACTCTCCTTCTTCAGCTTGGCTGGAGGTGGCAGTTTGGACGCTTGAGGGTCTGCCAAAAAATCACGGACTTGTTGCTGGTCAACTTGGCCCGTATGCCCTTGCTCTTGAAGCCTTTTCAGTACTTGGGCAGCGAGCCTGTCAATATCGGATGAAGGTGATGGCGGAGGGGATTCTAACAGGTCGATCTCGGCTTGGGCCGGGTGCATTCGAGGTCTTGTCGCGCGAGTCATGAGCTTCTTCAATAGGCTCGGCATCTTATCAGTGAGTGACAGTGAATGATAAGTCGAAGTGGATCCAGATTAGGGATGATCTCCCGCCTCTCCTCGTCACCGCGTTAAAGGAGGCAATGAAAGGAAGTCAGCTGATCGTTACAACATCCATATTCAGGTCGTTCAAGGCACCCGATGCATGCCATGATGATATTGGTCGTGCTCTTTTGTCTATTTTGTCTTATGCGGTGTGGTCGTGATCGAAAGATCAATATGTAATCTCATCAGCGAAGCCGTATGGTGTATACCAAGCTTCGATGGCGTAGAGGAAAGCGAAAATGAGGAAGGCAGCTGCTCCGAGTGATGTGACTGCATGTCAGCTCATACTTACCCGATCAACGTTGACATACTGTGCTTGACAGAGATCTTTGTAGATAGATACCGACCACCCATGACGGCTCCAAAGGTACAGACCCCATGACCCAATATCGTTCCGAATGCAATGACTGGTATGCTCTGTCATATAAGCTTGTCTCCACTAGGCACCATGAGAGGAAGCTTACATGAGCACCACCCATGGCAATAGTAGTAATCTGACTCCTATCTCCCCATTCACCCAAAAAGGTCAAGATAAACGCCTGGGCGAAAACAGGATTGGTCATGAGTTGCAAACCATTCCTGGCACCCTCTTTGATCCCTTCTGCCCAAGCTTTCTTATCTTTCCTCGTAGGTCCAACCCCACTTTGGGATAATGGGAAATTGATCGAAGGACCCCTTGAAGGTCGAGGAGATCCAGAACGACCATAACGTGCCGTGTTAGGTGATCCGTGAGAATTACTATGTCCTTGAGACTCGAATTTCCCTTCCTCCAGCTGTTCGAGAGGGATAGGGTTCCCGCGCGAGTTTTGAGTATCGTGCCGTGATGAATCTTCTTCTAGTTCTTCTTCGACTTCACGCATTTCATCCTGGATATGGGATGCTCCTCCTCGCATCGATAGGGCTTCTTGAACCATCTTGATTCCGAATACGAGGAACAAGAGAGAGGCAGCCCATAGTGTCCATACCTGATATCAGTTGACCCTGAGCAAGAAGCATCTGACTGACCTTGGGAATGAGACCTAAAATGACCCGACCCATAGCGGCACTTAGAATGGACATAATCACCAGACTGGCAAAAGCGCCGAGGAATACCGTTATACGGGGATGCCGCGTTGCCATAATCGCAGCGATGAGGAAAGTTTTGTCACCTGGCAATATGAGCTAAGCTCTTGTCATCGAAGGCTGATCAACGTACCAATTTCCGAAACGACAATCATGATGAATGCGTTAAAGAGAGCAGCTAATTTATCAGCGTCTTCAATTGCCTTGTTTAATTCAAATTATACATATGGACGTACCGCTATTGCTACTCCCTGGCTCTATTGCCTCTGCCATCTTTGCTCTATACTTGCTCAATTGTAGACAAATGAACAATACCCCACTGGATACAGTTTAATCTATCACAAACGCGTCCTAGGAGTTAGGCGCGCTATCTCTTCTCTAAGTCGCGTCATTGCTGGTATTGGCACCCACTCTCTCTCTCTCCTATACTCCAGATAGCAATGTCACGTCAAGGTCAGTCAGTTGAAGTGCAAAGGTCACATCAAGCTGATCAACAGATAAGGCGACAACAGATCGCAATGCTCGTATCCTGAGAGATCTGGTCAAACAGCCTGATAACAAGAACTGCGCTGATTGTCGAAAGAACGGTGCGTCCACTATCGGATGTATATCGAGCTATGCTAATACATGCAGACGCAAGATGGGCAGCATGGAATCTGTACGCAGCTGCCATTTTTTAATACTTCCAAAAAGCTGATAATCAGGGGAGTGTATTTGTGCATTCGATGTTCGGGAATTCATCGGTCTATGGGTACCCATATCAGTAAAGGTATACCCGCTGTTGTCAGTCGCCGAGCAGATGGCTGACCAGTCAGTCAAAAGTATCGATCTAGATATTTGGCAGCCGGAACAAATGGAGGTGAGTTTCCGTATTACCAGACGTTGTTTAGTGGCTGATTCCCAGAATATTCAGAAATGGGGAAACAGGCGAGCGAACTTATATTGGGAGAAACACCTGAAAGCTGGTCATGTCCCTCCAGATCAGTCAATTTGAGATCGCTTGCAACTCGGCAAAGCTGATGATTCTAGCAAGATCGAATCGTTCATTCGGTCAAAATACGAATCCAGGCGGTGGGCAATGGATGGTCCTCCACCCGCTGATCCCGCCGAGCTAGAACAAGGAGGAGGTACAAGTCTAGCAGTAAGCTAATTAGTTTCAAGTAGGGGAAATGGAGCTGATCGCTAGCCCCCCGTCGATACATCTACAAGACCCACCCCGACGTCTTCCGCTCCTCCTCCTGCTCCAGCTGCTTCGCGGACGCACCCTCTTTTATCCCGCACACATGCCCCGAAACCCACACCTGCAGCCCCGCCTGTTGTCGATCTATTCGGCTCTGACGATATTCCTCCACCTACGACCACTGCTCCACCTACTGCATCTCAACCACCAGCCGCTCAACCCCAAGCCACAGCCGCAGCCGCCCCACCCGCACCTACTGGAGGAAACATCTTCGACCTGGATTTCAAAGCGCCGACACCTACTGCCAAATCTCAAACAGCAAAGGCTGATATCATGTCACTCTTCTCCAGTTCGACATCGCCTTCCGCTGCTCCGCCACAAGCTCAGAATACCTTTTTCAACGACAATTCCTATGCGAGCTGGGGAGGTGGAATCACTTCGTCAGCTCCGCCTCAACAGACAGTACCGAATCAGACGCCACTACCTCAGGCTGGATGGGGGAATCTGCAGATGGATCAAGGCGGCTGGGGAGCACCTCAGCAATCCCAATCACCACCCCAGCAGCATCAGCAGCAACAACAACAACACCAACAGCCGACCAATACGTGGGGAAGTATGGCTTCTGATCCTTGGGCATCAAACAACAGCAACAACACCTCGAACGGAATGGGGGGATTCGGTGCAGCTCAAGCACAACCAGCCAAAAAGGACGACAAGGATCCCTTCGCAAATCTATGGTCGTAGGTCAGGATGCTCCAGAGGGCGGTCGGTGGATCATTGTAGAGTGGAATAATGCCGAGTACAGTATACATCGGGTACGTATCTAGATGTATCCATACTATAAAACTACTTTACATCGGGATCTTTACATCTACGGATCTACTTGATTACATTGACAGTACAACTATCATCTCGAACCGATACTAGTCGAAGCCAACCATCTTTCCAAGTCCTGCATATCAGTAGAGCCCATCCGAGTCTCATGATCACTTACAGTCATCGAGAGCCCACTTTTTGGAGGTCTCATCCCGCTTTCCATCCCAGGAGTCAAGTCAACTTTCTTGGCCATCTTCAAAGGCGCCGTCCCCCCTGCTTCCTTCCGACGAGGTCGATCTTGTTGAAAGCTAGGGACATGTCGGCAAGGCGGAGAAACCACTTCATGTCTCGGACAAAGTGGCATCACCTTTGACTTCCGAGGTGGTGATTCAATCAACATAGAGGGAGTACGGGCATATGGATGTCTTTGAGCTCCTCTGCCTTGCAGCATTTGATCACCAGAGTACGAGAGCGATAGATCGAGATCAACATGATCCATCTGAAGGATATGGGCTGTTGTAGGTGAATAAGGCGTTCCGGGAGCTGAAGTGATTGTTGCCGGTCGGGTCTGTCGTACAGGAGTTCGAGGACCTGGTGAGAGTGGTGGCATTTGAGCCGAAAGGTGAAGTCGACGTGAATGAGAATTGGATGAAGTACCTTTACTGAGTGATAAGGCCGGCATATCGTCCTCATTCCTGACAGGATGAACCATGGGCGAAGCGTGTGGAGAGGGAGTAGGACTAGGTGGAGGACCTACAGAAGCAGGAGAGAGGTGGAAGGAAGAAAATGGAGGTAAAGATGCTTTGTGATTCGGTACAGGCGATTCGGGAACTTGTGACGATGGAATAGGCGAAAGAGTTGCTGAATTGGTGATGAGTGGCGACAGGTGAGTCGATACCCTTGAAGCTCGTTGATCAAAGTAGAATGACGAGACGACCGATTGAGGTACTGAACATTGTCTATGTCCTGGATCTTGTACGTCACCAGAATCAAGACGAGGTGGCGAGAGATGGGCATAATGACCTAGAGTCTCGAAAGATCGCTTCGAAGCGAATGACTTAGCAGGTGTATTTTCTTGGTGAAGGACACTCATTGCCGGAACTGAATTGACGGGAGTGATTAGATTATCTTCTTCTGGAGAAGATGATCGATCTCGATCACTAATCCCATTACCATTTCCCTGCGCCTGGAACACCCGTCTCGGTGGGACTGGACCTCGAGTTTTGAACCCACCATTGGTTCGTTGGTTGTATGCTAGACCGGCTACTTTGGCTCTCCATTCCCTCTCGGCCCGCTTGGAGGGTGTTGATCGGATTGAGTGACGAGGTGAACTGGTCATGGATGATACTCGACGATGTACGGGGCCAGTGGGAGTGATTGGAGTCCTAGTGATGGGAACGGTGGGCGAGAATGGGACTTGGTCGTTGCTGTCAGGAAGAGGAAGAGGAGGTGGCGCCTGTACTTTGGATTGGGTCTCTGATCCAACTCGAATAGGAAAGCTACCGGCCTTCACGGTTCTTATGCCATACTCTTCCGCAATCGCTTGCTGAGATTTTATGCCCTCCATTCCCTCCATCGGCGGCATGGGCGAGAATGGCCTAGCTTCGAATGGATCCGGACCCATACTCTTCTTAGTGACGATGGGAGCAGGTGGACCTTTTCGAGATAGCTTCCTAGCCAGTGTTTTGGGTTTACCACCGAATCCACCTAATCCAGGTCGAGGTAAACCTATTCCACCGAACGACTTAGAGTTGGCGGAGCCGGTTGGCGTTGGAAGAGTAGCGGATGTAGGAGGGGAATGATCGATTCGAGATTTGATTTCGTCGTGTCGAGGTGGTATTGGAGAAGGTGAGAGAGGACTGGAAATTTGAACGTTTGGGAATCGAGAATGTTGTCGAAAGACCGTTGGGTCCGGCCCTGTTGATGGTATCACTTCCAAACCGACACTTGCTTTCGTCTGATTTTGACCCATACTGAATGACTTGGAGCTGACGCTAGATAGACCTCGACAAAAGGGATGATTTTCGAGTGATGGTGGAAGAGAATAATGTTCACGATCGACGTGTACACTCAGTCCTCTTGCACTGGTCGATGGAATCGATCTCGAGTAAGTCGAGATGGCCGGAGTCGATTGTCGTTGTCGTGAATGCGAGTATGGATGAGAATTAGAGTAGTAGTCTCGAGATAAAGTGGCAGAAGCCGAAGATTTCGAGGTAGGTGAGACAAACATGATGCGGGATGATTGTCCCGTTATATATACGCAACCGGTCAAACTTCCTTCCTGTAGCTTGTTGATGTCTTCTCAAATCGTAAACACCGGATCAAGCAGTAGTGTTGGGGTGTAGGTAGTTGAAACTAGTGGACCAAGAGAGGTCGGAAAGAGGATGGCGATGTTGTCTGTTAGATGGTATGAGTGGTCGAAGGAGTTTTTAAATGTGTGTCGTTATATGATGTCCTCACGCGTGTGGTCGTGTGACGAGGGAGTGTGCGTGTTGGATAGAAAGAAAGCTTGTCTGCAATCAGAATGAGTATAGCCTAGCACGGCAAGAATTAAGATGAGTAGAGAATGAAGCAGTCCGACGGATCATCCTTGATGTTATTTCCCATGTCCCATCCATCATCGGGCGCATGACGCGACTCGAGATGAACTGGTGATAGGGTGAGAATCACCCCACCCTTTATAGGGTTTCCGACCACCACGACTTAATAGTACAAGGCGTACTTTCCGAGGAGTCGTTGTTGAAACAAACACAACACACGAATTGTTGAGTGGATTCTTTGCATCTGAAACTTCGAGGAGAGCTTCCTTTCAAGGGGAAGAAGCGGTGATGATGTGTATCGTATATGTGTCAAGATCAGTTGTTGTGTTTGTGTGAGTCGAGAGGCAGAGGATAGGTAGTGGGTGATTGAAGGGTGAAGCCGCGTTAAAACGTCACGCCCAGTCGGCCACTGAAACGGAGTCGTGTTTATCTCCTTATGAAACGTCTCCTATTCATAATGATCGCCCGCTAGTTCAGTCCTCGTTCTCCGCGCTGGATCTCACGTCTTATGCACTGCTCTAAGATCTTGATAGACTGTGACGATCACGGACAGGGGAAAGGCGTGTGGACTTATGTTCTCACCCGATTTTGCCGACGTACCCTTTGGCCACCATTCGTCAACCTTCTAATGATGACGCGCTGCTTCGAGAGCCGCTCCGCCCTCGCTCGGGGATCGTGGCACTGTAGACTAACTTGCATGACCGCAGATGTGACCAGCTACAACGATTTAAGGCTTAAAGCTCTTGACCAGACCCAGAACAGTCATGACATCCTTAATAGCCTCTGTATGCAATTTCACATCGACGAAATACCTACCCTCCTCCCTACTATCTTCCGTATGCTTGTCAAGGGAGTGAGCGATTCGTTCGAGTGTTTTAGCTAATGAAGAGGAAGTCTTGTCCAAGGCAGACGAGAGGGTCGGATCTGCAGTAGTCGAAGTCTTGGTCTGATGTGTGATGGATCTGGTAGACTGCTGTTCATTAGCTTCCGGTTGTATTGATGAAAGTCTTGAGGCAGCTTGCCTCTTGAAGTCCCTTCAGATATGCTTCGTCATCGTTGTCGTCCAGCCCGTACTCCTCTTGTTCGCTGGACTGGGCGACAGCGGGCTCCTTGCCCTTTACCGATCCAGCCGGGACAGGAACGGAACTTCCAAGACCATACATCTCTCTCCTTGCTTTCGACCTAGGACTCTCTCCTCCCAGCATCTCTCCTCGCCCAGTGTCACCTGACTGTGACCCAGCTGCAGCTCCTTCAGGAGGTACCAGTGTCATGCCACTAAGATCATTTCCATCAACCCATCGGCCCCCACAAGAGACACACATCCTCCTAGCATCCTTACTGCCATCTTTTCTCTTTGGATATCCTACCAAAGGGATACCTCGGCAAGAGGTGTTTGGGCAGTTGTCGCCCAAGAGAGAGTATCCTTGAAGAAGAAGAGTGGAAATCGATTGGGATGGGTCTGTTGCTGCAGATGTAGAAGTCGACGATTGAGCTTGGGCTTGCGCAGGGGTCTGAAGCTGACTTGGTACAGGTGCCGGAGTGCGTCCAGCTGGTGATCCATCACATGACGCGCAGAATTGAATTCGGGCCCGATTGGCAGCTGAAGCCGAGGCAGCGGGTTCACGCATGAGCGGGGTGGTATGGCAATCTTCGCAGTGGAGGTCGGTGAGGGTCCATCCTTTCAACATGTATTCTCCAAGCTGTGCTCAGCATCTCGAACTTGTGAGAAGGTGTACGTGAGCACTCACGATAGCGGAGGTGTCCTCTAGCCGAGTCGACATTTGGGCAGACGGCATGCTTGCTATGAAAAGTAGACTGTAAAATAGACAGAACACCACTGAAGTCTAACTTTTGAACGTCACTTGGCTGTGCCTGAATCGTAATGTATAGAAGCCTATTGAATATCTCTTACACCGCTACAGTATCTGTCATTTATTATGTCGGAGCTAAGGGCAAGGAATGTCAAGCCCAATAAAGATTCGACTGAGGTGAAAGAGAGTCAGGGCGTTCAGGTGAGTCCGAGATGTTTGGGTGGTCGGACTGGAGCTGACGGATAGATAAACCAAAAGATCAAGCAAGTCGAGCAGGCTAATTACGTCCGGTCTTTCTTGGCTATCCTCGGCTTGCTCGCTGTTGGCTTCTTCGGTGTCAGAGTGAGTTTTATAGTTCGCAGATGTTCAGTAGCTGACTCGCAGCTTTATAATCGAGACCACACCCCTATTCCGGACACTCCACTCGATTCCCAATTCGCCCAGACATTACAACAAAATAAATTCGGGAATCTCGATACCGATACTCTACCTGGAAATGGCGGGCCGAAACTGGAAGCAGATGAGAAAAGGCGAGCAGCCATCAAAGAAGCTTTCGTATGGTCTTGGGAGGCGTATGAGAAATACGCTTGGGGAGATGACGAGCTACAGCCATTGAGTATGAGCGGAACGAATTTGACATCTGTGGGAGCTGTTGGGTATACGATTATCGATTCTATTGGATCATTGTTGATAATGGACTTGATTCCTCAATATCAACATGCTAGGGATTGGGTTAGGGATTCACTGGATTTCGATAAAGATGCTCATTTTAACACTTTCGAGGTGCGTCTTTGCCTTTCCGAGCTGTGATAGACGCTGATTTTAGACAACAATTCGTATACTCGGAGGACTGCTATCAGCGCATTACTTGACATCAACCCATATTTTGCCGGAAATACAAGCAGACGCGCAACTCTACCTCGATCGTTCTATCGATCTAGGAGATCGACTTCTAGGTGCATTCTCATCACCCTCAGGGATTCCTTGGTCAGGTATCAATCTAGCCACTCGCGAAGGTATTCCAGACAGGGATAACCAGGGCGTAGCAAGTCTGGCGGAAGCTGCTAGTTTACAATTGGAGCTCAAGTATCTCAGTCATTTGACTGGCGATTATGTTTATTGGAAAAAGGCCGAGAGGGTATGTCGCTGCAGACATGCTGGACTGGAAGCTAATTTCAGGTATCTGAAATCATCCGAAGTCAGGCTATTTACGATGGTATCGCGCCCATCTTCATTGCGTATGTGACCGTGAGTGTATCTAAGCTGATGGTAGACCCCAGAATGGTCAATTCGTCATGTCGGAAATCAGGCTCGGTTCAAGGGGAGACTCGTACTACGAGTATTTGATCAAGTGAGTGTCTTTGAGATCAATCAAGTATCTAGCTGATACTATACAAGACAATATCTCCAGACTGTGAGCACTACTCAAGACTAGTGAAGCTGCAAGCTGATTATCCAGGACAGGCAAGAACCAGTCTACCGGGATGTAAGTTTGATGTATTCTATCAATCGAATCAGCTTACCATCAGATGTACGACGAGGCAATGGACGGTATCAAGAAACACTTAGTCGGCAGGACTAAGAAAAGTAATCTCATGTTTACCCAGGAATTACATCCCGCCAAACACCCCGAAACCGGCGAGCAGTGAGTCCATAATCGAGACCGACACTGACAAGCAGATCATGGAAAGTAGTTCCAAAGCAAGATCACCTAGTCTGTTTCCTTGGCGGGTCATTCCTCCTCGGCGTCACTGAAGGGAACCGAAAAGAAGTCGACTGGAAAAAGCTTGAATCGAGGGACAAAGTGGATATGATTGTTGGTAAAGGAATCATTGAGGGATGTATGAGGACGTATTTGGACACTCCTACGTGAGGAACTTAACTCCAGAAAAGTGCCTGAGCTCGCTTACCTTCAGTGGATTGGCCCCCGAGATCGCAATGTGGAGATTGTACACTGATGATCTGAGTGGTGAAGAGGACTGGTATATCAAGCCCAATGTGTATGTCTTATCGCCCTCGACAACTCATGACTGGCTGATATCTAGCAACAATATACTAATCGATGGACGAAATATCCTCCGTCCAGAGACTGTCGAATCCCTGATGCTAGCCTACCGAGTGACTGGCGACGAGCAATACCGAGAATGGGGATGGCAGATTTTCGAGGCCTTCAACAAGCACTGTCGAGTATCAACAGGGGGATACGCTGGTATTGAGGATGTGCAGAAAGTCCCAGCTAAGCAAGTGGATAGAATGGAGACTTTCTGGTTAGGCGAGACATTGAGTAAGTCGAATCGAGTGGAGTCACCCCTTGGCCCCAAGCGAGTCCCGATTTGATTGTTTTGAGGCTGACCCTGAGAATACCTGTATTTGCTATTTGATGATTCCGATCATATCCCTCTCGACAAGAATATCTTCAATACCGAAGTAAGTACCCTGGTCTGGTTGAATCTGGTGGGAGGAAAACTAATGACTAGGCACATATTCTACCTGTCTTTAAATCGACATTCTTGACACCGTTCTCGACGTCATAGTCACAAAAATGATTAGATAGATAGCATGCAGTTGAAACGATTGGCATTTCTCTCCTACTTTTGACAACGCTTCTACCTTCGTATTCATCCCTCTGATATAGTACTCCGCCCACCTACCGCTGACTTCGCCAAGCAGGTTTACCAAGAGTCTGGATAGCCATAGCCGCTTCACGTGAACTATAAGCCTACAGCCACTTCGTCACGCCCAGGGACGATACAAGTACCTGAAATAGATATATTACCTTTTCTGGAAATACGGAAGCAATCATCCTGAGATTCCAGTTCACTCACTCTCTTTACTAGACATCTGTTCATTTCCTAGAGAATCCGTATTCCTCCTTACTCAACTACTCTTCATCCTCTATCTCATACTCCTACCCAATATCCTCAGTATAGTCTTGTTCCCTCTACGACCTCAATACAAACCATGAGCTCAGCCAAGAAGCTACAGAATAAGCTCTTTGGCGGTGCTACCGCTAGCGCTAGCGCGGCTCAAGCAACTTCAGGTAAGTCCGAGTGCTCGAGCGTTCAAGAATCAATGCTCATATACGTTAGGAGAGACCTCCCCCAGCCCAGCTGCAGACTCTCCACCAGCTGGATCGGGAGCTTCTACCCCTGTACCCACTGCGACTCAGCAACAGAGCCAGGACAGTTTGAGGATCAATATCCCCAACTCTAGTGGTCAACAGCCGCGTGAAAAGGAAAAGTGGGTTGTTTTGGTCTCTCAGCTTGGTTTGAAACAAGAAACATTCCACGCGCGATCTCATCGAGGCATCGATCGGAGCTGACCTACAGTCTACCTAAACGGCCCACTCTTCACTCAACACAGGCCGAGACACAATCTGAGCCAAAGTCCGGTAACACCGAGTCTCGTACGTTCTCCTTCTCACAACGTATGCGCATTAGCTGATCTATTAGCTCGTCCCGCTACTGCTGCTAGCGATAATGAGACTCCCGGACCATCTGCTGGAGCCAAGGTTCGCTGTCTCAACTTTCCTCTTCGCAGTAAGCTGATATATAGCAACCATTGAGGGAGAGGCTCATGCAATCTCTTGGCCCACGATTCCGATCAGTCGAGGATCACAGGTAAGCTCACTCCCGCTGCCGATTATAAGCTGACAACCAGACTCAACCAGTCGGACGCCTACGAGGTCCACTGGAAACGATGGGGTCCATACGTCAGTGAACGACAATGGGTGAGCTTGATGATACTCTGCTACCAAATAAGCTGATTCCAGGGAACTGTTCGAGAGGATTACTCTGCAAATGGAGATGCTTGGAACCATTTCCCTTTCGAGATGGCCAAATCTCGAGCTTACCGTTGGGGAGAGGACGGTATTGCCGGTATCTCGTGAGATCCTTGCTTGCTGGCTTTGATCTCGCTGACGAACAGGGACAACCATCAGCGAATGTGCTTGACGCTTGGTCTTTGGAACGGAAAGGATCGAATGTTAAAAGAGAGGATGTTTGGATTGAACGGTGGTGAAGGTATGTCGTCCTCTCGTCCCAGCAAACCGTACTGATGATTAGGAAATCACGGAGAAGATGTCAAGGAGATGTACTGGTACCTCGACTCTACTCCTACTCACTCGTACATGAAGTTCCTGTACAAGTACCCCCAGTCCGCTTTCCCGTACGAGCAGATCAAGGAAGAGAACCAAAACCGAAGTCGAGATGTTACGGAATTCGAATTGATGGACACCGATGTCTTTGATGAGGATAGGTACTGGGATATCTTTGTCGAGGTAAGCTCACAACCTCTCAAACAGGGACCGAGCTGATCTGATAGTATGCTAAAGACGAAGAGGACGCGGACGCCATGTCGGTTCGAATCACGGCTTACAACCGTGGTCCCGATGCTGCCGACCTGCATATTCTACCTCAGATGTATTTCCGTAACACCTGGTCGTGGGCCAAGGAGAGGAAGAACGTACCAGTCGTCCGACAAGAATCCGAGGGAGTTATCGAGGCTACCCACGAAACCCTCGGCAAGACCAGGCTATACTGTACTCCTTCGCCTGCACCTGCTGCTCCCGCCAAGGGCGGTGTCGTTCTAGTTGATGGACCCAGTATTGTGCCGGACCTACTCTTCACCGAGAACGAGACCAACTTTGAGGTAAGCTGATCCAACCTGTAAGAGCAGGCGAAGTTGACAGATAGCGTTTGTACGGAGGCAAGAACAGGACTCCATACGTCAAGGATGCTTTCCACGATCACATTGTACCTTCCCACCGACCCAAGGAGCCCGAGCCAGAGAAGACTGAGGAAGAAGGTCTTCCCATCAAAAAGACCCCCACTTCGTCACCCGTCACTTTTAAGTCAGGAAGTCTGCCCAAACATACGATCTCTGAAGAGGAGGCAGCTGCCAATGGTCATGGAGTAGAGCCCGAGGATGGAAATTCTTCCGATACTGCTTCAGTTCATACTGTCGAACCACCTCCACGACCTGCCGCCAAGACTGGAGGCCGACAATTTGTCAATCCCGACAAGACCGGTACCAAGGCCGGAGCCCATTACGAGTTCAAGGGTGTTCCGGGAAAGGGTGGTTGTGTAGTCGTCCGACTGAAGATGACCGCTGCTACTCCCGAGGAAGATCCTGCGATTTTGGATGAAGAGCTCTTCGATGATAACATCGAAGAACGACGAGTTGATGCCGACGAATTCTATGGTTGTATTGCCAGGAACAGCGTCAGTGATGACTTGCAAAACATCATGAGGCAGGCTTTGAGTGGTATGTTGTGGACCAAGCAATATTATCAGTATATCCAGAAGGAATGGATCGAGGGAGATCCTGGGCAGCCCCCACCACCACCTGAGCGAAAGTGGAACAGGAACAAGGTATGCTACACCTTTTTGTGTTGATGCTTTAGCTAACAGATAGGAATGGAAGCACATGTACATTAACGATATTCTCTCGATGCCTGACAAGTGGGAGTACCCCTGGTTCGCTACGTAAGCAATTCATTACTGTATTTCCAACTAGCTGACAAACAGCTGGGATACCGCATTCCATTGTCTACCCCTCGCCATGGTCGACCCTTCGTTCGCCAAGAAGCAGCTCGATCTCATGACTCGAGAATGGTACATGAAACCCGATGGAGCTTTACCAGCCTACGAATGGAATTTCTCGGATGTCAACCCCCCTGTTCACGCTTGGGCTACTTTCCGAGTCTTCAAGATTGAACGAAAGATGTTTGGTCGAGAGGATCTTGATTTCTTAGAGAGGGTTTTCCAGAAGTTGCTTCTCAATTTCACTTGGTAAGCTGACCGCGACTCACACGTTGGGTGAGCTGACAAGTAGGTGGGTCAACAGGAAGGATGCCGACGGAAACAACGTGTTTGAAGGTGGTTTCCTGGGTCTTGATAATATCGGACCATTCAATCGATCCGAACCATTGCCTACTGGAGGAACACTTCGTCAGGCTGATGGAACTGCTTGGATGGCTTTCTTCTGTTTGAACATGTGCGTCTGGCTCGTGATGTTCTTTCGCTCCAAGCTGATGATGTAGGTTGAGCATTGCACTCGAGTTGGCCAAGCATAACCCTACTTACGAGGACATCGCATCCAAGGTATGCTTCTGTGTTGCCTTTGTGATAGAGTGCTGACTGCCAGTTCTTCGAGCACTTCTTGTTCATCTCCGATGCCATGACGTACACCAGCGAGAATGAGCCTCTATCGCTATGGAACGATGAGGATGGGTTCTACTACGATGCCATCCAGTGGGGTTTCGGTCATTCTCAACAGCTCCCCGTCCGATCCATGGTCGGTCTCATGCCGCTTTACGCCACCCTTGTATTGGAGCCTGGAGATATCAAACGATTCCCCGGATTCAAGAAGAGGATGGACTGGTTTATCGAGAACAGACAGGATATCTCGATGAGAAATATCGCAAACATCAAAGGTCAGCTCCGGCTTGCTAGAATCTAGTTCAAAGCTGACGAATCAGAAAAGGGTAAAGGAGATCGAAAATTGCTCGCTCTCGCTTCCAAGGAGAGATTGGTTAGGATCTTGGAAAAGATGCTTGATGAAAAGGAGTTCTTGTCTGACTATGGTGTTCGATCGTGAGCCAAGTCTCTCTTTGAGGTTTCAGAGCTGATGACAGAATGTCGTTACACCACCACGAACATCCATTCTCGATGAATGTCAATGGGGAGGAGTTCGGCGTTGGGTACTGGCCGGGTGATTCTCGGTCTGGAATGTTTGGAGGTAATTCCAATTGGCGAGGACCTATTTGGTTTGCCGTTAACCTGCTCTTGATCGAGAGGTAAGCCTGCGATCCCTACTGATCCGGAGTCATGCTGATGGAAGTCTGCAACGATTCCACCAGTACTACGGCGAGGACCTTCAAGTCGAATGTCCTACTGGAAGTGGTGATGTAAGTTGTCGTCCACCCATATCCCATATAAGCTGACAACTAGTTCATGAACCTTGCTGGATGTGCCGAGGAGATCCAACATCGACTCATCCATCTATTCAGCCGAGATGAACATGGTCGACGTGCTGTCAATGGTGGAAATCCCAAATTGAACCGAGACCCTCATTTCAGGGATTACGTTCACTTCTACGAATTCTTCCACGGAAACGATGGACGAGGATTGGGTGCATCCCATCAAACTGGTTGGACTGGGTTGGTGGCTTGGATGATTATGCAGACTGGAGAGTATTGTCGATTACCAAAGACCCCAAGGAGTGAGTTTTTCTATTCTTTTCAAAGATATCGAAGGGGAGTCGCTAATGTACAGCACCGAGAAGTGTTGCAAAGCACTACTTTGATGAACACCTCAATACACCCAGTGAATTTGGTGACGGGTCGTTATACTCTGCTCGATCAACTTACTCGGACTGGGAAACTCCAGAACCAGAGGATTTGTAGACGTACATCTCATCGAACCTGCTTATAGTGCCATTAATCCAATTCCGGTTTCTAAAATTCCGGTTTCTAGGTTCATAGTCGACCAAAATTTAGAAAATCATGTGTGCATATAGTTGTCTCTTTTCTCTAGAATGCATAGGCTGTCACAACATGAATCAGCACCAGTTCCAGATTTGACTATCTACAAAATCGACTGCTTCTCCATTGGGTAAATAAGAAGCCACAGCAAGGATGTGCGCTTTTAGCCCTTGCCTGATGTGTTGATGTACCTCCCTCTCCGGGATTGCCTGAAACGCTTTCGCAATCTCGCCAGCAAGGTCCAGCCCCCAAATTTGACCTTCTTTTGTATCTTTAGCTGGAGCGAGTTGATCCATTTTAGCGAGTAACGATGCGACGTCCTTGGCGTGTAGATTATGGTGTAGCGTAATACACAGTCGACCATATATCGCTTTCAGTTGAGGTGTGAGGATGATGATTGTATCTTCTCCATCGTCATTCTTCTTCCTGAGTCCGAATGGATGTTTGGTTCGAGGTTCGGGGTCGAGAGTTGTTTCTGCCAAAGACCAAATTGGGAGGAAAGGTAGTGTCCCTACATTTCCGGGATTGGTCTGAATAACCGCTTTGTCACTCTTGACACTTTTGAAATTCGCTTTAGTCGCATTTTCCAATTCACTAGTAACCCCCTTCATATCCTTCTCGTATATCCATTCCCAATCGCTATCGGCTGCAGAGTTTGAAGGGAGTGTTTTCCAAATGAGAGCTCGATTCTTGTTTTCTTCAATTAGATATCCTGGAAGAGAATCGCCGACGGTACATTTAGCGTAGAATTCACCGACGTCTGACCAGAGAAAAGCTGCTGAGGCGTATGGGATCGTTGATCTAATTTCGGGAGAGAGCGGAGTTGATGGGGTACCCCATGCTTTTGGGAAGGGGGGTAGGTTAGACGGTGGAGCTAGGTAGTAGTGAAGTAATTTGAGGAGATGTCGTGCGTATCCTCTTCCTGATTATCAGCATGAACATCTCATCAGAACAAAGTGTTTCATATTTGTTGTCCTATGACACCACATGGACGAGCGGAAACAGCAGTGTAAGAGACCACTCACGAAGATGATTGGTAGGGGTAGCTACCGATTGAATTCCGTAGGTCCACGTATCCTTAATCTCGTCCGAGCCTTGTTGCTTGATGAAAGCTTTCCTCCTGAAACTGCTTGTCAGCTCCTGCTCGACAGAGGGCCTGAACCTACGTTCCACAACATGAATACACATCCCCTTCCGGATCATCTTTCCTGACTAGTACCCTTGCTCATCAGGTCATCCTGGCATTAGACAGGTATCAGCTCACCAATTTCGCTCAGCTCCATCAGCATACCAACTTTCTAGCTTGGAAGCATCGTCTTTCTCTTTGAATTGCTATTGTAAGCGGTTGGACCAATCCGAATCAGTAGACACACTTCGAAAGTCTGTCCCCGTCCGAAAGCCACAAGCGCAGCCTTAAGGACGAGCTTATACTGCTCCGCAGTCGGCAAGGCGATAGTGAATTCGGAGAGGGGATCTACTTGATCTGACATGGTGTTGATGAAAGACTGGTTCAAAACAAGGTGAAGTCAAAGCTGAAAGGAAGCAGGAAGCAAGTTGAAGAATGGCGTCACTCGGATATACATTCGGCGTTCCGGCCGACTTTCTGTCTCTTTCATGTTGTCTTCGAAATGGTACGATTTGCCAAGCCAAACTCAGAAAGATAGCCGGGCTAAAGAGCTATATGGAAGACAATGCATAACGGCCTAGATTAAGATGTCGAAGCAGAAGCAATGGGACGACTTCCCTCATTTCGAAAGAAGCGGATGGGAGTGTCAATCGACGTAGAGGACCGATCGATAAGGGATGGGACATCATTCATCATGTCTCTGGGCTTTCTGTTATAGACCCCACTGATGTCTGCATAGTGAGATGGCAGAGCAGAGTAACTTCATCTCGAGTGGGATTAGTGCATATATATACACAGACATCGCCCGAGCCGATACTCAGAACAACCGTAGCTCTCACGACACCCAAAAAGGGAATAAACCACAACACCTAACAGGATTCGCAAGTGGTCCCCCACCTTGCTACTAACTGGGCGATATCCAGGTTATCTGCGCAGATCAGACGGGATGCGGAGTTTTCTAGATTCTATGGTCGTGGATAAATTTGGGCCTCAGCGAAACAATATAAACAAAAATTGGGTTACGTAAAACAAGAAGGTCCGGCCGGATCATTGCCGGCGTGTTCAGCTGTAGCCAAGGTGGGGCAGGGTGTTGATTTATCGGTCTATCACTATCCTGCAGCTATGACAGATACGCTAGCGAAGGACGAAACTCCACTATGGACACCTCAGGATTCATCTACATCCCAGACGACGCGTTTTCGACAACGCATTAACGAGAAGTACAACCTCTCTCTTGCAAACTACGAACAGTTGTGGAAATGGTCGTGCTCGAATCGAGGCGCGTTCTGGTGTGAGGTCTGGGATTATGAGGAGGTGGTTGGTACCAAAGGACATAGTCCCTATGTAAATGAGTCGGCTCGACCATCTCAGAATCCAACCTGGTTTCCGGATGCGTCACTCAATTGGGCAGAAAACCAACTTCGGCATCAGAAGACTCATCCGAAAGACGTAGCGTTGATCCAGATATCAGAGGCTTGTACAGGGTGGACACCTACTGCCAAATACTTCACACAAGAGGACCTATACACTTTAGTGGGAAAATTGCAGAGGAGTATGAAGAAATCTGGGTTGATAAAGGGGGATAGGGTCGCTTATTGGGGCGGAAATTCGATGGAAGCAGTGGTAGTGCTCTTGGCGACTTCGTCACTCGGTGGTATCTTTTCGTCAGCAGCAGCAGATTTTGGAACCGATGGAGTGGTTGAGCGAATGAGCCAGATTCGACCTAAATTACTATTTGTCACGAATGGAGTGGTGTACAATGCTGCTCCCAGACCCCTGTTGCCATCTTTATCGACCTTATTGGAACAGCTGGAGTACAAGCCGGCGAAGGTCATCGTCATCTCCCATCTACCGGAGGAGATGGTGCCACGTTCAACTCAGCTCGGATCCGAAGTTGTAAGTTGGGACGATTATCTTGACAAGAAAGAGGGAGAAGTCGAGTTTGAAAGAATGGGCTTCAATGAGCCAATCTGGATCTTGTTCTCGAGTGGCACAACCGGCAAACCAAAGGCTATAGTGGTGAGTTTGGTGCGGCGGCGCACTGTCCCTTGCTGACGAGTTAGCATCGCCAAGGGGGAATGCTAATTGATTCTTTACGTGAAAGTCATATCGCAGGAGATATAGGACGAGGCGATGTCTATTTCTATTATACCACTCCGTAAGCTCTCTGTCTCAACATATGCCATACAGCTGATCGAAAGTGGATGGATGATGTTCCAGTATCTTGTATCGGCTCTGGCGACAGGCGCCACAATTGTGACATACGAAGGATCACCGTTGAAAAGGGCAGAGTCAATGTGGGAAACGATAGACGATTTGGGTGTGACGGTATTCGGGACCAGCGCAAAATACATCGAGCAGATCTCGGTACGTTGTTCTCCTGTTTCTGTCTATCGAGGCTGAATTGAGGCTGATAATTGCAGAAACACTATCCCGATGTCAAGTCGAAACATAGCCTATCTACTCTTCGTCAGATCCTATCTACCGGTTCGCCCCTACCGCCCCATCTCTTCGATTTCGTCTACCAGAACATCAAATCCGATGTTCTCCTTGGGTCAATCACGGGAGGGACCGATATTTGCTCAGTATTTGCCGGTCGGACTACCAGTTTACCGGTCTATAGAGGCGAGATACAAGCTCGAATGCTTGGTTTGTATGTTCATTCCCATTTCAGAAGCGAATCTCACTGACACGAAAGCGCTTTGGATGTATCTGCATCAGAGCCTGGGCTACCAGGGGAGTTGTTTTGTCGTGAAGCCTTCCCAATTGAACCGATTGGATTCTGGCCATTGCCGGGTTATGGCTTTCCCGATGAAGAAGTCAAGTCGGCTCAGGCGAGATTCAAGGAGAGCTATTTCAAGGATGAAGAGGGAAATTGGTATCATGGAGACTAGTAAGTATCGTTATCTGCTCCGAATCTGGACTGATAGCAGTGTCCAAATCACCCCATCTCGATCCGCCAACGGAGGTGGGGTAGTGATGCTTGGGCGATCGGACGGAGTCCTCAATCCCGGTGGGATCAGATTTGGCCCTACTGATATCTATTCTGTACTGGAGAATGACGAATATTCCAAGTTAGGAGTCGAGGAAACCCTAGTCGTAGGTCTGATGGTCGAGGGTGGATCAGATGAAAAGGTCATTCTTTTCGTCAAGGTATGCGCAAGTCTCTCTGGTCTTGATCCAGGCTTATGTCAGATGCGCGGAGCCGAGACATTGAGTGATGATTTGATCAAGAAGATCAAGACTTCCATCAGGGTAGCGAGAAGCGCTCGGCATGTTCCAGCCCGCATCATCCAGGTCAGCGACATACCAGTCACGCTCACGGGCAAAAAGGTTGAAGGTGAGTCACACACTTACGAGTTGATTGGGACTGGCTGACTCATTCAGTACCAATCAGGAAAGTCATCAACGGGGCTCCTGTGCACAGCATCAATCCTGCGACATTACGGAACCCAGATTGCCTAGCAGAGTATGTGAGGTTAGGAGATGAGATGAGGAAGGCCGAAGGCATGTGAATGGTTATGAGCATAAGCCAATTCACAACTTTTGTATCGTTAGACTCCAGTACGCGACCTGCATCATCTGCATATGTTGACTCCTGGATCCCTCATTCACAAAGAAACTCTCTCCAAGCCCTTGGGGTACTTGTATCCACCTTGTTCTCTGATTTTATCGAATACCTGCATCATCAGTGGAGCTCTGGAATGGAAGGAGGTTCTTACTTCAGCCATCAACAACGATTCGTCATGAGGCATCCTCGCGCATTCGAGCAAACCGTCTACAGATTTAGCGTCTTCCCCCGAACTAGATATGTACTTACCCTTAAGAGTCCTTGCAAAAGCATCCGCCTCATATCCCAATCCACCGTGTTTAAAGTCATTCTCAAAGACCTCATCGGGAAGGAAAGTCGAGTTCTCATCCGAGGAGTCCTTGTACTTCTTGACAACAAATCCTGATGGTCGAGATGTGTGTCCCAGAACATCGATTTCGCTGCTCATCAGCTTATCCTATTAGATTAAAGACTCACCCTTTAGTTCCGACGACCCGACAGATTGATCCTGGTACGATATTTGCCATGAGACTTGCAGTGCCTACTGATAAGCTATATAGGTTCAGGTCACTTACAATGAGCCATGGCTGTTAGGTTTGGGAAGGTCATGCCCCATAGAGTGTCGAGGTCGACACCGGTGGTATGTTTTAACATCGTCGAGCTGACATTTTCAGGTGCAGTCCTCTTGTTTTTGGGATGGTGGTACAACAACATCATGGACTGATTATTAGCCAACCCGCCCTCACTGTCAATAGGATGACGACATACCCAAGTCCAAGGATAAGGTCCAAGATCGAGAAGTGCTCCTCCGCCCAGCTCTGCAGCCAGCACCCTATCAGTATCGGGTCGTCGACCGATAGCGTTAAGCGACAGGTTGGTGTAGAGAGCGGTGACATCTCCAATGACTTGATCATCATGAAGAGCTTTCTGGATAGCGATCATGTTGGGGTTGAATCGAGTCCAGACGGCTATATGTCAGCTTTGTCATCCTCTCTCTATATAGGTCGTACCTTCCATAAGAAGAACCTTCTTCGACTTGGCAATCTCCACGAGTGATTTCCATTCAGCAGCATTCAGCGTAGCTGGCTACTACATCAGCGTATTCCTTCCCGTAGTCCAGAATGAAATGACCTTTTCCAACAAGCAGTGTTTTCCAGCTTCAAGCACAAGCTTGGTATCATCATAATGAGCAGTATTGGGGGTTCCAATATAAACAGCTTGTACATTCTACATCGTCAGGCCCGTCCGAGATGGGATGACGTACTGGATCCTCTACACAATCCTTATATGAGCCTTTAGCAGCCGTCTTGATCTGGCTTAACCCTTCTTTTTGGGCTGAACCACCTTCTGGGCAGTTGTCCTTGATGAATTGCTCGGCCTTGGAGATATTGCGCGATCCAATTGCAGCAATGACATGGGCGACTTCGGATGCGTCTCGTTCAGAGGTGGGGAGAACTAAATCTCGTACGAATGATCCGGAAATCGCTTGAATCGTAAGTGCTGGCTCATATTGCATTTTCAGTGCAGCTATAACTCACAGCCGCAGCCCAGGATACCCCATTGGATGACATAAGTTGATGGCATGGTGAATGATGAGTGGTAGATGCGAGTGAAGCTGCTGCACTCATATAGTCGGAACTATGTGTACTCGAGTACACCCATCTATCCGCCCGGACATATCCGCCCCCACCCTGGCTCACCTGAGCCACGTTACAGGTCATCATGATTGCATTTCAAACCATTATCCTGAAGTACGGCACTCTGAAGGCACATGAGCCGCCCAGATCCCCTTCATACCCTCGGAGCAGCGAGATCTAGCATTATGCAGTCTAGGAAACCATATCGGTCGACTTGGATCTTGTCAGATTCCACCTTGATCACCTACTTCTACTCGCTCATTCTCCCTGATCTTTCCTTCCCTCTAGCTGGCGTAGTCGTCTCTGGGACGGCGTAGATCGCTATCTTTGCCATGACCTCGTTGAAGGTAGGCCTCCTCATCATACCAGAACACGTGTCTGCAGGAAAGATCTTGACGAGACATGATAGATCGCGTGAAACCACCCGGCGACCTAAGACGGGTCATGGTGACCGGTTCTGCAAAAGTCGTCCTTGACCATAATTTGGACTTCGGCCTGGGTTCGTTGGTTCGGCCTAACCTCTACTTTGTCGATCTGAAGACCTAAGCTCACCAATCTGAGGGCAAGACTTCACGGACAGGGGGTCTTATTCTGCCATGGCGTCTGGTTCATTTCTGCGAACTAGCGTAGGCCTTCGATCGCAAGAGCCTGGTCAAGATCGAAGCCCGATACCGCATGGCAAGCGCGACAGGGGCCGACGCCCGTTGTGCCGACCAGCAAGCTGCGAACGAGCTCGTGTGTTATATGCGATAGAGACATGACTGACCGATGGGACGTGTCATTAATTCATCTGCAGGTCGAGGGCGAGAGATGAGAGCCTGTCGATGTCGCGTCGATGTCTTTGTCGGACGCAATTGACCGCGATTCGGCATGACCTTCGTTGTGTTGGTGGGTGAGAACATTGTATCCTTTTGAAATCGGTAGGTCCCTCCTTGTCGCTATCCTCGCTGGCTCAAGTAGTCATCCAGAGATCCAACTCAGAAGCCTGGCGTCGATATACAAGCCATATCCACACGCCCATTCGACGCATAGCTTCAGCGTGTAAGTCGGATGATGGTGCCGAATCCATCATTGCGTACATGTATATCGGCTTTCCTGAGCAAACCTGTTGCTGTCTTCTGCCTCCCTCGGCACGTTGTCGTTCATCGATCATGTTCGGGTATGTTGGTAATTCCCGGATATTACGGTTCCATCTGTTTGTCTGGTTGCGGAATCATCTGTGTACTTTCAGTTCTTCTCTTTCCTTGTACCTCCATCCCTTCGTCGTTACAGCATTGACCACACGCGCATCCGCACCGCCATACAAGTCGAGCATGTAGTGCGATAGTGATGAAAGAGAAACGATGTCGACATAACGAGAAGAGAGGTCGATCGAGTCGGATCGTCATTCCGAGATTCGGTCAACACCGGCATCAGACTCCACGCATGTGAATAAGCTCTTCGAATGGTGACGCGAGTACTACTAGCTTCAATTTCTACGGATCAGCTTGTAAACATCAAGAGAATTGGAAATTGAGACCTGTCTCATCGAAATGGTCGACCTGATTCGGGCTACTTCGTCGACAAAAGTATAAAACCAGTCGATCATTCTGATATCCGAAGCAAGCTGGTGCCTACACCAGTCTTGACGAAGCGTGCATTGAAATATAGCTCTGCTATCAGCTGAAGCTATGAGGACGATGGAGAATACGAAGATGACATACCGCTCATGGGATGATCTGGTCCCACAGATGAAAGCATCGTCCCGCTTTATCGTTCATGTGAATTGGTCGAAAATTCTGCACCTTCCCGAAACAAACTACATGTGTGATGGTATACGTCTCCCCCAGGCTCATCTCCTCAGCTTCCATTCGTCCCCACTCTATAAGGTAGATCCTGTATAGACTCGGGATCTAGCCACGTCACTCTGTGTTCACAATTCACCTTGTTTGTACTCCTGCCCAAGAGTATAAATGGCAGTACCCCTTTCGAAATATAGCTCTCCCTTTTCCGTCCTCTCCTCTTCCAACTCGTCCACACCCTCGATTACAGGTCCATCAACCACTATCCCAGGGCTGGGGTTCTCGAACCCAGGTCAATTCGTGGACCTTTTCCAGTGATGCTTCCCTTTCCTTCAGGGCCGGTATACACCACTCAAATGTCGATAGTATTGGTCTTCGATGACAAGAGGGTGTCGAGCAAGACGACTGTAGCATCGAGTCACCTGATCCTCGGGTCCATAGGCAAAAGAGTCACTCCGGCCTACCGTTATCACCCGTCCACACCTCTCTCCTCCCCGTCAATTCTTCCGCAACGTGATGTCGATTGCTTGTCGTGAACACTACGGCCCTGTCGACCTCGTTCTATATTTGTGCTACCGCTGCACCAGATCATGGTCGCCGAGTACTGAGGGACAGGCCTCAGCCCCAACACAAATTCACTAACCGTATTTCAGGTATCGATCGTCGGCGACAGCTCCGATGGAACTAATAATCTCGAAGAGGGTGTTGCGAGGGTAGGGTCCAGCCACGACTCGACAATCGACGTTCAGACCACCGATTTGATGTTCGAGTCGTCACGGCTCGTTATTGGCAAAAACCTCGCATCAGACCTTCAGCTTGCTGGACTTGTTCTCGGTCATCGACCGTCTCACTGCCTTCAGCCACTGTGTGGGGTCTGGTGATCCACTTACGGCATATTGTCATCACCAGCAATGGTCGACATTTCCGAGTCCAAAGTCACTACTTTGTATTACTTCGTCGGACGCTCGTAGTGCTGTCCTGAGGTCGAGCTTTGATCAGCTGCGCCCTCAGCGATACGGAGGGACGGACGATCGTTTACTGCGGTGAGGCCATCCTTCTCGAGTACCATATTCCACACACCAGAACAATCCCCTTTTCGCACGCCATCGTCGTATAGCTATGATACGCCCTATTGCTCTCCCACAATTAATCCTTCACCAGCTCACCATCCCCAGATTGAGCTTGATGCCGTGGTGCTTCGACTTGCTGGAGACCGGTGTGAGGTATGTCGACGCGACTTGAGTATTTATTTGAGTACTTCGATCGTATAAACGAGCTGGCGGTGGTACGACTCAAGCACTCACACCACTGTTCTCTGTTGATCGTCAGCTGATGATGAACTCAAGCGAGGCTACCTTTCCTGGATAGAATGTATCAAGAAGGATGAAGAAGAAAGAACGCACGTCCCTCTCGTATCCCTTGCCACTCCTCATTTGATTTCCCACATTCATTCTTCCTCCAATTCTCTTTCTATCGTCGACAAGTATCCCTTACTTCTGATCTAATGGGTCCTCTGAGTATGTGGGCAATGTCGTGATGGGGTGAAGGTATGTATGAAGTGTAAAGAGAGATGAATAATGATACAATCAAAGGTTGGTTTCACTAGAATTCCTCTCCTCTTACCCCTTGATCACCCATCCACCCACACACACACACACACGCACACACAGTATTCGATCTGCTATGCTCCTTCATGCTCATGTTCGACCAAGGGAGACTACATACAACTACTTGGGACTATCACCACTGAACAACGATACCGACATACATCCTATTCATTCTCAGATACCAAGTCTACCTCCCGGACCTAGGTATCAACCTCCTCCGACCACACCTAACCTCGACGGCTATCATATCCTACGATCCGTCTCATCGGTGCTCCTCGGTCTGCCGGCCGCATCCTCGATCGATCTACGGTCCTCTGGGAAGATGACCTTCTACTCAATGCGGTGACTACAGCTTGCGTATTGACGGGGAATCAAGCAGGTCTCACACAATCTCGATCAATTGGCAATGTGCCATCTGATATTCCCCCATGGTAAGTACACCGAAGACCGCTAGAGTTGTGATCGAACGTGAATGGTCAAAGATGATTCAGATCCAAGTTGTCGGGTACTAAAGCCAACTGGACTAAGGGTCCAAATTTGTCCAAAAACGAGCACAACAACGAGTTCGAGACAGCGTTCAATCAACTTCTACAGTCGTTTTGACCACCTTACAAAGCAGCTAGAAAGACGCTTCAACTTGGACGAGATTCGGACAGACGAGGCGCAGCTCATCCAATTTTAAGGTTAAAGAAAAGTTAAATGCACGAGATTTTCGACATTTACTTCGTGGAAAAAGAGGTTTTCTTGACCCCTGTCCCCCACTTTCATTAAGGACTGACACAAACTGGGCAACGCAGTAAATTGGGGTCAATCGATTAACTACCTATCTAGCATGCATACCGATTTAGAATGCATTCGAGTCGATTGCAGTACACACCAGCCGCCCAAAAGGTATAAGAACCTGTCCAATTCACGTCTACTCTTCTTTCTTTCATCAACTTCCAATCTTCCAAACTTCACCAATCCAACCCTATCTTACCAAACCAGCCAATAAATAACCAAATATCACAAAATGGCAAACTACAACAGACCCAACAGGAGGCAGGACACTCCGTTCCAACCCTTCTTCGTAAGTCATTCACCCAATCCTGTAATACTCTGCTGTAGCTCACCTCTCAAAGCCCAATGCGGAAATGGACGCAACCGCTGCTCGTCCCCAGTCCCCCGTATACATCACTGTACACAAACGGGTGCGGGGTCTGATTGGTGGATTCGAGGCTCGGCAGCGATGGGACCCGCAAGCCCAAGGCTCCACGGGAGGAAGGCAGCCCGGTCCTATATTCGTAAGTCATGCACCCAGCCCTACTCGACTTTGCTGTAGCTCACTTTAACAGCTCTTCCAGCATGGGGAAATGGTGTCGTATCCCATGCCGGACGGGAGCCGTCTCCTCCACGAGATCCCTGCTAGGGCACCGGAGACGAACAAGGAGTTGTGGGGGCAGCTGCTGGCTAAGAGGAAGCGGCGGTTGGCACGTGAGGAAAGGGACCTGCAGGAAGAGGTAAGTTTGATTTGAACTTTACTCGATCTGACTTGAAGCTGATATGTATCAGGAGTTCGCAGCGGCCAGGGACATCAGAAGGTTCCCTTGTCGAACCATCTGGTCTGTACAGCCAGAGCCCGTCCTCGTCCCACCCCCTTCATCCACCCCCGAGTCAACCAATCGGTGTCCGGTCTCGCCACTCCTAGTCGAACCCCCTTCCTCCACACCCGGGTCACCCACTTGGAGCCCGGTCTCACCACTCCTTGTCGAACCCCCTATCTCCACCCCTCCGTCACCCACTTGGTGTCCTGTTTCACCACCCCCCAAAGGTAACCAGACCAAGGGTGATCAGACCACCAAGCCATCGGCTTAGGACATGGGGGAGAGGGACGTAGCCTAGAGATGTAACATCAGTAGTAGTAATATTAGTTATTGTAATATCAGTAGTAGTAATATATGTAATTTAATGAGTAGTTGGGATATATGTATGAAAGAATAGTCAACTTGTTTGCATCTCTTACGATTCAAACTTCTACTTGTCCCTGTGTCCGCTTCATCAAGACTGCCGTTGCCCTCCTTAAATTCTCAGACTCCTGCTCCGTTGCCATTGCATTCCCCGCCCATCTAATCTTGAGATTAGGATCGACAAGATACACATATCCCAAAATCTTGTTCTCAATTCCAAGCGGATGATTTATCTATCATCAGCCCTCTCCGACTATATCTCAGATTGACTCACATCAAATTCAGACCACTCGCCTCCCGCTACTAAATACGTACCCCACCATTTCTCCGGTATCGTCCTTTTCAGAGATGAGACGAAGAAATTCAATAACATCGATTTAAGGGGGTTTCGCTGGTGATTTATCTGGACCAAGCTGAAGTTTTCATCATGTGTCCAATCTTCTACTACTGTTTGCGTAAACGATTGAGCGTGTTCCTGCCATCAGCACTCGTCTTCCGACATCCGACTTACCTCTGATAAACGGGTATTCAGTAAAGTGACCAAGCTGACTTTCCCCCTCAGTACATCTGTCGTATGTCTATTCTCCCCCTTCAAGCTTCTCCCACTTATGTCTGGGAAATACAGCGCTCGCTATCAACATTAGCTGACGGATTCAGCTGTGCAAGAATATACTCACATCCTCACGAATGAGCGTATTTGGTGCTGTCCATAATTTCCCTCCAAATGCCTTTCTAGCTTTATTGTAATCGTGGAAATACCCTTGGGAAGCCTCCTTGAACCTTTGATCAGCTCCAATGCAGGTGCTAGACGTACAAAGCCTTCCGCTTTGCCTTTTGCCTATCTTCATCTAAATACTTCTCCTTCTTTTCACTCCAAGTCCCAGGTTCTGAAGTCGGTTCAATAGTCACACCAAGCGGACGTGGGAGTTGAGGTAATTCAAGTGTTTTCTTTGAATCTACCGGTAAAGGTTCAGATTGTGAGGGCGTTGGGATTGGAATTGTTGGTTTCGAAGATGAGGATGAAGATTCGCCTGAAGATGGTGGTGTTGAGTATGGGCGGTATGATTGGGTGTAGTGGATTTGGGATAGGATAGGGCGTAGTGGTCGAACGCGGAGTGACATTTTGGTTGTTCGTCTATTTGAGAGCTGTCTGAAGAGGTCTTTGATTTCCAACAAAACTTTACACGCCCTTTCGTTGTTATCCTACGCTTATGCTCACAGCAGTGTGCTTGTGTGATTGCTAAAAAAGCGTGATGACCAGAAGTTAATCCATTATTCCAATATTTCCACAAGGTTGATGCTTTGTCATTTCGCTTAGTCACTTACATGTTCTTGATCTCTCAACTTCCATCGTCTAAAAGTGCATTTCATACCATCAACAGCACTCTGTAACGCCCATCAAGGCAATTGAACAAAACATCAACGAGCCGACGAAATGTCAGCTTTAGCGATTCTCCGACCACGAGCATCACTTGTCAAACCTTACCTGTCAAGCACTCGCCGGTTGGCTTCGACAATACCAGCTCCGCCGCCTCCTCAAATTACCACTCTATCAAATAAATTACGGGTCGTGACGGAATCTACACCGGGTCATTTTCATGCTGTTGGAGTCTATGTGGATGCTGGGAGTCGATATGAGACAAACAGGAATAGTGGGATATCACATTTAATGGATCGTTTAGCTTTCAAGGTATGTCATTGTAATTCAGATCATCGGGTTGAATACCGGTATTCGAGACGGGGGACTGATGGACAGAGCACAGATAAATATTCAGATGACGAGATGACTACTCTTATCGACTCACTTGGATCTCAAGTTACTTGTTCTTCATCTAGGGAATCAATCATGTACCAATCCACCGTTTTCCCTCAATCACTCCCTCTCGCCATGTCTCTAATCTCTTCCACAATACTCCAACCGAAACTCACGTCGACCGAACTCGAAACTCAGAAAGACGCAGCTGCATACGAAGTAAGGGAAATATGGCAAAAACCCGAATTAATCCTTCCCGAGATTCTTCATTCGGTCGCTTTCAAAGATAATACCCTCGGTATGCCATTACTTTGCCCCGAGTCGCAGTTGGATGTACTTGGAGAGCAAGAAGTTAGGGGATTCATGAATGATTGGTATAAACCTGAACGAATGGTTGTAGCGGGAGTAGGGATGCAACATGAAGAACTTGTCGAATTGGCAGAAAAGGAATTCGGAGCAATGGTCTCAAATACAACAACAACATCTACATCAACTTTACATCAGACTGGATCTACATCAACTCAACCGAGTGGAAGTAAACATTTCGCCACAGTCTCGAATGTAGGTTCGAGTTTAAACGAGTACCAAGAATTGGCAGGAGCAAGAGCGACATATACGGGCGGAGAGCAATACATCGAAAAGCCAGATGAGGAGTTTGTGCATCTTTATGTTGGATTTGAAGGTCTAGGGATTCATGATCCAGATATCGTAAGTCCTACGCTTCTCGTTGTGCTATACTGCTGAGAAGCAGTACGCACTGGCAACACTTCAGACCGTCCTAGGAGGCGGAGGGAGTTTCTCAGCAGGTACGTTTACACATACCACGATAATCGTTTAGCATTCCTTCGTTAACGCTTAGGTGGTCCTGGGAAAGGAATGTACACTCGTCTATACACCAATGTCTTAAACCGTTATCACGCAGTAGACCACTGTGCAGGATTCCACCACTGCTACGCCGATTCCGGGTTGTTTGGTATACAAACTTCCGTCTATCCCCATTTCGCATCTTCAGCCGCAAATGTAATTGGTCAACAATTATACCAACTCTGTGGACCTGTCCGAGGGGGTATTACAAGGGAAGAATTTGGTAGAGCGAAAAATATGTTGAAGAGTACACTTGTCATGGCGCTCGAGAGTCGGTTGACTGCTGTTGAAGGTATGTCACTCCCCTCTTACATGAGACATGAGCGCCGCTGATGATAGACCTTGGGAGACAGACATTGATTCACGGCAACAGAGTCCCAGTTGAGGAAATGTGCGCTAAAATCGATGCATTGACTCTAGAGGTATGTCACCTTTTCCTCTTCAGTGGTTCTGGAGTATCAGTATGAGCGATGAGCTGATAAACAGGATATATGGAGAGTAGCAATGAGAGTGTTGAAACCTACTTCCAAATCTGCAGTATTGAATTACGGATTAGGTGCAGGAGGACCAACGATCGTAGCTCAAGGACCTAATCTAGCGGCTTTAGGGGATGTCAAGTCAACGTTGAGGAAATGGGGAGTCGGTCGCTAGACATAGGGTCTAGGTGAGGGAATAGAGGCCCTGCAGCTGGCGGAGCGTATCGACTGGATATAGCATGGTGGGGTTGGGGTGTCAGGACAAGGGAAGAAGAAGAACAAGAAGAATGGATGAGTACAGTATTTTCACACACCTCATATACAGTAGATCAAAAGAATGGATGTTGTAGCATAATGCATGGGGTCGAGATGATGTTATAAATGGCGACTGATCATTTGTGGCCCAGTGAAAGATCTGCACGCATGGGCTAGTCAAGGTGATTTAGAAGGGATTGCAATTGGCTGGACCTATGGATACATTCACGACATCTATTATGATTATTACCACTACACCCCACCCATCTAGCACATCTCACTATACTCAAGTCAATCATACACCAGCCCTCTTCAATAATCATTCACGGATTCCACTTCTGGTTACTACACTCAAATCCCTTAATCAGTAGCCCTAGCCCCACCTCCCGCTCCAGCCGGGTCATTGCCAACCAATAACCCCGTTCTTTCATCTGCATCTTCCGCAGGTCCAACCCTGGCAGCTTCAACTTCACCAATGGTGACCTCTTGATCGGGTGGAATCGTCTGTCCTTCTGGAACAGCGACGACTTGTCCTGATCGAGTACGTTTATGGCGTCTTGCTCTACGTGCTGAGCGACCTGCCGCCCATGCTTCTCCTCGTTCTGTGTATTCGTTAGTATATTCGATTCTGGAAAGGAGGAGAGGCGTACTAGCTGCGTATCCTGTATATGTTAAGAATGTGACCATTAGGCCCGAAGCGACTGCAGCCAAAACTCCAAATGTGAATGATTTATCTATCATCAGATCTCATGGATTTACCATGAGGTGAATGAGGACTAACCGAGATGAGATCCTTTTGCTTCAAACCTCCCATCGGTCCTGAAAACATGTGCAATCAAAGAGAATGATATTACTTGAAGGACGAAATGGACCGCCATAGTTCCTGAAACGAGTTTCCATTGACCTCTTCTTGCTCTTGCTCGAGCTGTTCTTTGACCTAGGCGTTACTTTCGTGTCTTATGTAGATCAGATACGAAGAAAAAGAGAATATACCTCTATGAAGAAAGATGAATAAAAGACTAAAGAGAGCAGCAAGACAAGGGACAAGACATGATTGAGCTAGATATCCTGCTGTTGACCAGAGTACACAGAATTTCTCTCCAAATTCTGCGCATTCAGATCTGATATCAGCTCGTCTCAACATTACAGCCTTTCTTGATCGACCACAATACTCACCGGGTAGGGAACGATTCACATTGCCATCCCTCATCGGCTTCTTCTAGTGGATCATCCTCTCCTCGATGATGACGTTTGAAGTTGAAGTTGAAGTTGATGAAAGGATCGAATGGTTCTGCTCCAACGGGATTGGAAAGTGGTTGTGCTGGAGCCAAGAATGATGTTGAATTATTGTCTGGTGATGGTGTTGTTCGGGTGCATCTACTCAATCAGTCCATCATTCCCCGTGGTAAAGGTAATCGTACCGCTGATATAATCCGTATCTACCCATCAGCTATATGTTTGCGGACTTGATAATACTTACTTGGTTTCAAACTCCAATGGTCCTGGCGACTTAACAATAATATGTATCAAATCAGGTACCTATTCCATTTAGCCCATATACCTCCTTAGGCCAGGCCAGAGGATACTCACGTATATGTTCAAGATAGTCAAGACAGTTGCTATAAGCAGAAATACCAACGAGACGGCATATGGTGCTTTCCTCAATGTGGGCTTGTATTTATGTTTCTTGATAGTCGGATGTTGGCCGTTATCGTTGCCTTTGGCTACTTTGACCGGCATGATGTATGATATCAGTTATAACAGTGGTGGAATACCGATACTGATACCAAGTCAGCTCTCGGTACAAGGGAACAGTTCCCGCGCCTAAACTATACTCCACACGATACTGCGGGGTAAGTGAGTTGACTTTACTACTTTACGCTCAAATCGCACCCACTTGAACCGTCAAGGAATCATGAGATAACGATAAGATGGAGGTCGAATACGAACCAGCTGGTCCTAAACCAATCAAAAAATTAAGTAAAGATGTAGTGAATCAAATAGCAGCTGCTGAAGTAAGTCCAAAACCCTCAAAGTAAAGTAGATTCCTCCGTGACCTGACAGGCAGATCATTCATCGCCCATCCAACGCAATCAAGGAACTCGTTGAAAACTCCCTAGATGCCGGTTCAACTTCAATCAAGCTCACTCTGAAAGATGGCGGACTGAAATTAATTCAAATCGCAGATAACGGTCATGGTATCAATAAATCCGATCTTTCACTACTTTGTACTCGATATGCGACTTCTAAATTGACTAAATTTGAGGATTTACAGAGTTTAGTGACGTATGGATTTAGAGGTGAAGCATTGGCTAGTATTAGTTATGTTAGTCATGTTGAGGTTGTTACCAAGACTAGAGAGGAGGGATGTGGTTGGAAGTGAGTCATGGTGGTTGGGCTTTCAACGAGGATCCTTTTCTAGTGGAGCTGCACTAATAGTAGGGCACATTATCAAGATGGTGAACTTGTACCATATAAGCCAGGAGCAGGGATTGATCCGAAACCAGCAGCTGCAAATGACGGTACTGTTATCAGTGTATGTCCTCCCCCCTCTCCTCTTCTCCTGTTCCTGAATATACCTTGATCTTCTCGCCTCTCGCCTCGTTGACCCGCTTCCATTATCGGACGCTTTCGCTACTGATTTCAAACTGACAATTAGGCAGAGGACCTATTCTACAATATGCCACTCCGTAAGAGGGCCTTCAAATCCCCTTCGGATGAGTATAATCGAGTCTTGGACGTAATAACGAAATACGCAATTCATAACCCTCATTCCGCCTGGTCATGCAAGAAGGTAAGTGTACTCGTCGACCTTCATATGGAGAAGAAGTGATAGAAGATTGAACGTGGGAGCTAATGGATAGGCAGGAACAGCAATGTCCGATATCACTACACCAGTAACTTCAAGTACGAAATCGAATATCGCCTTACTATACGGATCAGCCTTGGCGAATGATTTGGTTGAATTACCTAAAGTGATCCTGAAACCCGAGGAGAAATTGGGGGCGACCTTGAAAGGGTGGATTAGTGGAGCTAATTCGAGTTGGGCCAGAAAAGGGGGTTGGATTATTTTCATCAATAGTGAACCTCACAACCTTTCTTTTTGGTTCTGAGCTGATGATAGACCGCTTGGTTGATTCAAGTAGGATCAAGAAAGCGGTCGATTCGCTGTATACTACCTACCTACCTAAAGGTGCTTCTCCATGGTGTTACCTCAGGTCAGTCATGCCTCCTTTCCAAGCGGCCCTGTCAGCAGTGCTGACGGTAGCCTTGAGATAGACCCGACCAAGGTGGACGTCAACGTATCCCCAACTAAATCAGAGGTTCATTTCCTGAATCAAGATGAAATGATTGATGCTATCGTTGGAGCTATACAAGTGGTTCTGGCAGGTGCCAATACATCCAGATCTTTCACTGTTCAGGTAAATTGACCTCTCGAATCGCAGGGGAACGGGAAGGATGCTCATCAATAGACCTTGCTGCCTGGTACTGCTGGCCCATCGAAACCTGCTACTCAAAACGATACACGGAAAGCCGCACCTAATTACAAAGTCCGTATGGACCCTTCCAATAGGACACTCGATTCCATGATCTCTGTACCTCACCCATCACAAATTGGGGACTTTGTCGATTCAACCTCAAGAGACCAAGATCGACCATCGAAACGACGAGCGATAGCTGTTGATGCTGATGCAGATCAAGAGGATGGCGATGGTGTATTGGAGGAGCAAGAGTCGGTTGATGTCGGTAATTCAGCATGGACCAAGGGAACTGCAGTGATACCAGAGAGTGAATGCGAGTTTACTAGTATACAGCAACTCCGTCGGGAAGTCAGTAAGGGTAATCAAGGTGAGTATGGTTTGAATATGTTCAACAGAAGCTGATGATCAGACGTTGGGGATATCATGCTCAAACATGCTTTTGTCGGGATTGTCGATTTGTCCCTGGGTGTATCCTTGATTCAATACTCGACCAAATTATATATAGCAAATCATACTACTTTAGCGTATGTCCATGCTCTCTGAGCAAATTGACTGATGGAAGGGATGAACATTTCTATCAACTCGGTCTAAGGCAATTTGGAGCTTTCAATCGACTTCGACTAGATCCACCTCCTTCGATCCGGGACTTACTAGTTCTTGCAGCAGAGGATGAACCGGGTATTCTGGAAAACAATCTCAACCCAGATAAAGTGGTAGAAGTGAGTACTTCCCTCGGTATACAAATTGAGCTGATGAGACAGTCAATAACCAACCTCTTGCTTGACAAACGGGAAATGATCGATGAATATTTCTCAATCTCCATCACTTCCGATGGATTACTTGAATCACTACCAATGCTCTTGAAAGATTACACACCGGATCTTGATCGATTACCACATTTCCTACTATGTTTGGGTACACGAATAAATTGGACAGACGAAAAGGAATGTTTTCAATCAATATTAAAGGAATTGGCATTCTTTTATTCACCTCGATACCTCTCCTCCATTTCACACAATGATGTAGAGGGGGACGCGCGTGGGGAAGGGAACGGAGGAGATAAAGAGACAGGAGAAGAGAAACATGCTAAGTGGCAACTTGAGCATATCCTCTGGCCATCAATGCGGAGGTATACTACTTGGAAAAGGGATAGTCTGAGTAATGGAGATTTAAAGCAGGTTGCTAATTTGCCCGACTTGTTTAGGATTTTTGAGAGGTGTTAGCATATGGTCGGTTGGTTGGTTGTAGTGAGTTTGTTGTACTGTAGGATGGATCACGATGCACGGCATAGTGTGGTGTTACGTGTGACATCCAGTATATTGTAGTAATGCCAGGTGCTATTTCTCATCGCATGAAATGCATATTGTTACTACCGCACCGGGCACGGCCTATCTTTGCTCCTTGAGTACTTTCTCGGCATCTTCTTCTTCATTCTTTGGTAGTCCAACTACTTTTGGTACTCCGGCAGCGTTCATCTTTCTCATAAACTGTATTCATTAGCTCTCGCAGAAAAATGAAAATCAAGCTCATAGCAGAGTGCGCTGAGAAAGACGCACCGATAATAAAGCGTTTCCTGGGATATCACCTTGGGGTCTATCTGAGAACCTCACAATGCCCTGATCTGTCGAATAGATGAATAGTGTAGTATCCATCGTGACTTGACTAGCCCCTTTAGGCAATGGTGATCGGAATTCAAAAGTATGTTTAAAATCAACTTTCAATTCATCCGCTTCAACACTCTTTTCAGCTCCATCGGTCGTTGTCGTTTTTTCAATCGATCGTAAATCGACTTTATGGGTCGTTGTATCTTTAACTACCGTAGGGAGGTTCACCATTTGTCCAGCTATTCAATCAGCCTCCTTCGTCGATCTCTTCTCAACACGTCGAATGGAAAGGGACACACCAACTTCATCCCTATTCTTACAGCTCGCAAATAAATCCTCATATACCGCATCTTCTGTGAAATTGTCATTCATTTTCGCCATTGTCCCTTTTGCTTGAAATAGGTCAAGAACGATCGCGAGGTGTTTAGCCTGTCTATCCGATAACTTGGTCCCATCAGGCGTGGAGAGGGTTGATTGAAGTTCGGAAGGGTTATTGACGGCGGTATGTAGATCTGATTTAGTTACTGGTTCTTTTGACATTGTGGATAACTACGGCAAGTACCAACATCAATCATTTGTCGATCCTTGGAGTACATGCCATGACATAACGCGCTGGACTGCCTCCACTTCGTTGCTTGGCTTCTTTTTCTGACGTGGAATTTAACACCTAACAAGACTGCGCCACAGGAACGACGAGACGGGTCTGGCCGAAACCCCTCCTCTTCGAAGCCGAAGGCGAAGCATATAAACACTGCGACCCCACTCGGCACCATGCACCGCAACTTCTACTGCTGCTATGTTCATGACGAGAAACAAGCGGACACGAGATGGGACGCTCCACCGTGAACATGCTTGCTATTCTAAGGCTGGTCTCACTTGAACGTTCTACTCAAAGTTCCAAGCAGGAAGCGGGGTAGATCAGGCACGACTAAGCGGGGCTTACGCCGAGCATTTAATTACTGCGCTTCAGTTCCATGAGTAAGTAGCAAGGGAGTACGACGTGAAGTCGCGCTCAGCAATTCTTTTTCATTAGCAATACAAGCGAGTGGGGGTATATACTACTATATTGGTATCGTCATCTTTCAATTGATTAAACACATTTCTTCCTATTTCCAAACTCCGCCGAACGTTCTCCACATTGGTCTGACGTCAAAGGATCTTTCGGCCCCATTACTGTACCGCGACTCAAATCACGTTTCATCTATCAAGGCACCCACCCCACTCTCTCCCCCCGCGCAGTCTCATACGAAACATCCCCCAAAGTCTCAGTACTCCACGTCATACCCCTCGACCAACCGTATAAGATCATAACAAACCCCCCAACTCCCATTCTCTCTCTTCTTCATTTCACTCAATCGATCGTACAAAAACCTATACACCTCGTTCATATAAGCCAACAACCAAAATGAAACCATCATCAATGCTTCGAATCCACGCTACACTCCCTCTAATTCCTCGAATGAATACCGATCCACTCGCTTCTATACGTCCCTTGACCGGGTATGAGGTATGGAAACAACATCGATGGGCTGCTTGGAGGCAGCAAGAGGGGTATGTGGGTTTATGGAAGAAAGGCGAATGGAAGAGTTTGAGTGAGAAGGAAAGGGATCTGGATGCGGATTTGACTTTGGTATGTTTGTGTCTTTTGTCGCTGGGTTGTCTTCGTTCCCAACACCATCCACTTTATGTGCGACACCTCAAGCACAGCATCACTCCCTTTACCCATGACGCTGTCAGACACGAAACACCTCGCGTCCTTGCATCCCACCACGCCGTACATATCCGTTTACGCGCATCATACCTCGTCTTTGTCCTATCCAGCATTTCCCCAACCTCACTCAACCACCATACCGAGCTCAACTAATGACATAGCAAACGAAGTACAAAACCCTAATGCAGTCCACTCGAGATCCCACAATGGCAACAATCTCCACCATTGAAGAATCTCCAATCACCTCCGGCCTAAACTCTCAGGATAACGATGATGGACATGGAAAGAAGGGAAGCGATGGAGGAATTGAAGGGATGCCAATGAAGAAAAAGGTTCCGGCTGCTAATGTCTTTTGGACTGATCATCTTAGGATGCTCTAGTCTGGTGATATTCCGGAGGACTCGGGAGGGGTTTGGAGGATATGAAGGGTGAGAGGGGGGGAGAGTGGTGAAGAGGTTGAAAGTGGTGGTGACGACGGGACAATCACGACTCGAGCATAGCATGTTTCCCTATTCCATTTGTTATTATACACGACGAACGACTTACGATGATGTTGTTTGTACAATTCTAAGACTGTACGACTACATTTGATAGTATTCATGATCATCTACGTTGTTCTACTAGTCTTCCTTCGTACTTATAGTAGTATATCGTCTGTCTGTAAAACACCGGTTCCATACATGATGAATTGTTGTTGCATTGCTGTTCTTCATTCCCCCTTTTTCCTTGCGGCCTCCCTTCCGCCTCCAGTCGAAAATTCCCCTTCACTCATCATCCTGCAGGCGACGCGACGACCCATGATTAAGGCTCACACTTGGTACATATATACATTGATACATACAAGACTTCATGACAATCCCGGAAGCTGTCAATGAAGTTCTCCGCCGCCTAGTATCTCGCTCGGTGTTGCGCACTGCATACCTCGCCAATCCGCCTTGGCTGAACCCATCCACGTTCTCCCGTTCTGAAACTCCAACTTACACTCAATCACGGACATCGTAGTGCCATACCCCACCGGCCTTCTCGGCTCCTCACTCGACCCTCGGCCCTAGCGAACCTCTTCACTCAACTAGTAATCCTCATCATCATCCTCATAATCATCAAACATCCCTCTCCCACCTTCACCCGTACCACCATCACCACTCATATCCCTCTTCCAAGTCCCAATATCAGGCATCGAATCAGGTTTCGTTTCAGGTACTTCCACTTCCATTCCAGGACCTCCATGTTTAGGTGTTTGAGGTTGTTTTTTCGCTCTTGATTTTTTGGGTGCGGCGGAAGTTGTTGTTGAGAGTTCGTTTTCTGTTGGATCTGGGATATTGGAGACGATTTCACGTAAGAAATCGAATGTTTCATTGGTATTTATTGTTTGTTTCCTCATCATCAGTCTGGCTTGCGCAAGCGGACGACCGGAAGGTCGTTGTAGTCTTGAACTCCCTCGTGATGAAGAAAAGGGATGATCAATAGTGAAACAATCGACATACAGGTGATAAGCAGTCAATTTCTTTCCACCCCTCTTATTTGCCTCTACCGCAGCTTCAGCTAGGAGAGCTTGTAAGAAACATTCTATTGATTTTGCTATTTGTTAGTTATATCTTCGCACACCGACTGCTCTCTTCCTTGGCAATACCAAAGATTCCTTGGTAATACCGAAGAAGGATAGACTCGTCGCGGGTGTCTTCGACTTGGAGCGTAAAAACGGAGAGAGAGGATCAAGAGTGGACATACAGATCATGACTGGAGTCGCTGATGCTAATTTCCCAACTTCCTCATCCATCTGCATAATCTTCTTGATCCGAGCCTATTTGTTAGATGATCTCTCTTCGTCGTTTTGCTGTAGACCCAAGTCCATCTCCAGGATAATACGCTGTGGTCCGCTCCTCGACTCGAGGCAAGTTGACTTACCACGGGGAACTGCTTATTAGCTTTTCAACCACATCCAAGGATCTGAGCTCAGACACATACTCTACTAGTCTTTGATTTCTTCCCTGATGTCGCTGCCATTGTTGCTTGTATCGATAGATAGACAAAGGGACCCAGGGTATCGACAATAATAATAGTAACAGCGAAGAGATAAAGTCAACTGCCCCACGTGCACTCCACGTGTGTCCCTTCAGGTCCGCCGATCGTCATACCGATCTATGCCCGGATTAAAGTACAGTATTCAAAAAGATCGTCCTAGTATCAGTCAAATCAATCAAAAATGACAGACCAAGAACTCACTGCTGAGGAAGTATTAGCTATCGATTGCCAAGGGCTCACTTATGCTTTCGCAGAGGGATTAGAATCGGCATTGGATGGAGTGGATTTGCAATTGAAGAAGGGAGATAGATGCTTGTTAGTAGGTGCTAATGGAGGTATGTTTGGCCGGAAGGCCATTGGGTCCCCTATCATGCCCCGTGCATTTCAAATGGAAGTGAGACCTATAAGAATTAATCTGACGTGTAGCTGGAAAATCTACTCTTCTCCGTATTCTTGCCGGAAAGAGATTGACCAAGACTCGTTCTTGTAAGATCAAAGGCAAGGATGTGTTTATGAATTCCCCTGGTGTATGTCGTTCATCCCTTTCTCCTTTATCCACATCTCTCCCAAATATTCATTATCTACCTGTGACGATTTGCGACATAAATTACAAGAGCTCAGAGCTGATAAACAGGGAGTAGTCTACCTAGGAACGGAATGGGCTTCCAATCCAGTCGTACGATCTGATATTGTCGTTTCGCATTTCCTAGATTCAGTCGGAGGATATAGGCATAAAGCAAGAAGAGACAAGTTGCTCTCATTACTTGATGTAGATCTAGATTGGTATGTCCTCTTTCTCACCTTGTCGGGCTTGAAACTGATGAGATAGGCACATGCACCAAATCTCTGATGGAGAGAGAAGGAGGGTTCAACTTTGTATGGGTCTCATGACCGAGTGGGATGTTCTCTTACTTGATGAGGTGCGTCGATAGGATATTTCACAATGGTGAAAGTGTAAGGGTGCTGATGCGTATTAGGTCACTGTAGACCTGGATGTTCTAGTTCGATCTGACCTGATTGATTTCTTGGTTCAAGAGTCAGAAACTAGGGGAGCTACTATCGTCTGTGAGTCCCCCTCCGCTTATCCACCTCATCACCCCCCCTCACTCTCTCTTTGATCTCCTTCATTACACCATCTTGATTCATCCTAGGTCCAGCCTTCGCTTCACTCAGCCTGAATCTCGCTAATATCCAGATGCAACACATATCTTCGACGGTCTACACCCTTTCCCGACCCAAGTATGCCATATGCTACTAGGCAAAACTATCTCCCCACCACTCCCATGGCCTCCTGCCGAGAATGACGAAGGACCAAAGGAATTGTTTAAATTGGCTCTAGGTTGGTTGAAGGAAGATAAGGTTGTCAGGAAGGAGAAGGAGAAGATGACTGGACGGGTGAGGGGTCCTAAGGCAGAGGTGAGTTTTCGTTTTCCTATCCACAGAGGCTGTCCCTTGCCTTCCGTCAGGGCTCACCTGATGGCTGCTATACGCCTTTGCGTGTACCTGGTTGCCATTCTGTACTCTGCCTCATCTGCTGCCGTGCCCTAGTCATGAAGCCGTGCTAATGATAGACAACCGACGCAAAGACCTTCTTTGAGAAATACGATTACTCGCACTAAATCAAGGTCTCCGCTGCTCGAAACTGAAGAATTTGGAAATAGAATAGGAATAATCAAAAGACACTACATTAGAAACTACGCATGGCACTCAACTGCATACCATGACTTTGTATCCATATAAAACATTACCATGCATAACAATTCATCTTGCGTCAAGTGACGGGGTATATGTTTCTGATCTGTATTCTTTGAAGATGCACTGAACTCCCATGTATAACAATGACGTCCTTCATCCTAGAGAGAGGTGAAACCGGGAGTTTGAAACAATCATCGTAAGCCAAGATCGTCGAATCTCCAGCACCGAAACTGGGAATGTTTCATATACTTCGTCATTACCTCGTACCAATCAATCCCCGCTGAACGAACGCGGAGATCATACAAGTGCTAGCTCCACGCTAGAGCTCTGTTTCTGTGAATATGCCCGGATCCGCTCCGAATAAAGGGGATATGACGCGATGATACGACCGTCTTTGAGTAGAGAGGAGGGATAGGCGATGGTTATTAATGCCCTCGAGATCTGGTATCATATCGTTCTTTCGTTCTTACCCTAGTTCACGCCATATACTGGTGCTCAGATTGATCAAATCACGACCTCTATATCTCACCGACTTCAGTAGTAACGTCACCATTCACGCCCACGCCCACACGCACCAAACACCCAAACAACGATGACATTCGAAAAAGTAAAGACTCTAAGTCGGAAATCAATGTCGGATTTACGAAAAGCGTTTACAAACTCTAAAATTCCACTGTCCCAACTCGAAATACCTACCGAAATCCCAACACATCCACCAATACCAGTTCAATTCCTACCTCATCGTAAAACCCCTCCTGTTCATCATTGGGATAATCCATCTCCAACGTTCTTATTCATGCAAGAACATTCAATCTCACCATCCCTTGGATCTGGATCTGGATCGACACCTAGTACAGGTTTATCTACCAGGACGAATTCGATGCATTCAAGTATGAGTATGAATATGTCGATGGGTATGAGTTCGAGTGCTAGTTTTCATGGCATGGGGATTGGGGAGATGAGGATGCCTGTAGATGTTAATCGATTGAGTAAGGCTTTGACTATCGTTACAAGTCCAAGTTGCAAGTCTGGTATGGGTCATGTAGTTCCAGATTCACCGGGAGGGAAGAAGGTGAATCGGGGAGCTAGGTTATGTGAGGCTGCTAGTATCTCAGAGGGGACGGGCCAGGGTGGGCATGGATATGGACAAGGACAGCCATTCTAGGTCACGTAAACGATCAGCTATGATGTATGCTGTAGGATTGTATGGACTATTGATATGATTATGATGACAGATGACAGATGACAGATGAACATATGATATAAACGTATGAATACTGTATAGCTGTAACGCATCTGTATATATACCGTGTGACTTATCTCTAAATAGCTGAGGCTTATCTCCCCCATATGTACCCCACCGGAGTTGCCGATAGAACAACTAGAACGGCACTGCCGCTTCGTTTGTTTCTTGCTTTAATGTCCAGTAGTAACTTCTGCGAATCATATAAGAGTAGCATAGGGCTAGGATGTATATCACCCACTGATTCATCTATAAGCATACGCTCACTCCTTATACACTCTCTCTATCCTCATTGCTTTAAAATATACCATATACCGACTATCATCGGTATCGGACATAACCGACAGGCACGACGATACAACCTCGCCCAACATCATGATCACCTCGATTAGAGCATCCTCCTCAAGGGTACGGCCTGTGCTTTTGGCACGACGAGCAATCACCTCTATACCATCCCGAGCATCATCGTCCGGTTCAAAATCCGGATCTGGAAGCTCAGGAGGACGCCGTCGATATTTACCTATCGTAGGCTTATCTGCCTTGGCGATGACTGTTTCTGGTGCCTCCCTTATCTCTCGCGAGACTGAAGAAACGAAACTTCGCTCAATGTCGAATTCACCTCGAGGAGAAAATGATGAAGAGATGCATTCGACATCACGCGATTTACTCCCTACACCTGCAATTCAATCAATCGCTACATCAGTCTTGATTCGTACATATCTAGTCTACACCCTATGTTCAATTCCCTTACTTATCGATTACGCACCCTCTCTCCTTCACGCATTCACACATTCACCTATTCCCGGCGTTAAACAAATCACAGAAGCAGTCGTAAGACGTACTTTCTTTGCGCAATTCGTACCCGGAGAAAGCGTCGAGGAATGTTTACCTACAATGAGGGATTTGAGAAAAGTGGGAATAGGAGCTGTATTGAATTACTCTGCTGAGGTTTCACTTGATGGAGATGAGGAGTTGACGGATGAAAAGAGGCGATTGTTTGAGGAGAAGAGATTGAAAGAGGTCGAAAAGGCTTTAATCGAGAGTGGGCGGTTTGAGGCCCAGATTGGTCAACAGGGGTTAAGGCAGGGAAGCACATCGTTCGCGCTCAAAGTGGTGAGTAACAGCTCGCTTCCGATTATCATATTCGTACAAAAAGCTAATATCTAGACCGGCCTCATAGACCCAGACGTCCTACATCGAGCATCAAATACCCTCCTCCGCCTGCGACCGCTAACCCAATCAAATTCAATGTCATCACCCTTAGCCACACCTCAAATTCCAGTCCCATACCCCGGAACACCCTTAACCTCAGACGCTTCAGTCGTAGCTCGAAATCTCCTTACTTCCTGCGACGAGAAATTATTATCATTAAAAGGAGGGATGAACGATATGGGTTTGTTAGAGTCAGATGAGGGATTGAGAAAAGGTGATTTAGAGGAACTTGGTGTACTATGGGGTAAACTCCGGTCGCTTGGGCAAGTTGCCAAGGATAACGGGTAAGTCTGGAGCGCTACCGTCTAGCGCTGAAGTCGCAAAAGAAAGAGAACTGATGGCCAGGGTGAAATTAATGATTGACGCCGAACATACATGGTATCAACCCGCTCTAGACGCTTTCACTCTTTTGCTCTCCGAGGAATTCAATAAACCACAACAAGGTGATACGAATTGGAAAGGACCTCTCATTTTGTTCGTCCCCTCCCCAGTTTCACTGAGACTGCGCTTCCCAGTCGAGATTGCTGATTTCCAGTGGAACATATCAATCGTACCTAACCCGTCAACCCCAGCATCTCCTTGCTGCTATTAAACACGCTGAGGAGAAGGATTACGTCCTTGGAATCAAGTTGGTTAGGGGAGCATACTTTGTTCAAGAGAGACAGAGGTGGAAAGATCAAGGAAGACCTGGAGCTGATCCGATTTGGCCAGAGTAAGTTCTTTTCTCATCTATCTGGTCCTGTGACTCCGTTGGTCTCACAAGCTTAGATCAACGCTGATAATTAGTAAACCATCTACAGACATGGCATACAACAACTCAATAACCACAATCCTATCCACCCTCTCACATCAGCTCAACTCGACTGAACCCCATAAAGCCCTATCAGTAATCTTTGGAACCCACAACCCTGAATCTTGTGATCTTGTAACGAGCAATCTAGTGAAATACGGTCTAGCAACGCAAGTGGAGGGAAGTACTTTATTGGGATTAAGGGATGATGTAGTTGGAAAGGTCTTTGTTGCTCAGCTCTATGGTATGTCCTTTAGCCCGATATATCCATACTTGAGCTTTTTACTGACGACTAGGAATGAAAGATGACTTGACGGACAAAATGGCCGAATCATACCAAAATAACGGTATGCCCATCGCTCTAAAAGTGAGTCCTCTTGCCCGTTGTTCCACCTCGCCTGCCTATCCTTTGATTGAAGTGGAAGAAGGATGAGACTGACAAGTAGTACATAGCCTATGGTACCCTTGGAGAAGTCTTGCCATTCCTTGGTCGACGAGCTATTGAAAATAAAAGCGTAATGAGTGGAGAAGGCGGTGCCGCCGCTGAAAGAAAGAGGATAACGACTGAATTGTCTAGACGGTGGTTTGGATGGTGATTGAGGTCTTAGATTGATCCCTGTACAAGTATATTATTTCACCTTTGTAAATGCATTACATTACCATCAGGAGTTTGCCTCGTTGTCCCTGCGTTATCTATCGCATATGGTTATAGATTAGCTTGCCTGTGGATCAAAGCTGTTTGCCAAGCTGGGAGTATCGAGAAAACACTGCATGCTAAGGACGAGATGCTAAATTGAAAGGACTATCTATGGAGTGAATAGTTGTTTTGGAGGATGAAAATGGAATTGAGAGATACTACTTCTACTACTACTACTAATTTTGTCGCACATCTATACTCTACTACCTACCATCTAAGCACCCAAGACCATAGTGAGAAGAGCCATTCGGACCTGAACATCAGCATCGTCTCTTTCACGAAATACGGATCCACTTACGAATAACCCATATCTCATCTGCCTAAAGTATGCAGCTCTCTTTGAATCAAAGTCGACCTCTGGGTCAATCTCATTAACCCTAGGTAAGGGGTGCATGACGATTGCACTTTCCTTTGCCTTTGTCAAAACATCATTGTTAATGATAAACATATCTTTGACACTATCGTATTCGGCTTCTGAAGTGAATCGTTCCTTCTGAACCCTGGTTACGTAGAGTACATCCGATTTGCCAATGACTTTATCGAGATTGTTATATTCTGCCCATTGAGTTCCTGTACGCGACAAGTCGGCCTTGACGGAATCGGGCATGGCGAGGGAAGAGGGAGAGACAAAGTTTAGAGTAACGTCGTAGAGTGATAGGATCTTGACCAGAGAGTGTACCGTTCGACCATTCTTCAAATCACCAACTGATCATTAGCTTATATCCGCATCAGAAATGGGATTTGGGACATACTGAGAGTAACGGTGATACCGTTGACGGAACCCAATTCTTCTCGAATACAGAAGACATCGAGTAGTGATTGAGTAGGGTGCTCTCCAATACCATCACCAGCATTGATAACGGGTACAGGACTAGTCTTGGCAGCAGCCTTGCTACTTCCGACAGTAGGGTGCCTGAGCACAATAGCGTCCGAGTAACATCCAACAGTCCTGATGGTATCTGCCAATGATTCTCCCTTGACGACTGAAGAAGTGGAAGCATTAACTTGAACGACTTCACCTCCACACCTCTTCATAGCAGCTTCGAATGATGCCGAAGTTCGGGTAGAAGGTTCGTAGAAGAGGGTACATAGGACTCGACCTCTCAACGAATCGACAGATCCGGATCGTTCCACCTGATTCCTCATTTCAGAAGCCAAGTTGAACAGAGCGTGTAAATCTTCCCTTGTGAATTGCTTAACACTTAGGATATGACGCCTAGAGAAAGCAGGGTGAGGTGGTAAGGACGATAGACCGGCTCGAACGGGCGAAATGTCCCTGGCGGCAGGAGCCATTGGGGCGGAAGAGAGCGACATCAAGTTGTTCTCGGTAGGTCGTGCGAAAGAGGGAGTAGCCTGTCGGTCCATCTGAGGAGATTGAAGACCGGCAATAGAAGGTCGTTTCATCGAAGACATCGACATTCGTGGGTTGGTGGGACCTCGCGGACCTCCAGCCGAGACATCTCGTCCCATTGGCATCGAGAATGTTTGTCCGTCAAGGAAGACGGAGTGACCATTAATGACGACTCGGTGAACGGCTCCAGAAACGGGTTTGCCGGAAAGCGGTGACCAGTGATCGGTAGATGAAGGGTAGTGTGATCGCCTGTTGACTTCGACTTCCACGTAGGTAGAAGATTGGGTAGGAAGGTTGAAGATTGCCCTTGGGTTCTCGCTCAATCGGAGCGAGATATCTTCAAGAGTAAGTCGACCTTCCGTAACGGCGGTCAACAAGAGAGGGAGTGATTCCTCGATACCTGATACAGAGCTTCCTCCGATTGACAGAGCCCTTCCGAATTCATATGGCAAGACACCGACCGAGAAGATATCGATAGTCTCCAAATTGTCCCAGAGCGCAGCTTGATCCTCGGCGGTAGGTAGACAAGCGACACCGGGATGATCACCTTGAGAGAAGAACAAGGCGTAAATAGCAACATCACAAGTGACTGCCAATCCTTTCTCTTTGGCCAACTTGATCAAGAGAATATCGTCCCTGGTGGAGACACCGGCGATATGGATTGATCGACTGTTCAAACTAGCCAACAAAAGGATAGAAGCTAGATCGGTAGATCGAGCATCGGTGAGAATTGGTCGATCCTGAGGCCATGCTGCGAAATGCTGAGCGACAGAAGCGACCTTGTTTCCAGATCCGTAGAAGTTGTTGAAGGGGATAAACAAGGCTTTGGCTCCTGCGGCAATAGCATCGGGGAGTCGAGTAGCATTGTCGGAAGTTGCAGCGACAGCAAAGAAGTAGTCGCAATGAGCCGTTCCGGAGGCATTGGCCTGAGCAGTCTGGAGTGAAATCTCATCTTCAACAGCCGAGTTGAGGCCTTGAGGGATCATTTGGATTGTGGTAAATCCACCTCGAATAGCAGCTTGGGTAGCTTTAGCGAAATCTTGCGAATTGGCCTCTGCAGCTCCAGGGATGAATGACTGGATCGAGATCAATCCCGGGAAAGTATGGGTCTCGTGCGAAGTCTGGTAATCCACACTGGTAATGTCGAAAGTAGGTTTCCTTAGGATAGCCTCGATAAACAACTTGGCGTTCTTGACATTTGTGATCAATGGAACGGCGAAATCAACGGCCATTCGACGAGATTTATATCCCTTGGAGATATAACTTGCTGGTCGCCTGTATCGGTTCTTGGAAGGTAAATTGATGTACAAATCGATCAAGTTGTTGGCCAAGTGCTGGGTAAGCGAGTATTCTGCCTTTTGAGGATTGGTTTCGTCATCGGCAACAATCGTTTCGAGGTATTTGACGGGAATACCATGTTCTTGAATGAAATCGGCAGTACCGGCAGTAGCAAATAGGTTGTATCCCATTCGATGTAACTTGTGTACTGAAGGTAGAATCTCGAGTTTCTCCTTGAATGAACCGATCGACAAGAGGATATTCTTCTTCGGAGGTCGGATACCGGTAGAGATCAATGCTTTTAGGTAGGCATCGTATCGATCTTTACCGAAACAAGCAACTTCACCAGTAGAAGCCATCTCGACTCCAAGGATAGGATCGGCACCTGATAATCGACTGAATGAGAACTGAGGAACCTTGACACCGACATAGTTATCGGGCATCTTGATATCGGGGTATGGAGTTACCGGTAGACCAAGCATGACCTTGGTAGCTAATTCAATAGCATCGATACCGGTGACTTTGGAAACGAATGGGAAGGATCGAGCGGCTCGGAGATTACATTCGATGACCTTGATTTCGTTGTCCTTGGCAATGAATTGGATATTGTATGGACCAGTAACGTTCAAGGCGGCACCAATCTTGCCAGTAGCAATGACGATCTTTCGGATTGTTTCCGGGTCGAGATCCTGAGGAGGGTGAATGAGGGTAGCATCTCCTGAATGAACACCGGCATTCTCGACGTGTTCGGAAATGTAGTGCATGACCATTTTACCATCTCTTGCGACGGCATCCATTTCGATTTCCTTGGCTTCTTCGATGTATTTCGAAATGACAACTGGGTGATCTCGAGACACATCGGCAGCTTGAGAAAGGTAGGTGACTAGATCGTCTTCGGAGAAAACGACGTTCATGGCCGCACCGGAAAGAACGTAGGATGGTCGAACAAGAACAGGGTATCCGACCTTGTTACAGAATCCTTGTGCTTCATCGAATGAAGTCAATTCTTTCCATAGAGGTTGGTCTACACCGATTTTATCCAACATTCGAGAAAACTTGTATCGATTCTCGGCAGTATCAATCATTTCGGGGGAAGTACCGTAAATCTTTACATTTTGTCGATGTAGTGCCAAAGCGATATTGTTGGGAGTCTGACCACCCATGGACAAGACCAATCCAGAAGATCGCTCCATATCGTAAATATCCAAAACAGTCTCGAGCGAAATGTTTTCGAAATACAACTTGTCGGCTTCATCGTAATCGGTACTGACAGTTTCTGGATTGTAGTTGATCATGACAGTCTTCATTCCTTGATCCCTCAAAGTTCGAATAGCTCGAACAGCACACCAATCGAATTCAACAGAAGAACCAATTCGGTAAACACCAGATCCAAGAACCATGACTCCGTGATCGTTGAAATCAACATCATGCTCGGAAGCATTGTAGGTAGTGTACAAGTAGTTGGTGTAACATGGGAATTCAGCAGCGACAGTGTCGATTTGCTTGACCCATGGGGTGATGCCAGCTTCAACTCGAAGTCGTCGAACAGCCAACTCGTTGGAATTGAGGGCTTTGGCGATTTGTCGATCAGAGAATCCGAGTCCTTTGGCATTTCGGATAAGCTGGACAGGGACAGAGGTGAGGTTGTAGTTTCTACTATTAGCCTAGGCTCTGTTGAGATCAGTTGTATGGACTTACGAGATGGTCTTTTCAGTCTTGGACAACCTCTCCAATCTGGTCAAGAACCACTTATCGATGGCAGACATCTCGTTAATCTTGTCGACCGAGTAACCCTTTTTGAATGCAGCAGCAATAGCAAACAATCGATTATCGGTAGGGTTTGCAATTTCGTAATCAATATCATCGACATAGTTGTGTTGACCGAATCCAGGGAATTGATCATCAATACACCTAATTGCCTTTTGGATAGTCTCTTCGAAAGTTCGGCCAATAGCCATAACCTCTCCAACACTCTTCATACTTGAGCTGAGGAATGTGGAAACTCGGTTGAACTTTTTCAAATCCCACCTGGGGATCTTGACGACACAGTAATCGAGGGAAGGTTCGAAACAGGCCGAAGTGAGCTTGGTTACCGAGTTCTTGATTTCGTTCAATGGGATGTTGAGACCGAGTTTGGCGGCGATGAACGCGAGGGGGTATCCGGTGGCTTTGGAGGCTAAAGCAGAAGATCGAGATAGACGAGCATTGACTTCGATAATGCAGTATTCCTTCGAGTAAGGGTTGAGAGCGTATTGGATGTTGCACTCTCCAATGACTCCTAGATGTCGAATGACATTGACAGCAGTGGTTCGAAGCATGTTGTAGTCGGCATCCGACAAAGTTTGGGATGGGGCGACGACAATAGAGTCACCAGTGTGGATACCGAGAGGGTCAAAGTTCTGACATCAGCTTAGTGGTCAACCGTCTCAGCTGACCCTCGACTCACCTCCATGTTACAGACAGTGATACAGTTATCCCTGCAATCCCTGACAACTTCGTACTCGATCTCTTTCCATCCCTTCATACTCTTCTCTACGAGTACCTGGGGAGAAGTCGCGAAAGCCTTGGTACACAAGTCCGCGAGTTCCTCTTCATTCTTGGCGAAACCGGACCCGAGACCACCGAGAGCGAAAGCAGCTCGTACAATGACGGGATATCCGATCCTCTTGGCAGCAGCCGAAGCTTCAGCATAACTGACGGCAGCGGCAGAGTCGGCACATTTCTCTCCAATCTCTTCCATTGCCTGAGCAAACAACTCTCGGTCTTCGGTAGTGATGATAGTCTGAATCGGAGTTCCCAAGACCTTGACTCCTAGAGATTCGAATTCATCTTTGAGCAAAATACCGACTCCAAGAGCGGTTTGTCCACCAAAAGTACAGTAGATACCATCTGGTTTCTCGTGCTTGATAATTTTTCGAACGAAATCGGCAGTAACAGGCAAGAAATAAACCTTGTCGGCGAGTCCCTTTGATGTTTGGATAGTAGCGATATTGGGGTTGACCAAAATCGTATAGATACCTTCCTGCTTTAATGCCTTGATAGCTTGCGAACCAGAGTAATCGAATTCTCCAGCTTGACCGATCGACAAACCACCAGATCCGAGAACGAGGACCTTCTTGACATTCTCCCTGGGTCGAGCAGCGATAGCATCGGCAAGTTCTCCACCTGGCATATCGATTGGAACCAATCGACCTTGAGTAGCGCAATCTAACATTGACTTGATGAAGACGTTGAACAAGAACTCGGTGTCCCTAGGACCAGGTGCTGATTCAGGATGGAATTGGACCGAAAAGAATGGTTTTCCGTCCCTACCCATCCAGATACCTTCATTACTACCATCGTTGGCGTTGGTGAACAAAGCTTCCCAACCATTTTTGAGACTAGTGACGTCGACTTCGTAACCGTGATTCTGGGATGTAATGTAACATCGTCCAGAAGTCGAACATGTACATGGCAAGTTCATTCCTCGATTTCCGTACTTCATCTTTCGAGTGCCAGCACCGGAAGCGAGAGCAAGAAGTTGATGTCCGAGACAAATACCGAAAATGGGTACTTTGCTGGTCTCGAGGACTTTGGCGAGGTTGTTGATGGTCTCTTTGACCATGGAAGGGTCACCTGGACCGTTGGAAACGAATAGACCATCATAGGATTCAGTCTCGGAGCTGATGTCGTAGTTCTGCCAATTAGCACTATACATCTCATCCTGACTCGAATGGACATACCCAAGGGACAACCTTGACTTCGACACCCCTGTCTCGGAAACACCTGATCTGATTCCACTTCATACCGACATCAATAGCGATGACTCGTAGTGGTTTACCAGTCTTGGGGTGGGTAGCGGCTTTCGAGTCGACAGCAGCCTTGTATACTGTTGGGGTCTTGGTAGAAACCTTGGCGACGAGATTCTCGACATTGGGGTCGTAGAATGGAATGGTATCGTAATCGGCCCTCCAGTTGGCGGTATCATTGTTGTCGACCGACATGGATCGAGTCATGGGCGCAGCAGGCGATAGACCGTTGAGAAGCCTGGAAACACCTCCTAGCACACTCTGACTAGCGGTTTCGGTTCGTCCCCTTTCCTCTTGAGTGGATGTGGTGGAAACCTCCTTCTTGGCTAGTAATCGACCAAGTAGAGATCCTCCTTCACGGAGTTTTTTGGTCAACATCCTAGTGTCAACACCCCAAATAGCGGGAATGCCTTGTTCTTGCAACCATTTGCCCAAACTTGAAGTAGCGAGGTGGTGGGAGAAAGAAGGGTGGTAGTTGGCAACAACGAGTGCTGCGACATGGATGTGCGAAGACTCGAATTCCTGAGGTAGAGAGTCAAGGAGGTTGGTAGGAGGAGGGACATTGTGGGCGTCCTCTGTAGTTGGGATCTGGGAGGTTGGGACGTCGGGTCGAGCGGGGACACCGTAATTTCCGACCAATGGGTAGGTGAGAACGAGGATCTGTCCAGAGTATGAAGGATCGGTCAATGACTCTGGGTATCCGACCATACCTGATCATGAGCAATTTGTCCCATTAACCCCAGAAATATCGGACGTACCAGTCTGGAAAACACATTCTCCTGCAATACTCTTTTGAGCGCCAAATGAGTGTCCAGACAAGGCCAACCCATCGGCGAGCTCTAGGACACAATCTGCCTCTCCCATACTATCCTCCCAAGCAACATCACCTTCTTTGAATCCTTTGTAGTCGATACCTTTGAGGGTAGCGGGAGGGTACAAACTTCCAATACGTCTAGGTTGGGCCTGAGTAACCACAGCCTCGTCTGACCTAGTTACAGGTGGTTCCCCAGTGACGACCGAGTGTGAAGCTGCCGGAGGAGCAGGAGCGGTCTGGGAAGAAGGGACAGAGGAAGTAGGTACAGCATCCTCGAAAGCGGGGGATGTTTGGTACGACATCGTATCTGGCTACTACGCTGGGAAGCGAGCTAAGCTAAGCTAAGCTGAGCTGAAAGCAGCTGGTAGCCTTTTTTATACTATCTACGAAAAGTAGATAGTTTGGCGGGGGAGGTGATTAGATCGCTAGTCTAGTCTAGGCTGATTGTCTAGCCAGCGATGGTATGAGTGTGAGAAGGGGGGTAAAGAGGGGATGAAAGGGTATGGTTATAGATGCATTCAAGAAGAAGAGAAAGAGAAGAAGAAGAGGGAAGGGAATCTACTCAATTTTTAGCGCAAACCCCAATCCGAAAACTATACTTTCCCACAGTGGTCCATCTAGTCAAACACGTGGAACAAGTCGCGTTAAAAGGACGCGACGGTTTCTATATTCTATAGTCAATGGACAGTACAGCAACGTATCCAACTATGTCATTAGCAAGATCATCAACAGCCTTCGATCCATCGCCAAAAGATCCTGGATTCTTTGAAAGAGAAAAGGAAAGGCTGATAGACGAGATTTCATCGGTGAGCTGATGGTTTCGGTAGATGTCTACTCAAGCTGATTAACCAGAACTTCGAGGAATTGATGTCTCATACAAATGTTCTCAATCGGAAACTCGAAGAGGTGTATGGTGTAGGAAAGGAATTTACGACAGTAGCTGATCTATGGGGGGTAAGCTGGCATGCCGGATGAAGTATCATGTAAGCTGATGAGTTAGCAATTTAACGCACTGATACGTGCTCAACAGGTATGTCAGCTTGTGTTCGAGTTGATAGAGCTAATGAGTAGAACACTACGGCGGGAGATACAGGAGTCGCAGGTACTGGAGGAGCCAACTTTGGTCAGAGCACAAATCAGGCGTAATCGAGGGTGATCATATGATTGAAGAAGGAAGGTTGGATGGAGAAGATCCGCATTATAGGTACATATGTCTGTACAGCTCTAAATCATGTTGTATATCTACACTACTGGGCTACCCGGCATCTCTGGCACCGATTTCCACACGAGAGAGATACAAAATCTAACCCGTTTTCCAGCCGGTGGTAGATCGTTTCTGGAATTCCTTTTAAGGTCTTGTCTTGTGCATGTGCACCTGTCTTTCCCATCAATGTCACTGATACCTCCATCCCACCTGCCCATCTATATCTCTTCATCATCTTCATCATCATCCTCATCATCTATCTCCAAATCAACAGCCGCCCCTTCACCCTCATGAGCATAAGGTAAAGGTACGCCCATCCTAGCCGCTTTTTGCGAATCCGTTAAATTCAAATTAAATGACAAATCCAAATCCGCATGTGTTTTCGGTGCCACCCCATTTCCTCCCGGTCCAACAGCATTCGAAACAGGCATCACTTCCATGACATTCGAGACTTTCTCCACTTGTCCAGTAACAGTAAACGCTTCGAGGGATCTGCTTATTCCTTTCGATCCTCCAGCAGCTTTTCGAACTAGGGTTTGAATAATGGTATGGGAATCTTGATCTATTTCGCCTTTGAATGAAAGATCATCCCCTACATGACGGGATTGAGCGGTTTCGAGGATTTGCCAGAATTTAGGACTGGCTTCTATTGGGGTTAGGTATGCTTTGGATAGGTATGATAGTAGGGATGGCGGATGGGGGTTGAGGAGCGTTAATGTCGCTGAGGCGTTTGGAGGTATCAAGGATGGCAGGAATGATGAATGAGCCGGTACGAGTAGGACCAGGCGTGAGGGGGCTGGTAATCAGTTTGACCGATTTGAGGAAGATTGGGTGATTTACATTTACTATCCTTGACTAACTGAAGGAGGTTACGAAATAAGTTCATTGTGGCCGACATCGAGTAATCTTCAGCTAGTATATCTATCGCATCGAGATATATCGATGCTTTTTCCCCAGCCGATTCATCTGACTATCAGTGCATCTCACATTAAAAACTCACATTCAGTTCTGATCCGTTTCTCCAGACCGCTTAACCCGTCCGTGGAATTCCCATATCCAGGTACAGAATCCGTGAGATCAATCACTCGACTCGAAATACCACGAGGTAGTAGAGCGGTCGAAGAATGAAGAGCAGTAACCAGGACAGAACCTCTACGCCTAGATTATCAGCTACGGCCTGGAAACTTGAGATTGACTGACGCTTGTTCTGACCGGCGCAGAATCTCCGTAAAAATTGGAAGCCCAGATTGCGTGATAGTCTCGGTAATGATCAATAAGGGTTGATGGGGGACCTGAGTACCGTCTAGAGCCCCTTCCAAGAGATTTAGTGATGCCATTTCGCCAGTTCAGCTGATTGAAGATAGTGTAGCTACTACCAAAATTCCGGTTCAATCGGGTCAGTTTATCGGATAGATCCGATATCGCTGCTATCGCTTGTCCACCCTGGCTTGGCTGTAGTTCACCTCCCCCTCCCTTTCCATTCAAACATTAGAACCAATCTTCCGTTCATAATAAAGACAGCAGCAGTTCTACACACTTCTATTTGAACACTGTACTCGCGATCAACAATCATCATACACGACTCAGATCGATACACCTCAAGATGCCCGCAAAGATCATCCTAGATACAGACCCCGGAGTAGACGATGTTCTAGCGATCCTCCTCTCGCTCTCCTCTCCCGAGGTCGAAGTCGCTTTAATCTCAATAGTATTCGGGAATACTCACGCTCCTGTCGCCCACAAGAACTTGTTGAAGATCTACCATGCATTAGCTAAGGAGATTATGGAAGTTCCGGAAGCTAAAGAGAGGTATACTATGAAAGGCAAGACTGTTTTGGCATTGGGTGAGGATGGACCGATTGGTGGTGAGAAAGCAACTGCTGCTTATTTCGTATGTCCCCCTCTTGTCGTTTTCACTTCCTTCCAGCTCCTTTTCCTTCTCCGTGATCACAATGCCTAAGACGGTCTTGGGCTTGATGATGCCAGTAGAAGCTGATAGTAGCATGGTCCTGATGGATTATCAAACATTTCCGTCACACATCCTCACTTTACCCCTCCAGAGCGAGGAGTGGAAGATCCTCATGAACATCTCGAAATATCTCAGAAACCAGCTTATGAGAATATATTGGATATCCTGAGGAAGGAGGAAGCTGGTACTGTGTCCATCGTCGCTTTAGGTCCTTGTGAGTCTGCGTCTTCATCTCCACCGATGTAACAGCATGCCCCCTCTTTCCATCCTGCCCCCCATCTACCGTGCTCTTTTCCACTCACATCTCTTTGCACCACGCAATCCTACCCTCATATAGGCTCTTTAATCTCGTCTATCATCCGAAAGGCGGCCCTTGAATCCCAAAATCAACCGCCTAACCAGACCTATAACTGACAATAGTGACCAACCTTGCCCATGCTCTTCGAGCCGACCCAACCACTTTTGCCCGAGTAAAATCCGTGATCTGGATGGGCGGCGCTCTAGATCATCCAGGAAATACATCCCCAACAGCCGAATTCAATTGTTTCGCCGACCCCTACGCTGCTCAATCGCTCCTTGATGCCGTTCAGACAGGTGCATTCCACATGTTCCTAGCTCCCCTAGATATCACTACACCTCATCAAATTCCTTTCGATGATTTAATTCATCCTTCTTATCCCGATAACCCGGATCCATCCTTGACACCACTCAAGCATTTGACTTCGGCCATGTTGGGTCGAGTAAGGGGATTACAAGCTAGTTTCGGTCTACCAGATGCTATGGAGATGCACGATCCAGTAGCAGTATGGTACGCTATTGCCCATGCGTCACTTCCCGCCGACCAGAGTGAAAAAGGATGGGTAGTCAAACCTAGACAATTCAAAGTTGAGAGAACGGGAGAATTAACAAGGGGAATGTGTGTAATTGATAGACGGGGTGGTGGAGAAGGAAATGGAGGAAGTAGGACCGAAGATAAGGATTTGGCAGATAATCATATCCCCACCGGGAGTGAGGCAAAGAGAGATAGGGATGGAAGTGAGATCAAACATGCCAAGAATGAGGCTAAAATAATTACACATACCCCAGGATCAGAGGTATTGAGGAAGTTGTTGCTTAAAAGGGTCTTCGGCACTGAGGTCTAGATCATTGGATCGACCGCTGGATCGCGGGTAGTCATAGTCAAATGAAAGGAGTATACAGTAGAAAGAAGCATGAGCATGCATTTATCAACGCAACCTCTCACCTTTCTCGAAATCTCCTTTTGAGAAGATCAAATCTCTTCTTGCTCGATGCTAGATACTCTATACTCGACGATTTCAGCTCAATCGTTCACCCCATTCTCGTAATCTGCCACTTGCTTATATCAATATCAACTATCATGACTCTATACGATATACGGATAAGATTTACTACTTTATCCAGAAAAGAAAAGGGAAAATATGCGATGGAAGTAGACCGAAATTATCTGAAATACTAACTTCCCCTTCCAAGAATCACCTCCCCTACGTTAACGCCCAACACATGTCCATGGACTATCGCCTAAATACGACCCATCCCCACCATGCCTTTCAACTTGGGTCCTAATTTCGCAATCTCTTCAAAAGGTACTTTACCCTTTTCCTCCTTCTCCTTGTCCTTGCTTCCATTCTCTTTCCTCTCTTTACTACCACTAGCAGAACGAGCTTTTCCATTCTCAACAGCACCACCAGCAACTGCTTCTCCTTTCCTCACTCTCTCTTCCATTTCTAATTCTCCTTGAACGACAACTCCAGCTAACCAAGGATGATTGACTAATTCACTTGCGGAAGCCCGGGAGTCGGGGTAATAGTGTAGCATTGGCATTAGGAATGACGATAGTGTTTCGGCTTCAGCAGGGTCCATTAGATATTTCTCTTTGAGAACCGACATGAGCGGCCAAAGTCGGAGGCGATTGATGTGCCGTAATTCACCTACTGTCAGCGGGCACTCAGAGGGTCGCGAGCGGTGAGAGTGGTTCTGGAGAAGAGGAATTGAAGGAGGCGAGTCAGCAACTCTGGGAGTATGGACAAATGGGACATACCTCTACGATTGAACATTTCATGCGAATATTTCCCAGAAAGAGCCAACGCTTTTGGCATCTCTCCCAATAATTCCATGATCTGCGCAACGTGATCATCGTCTTTATCGTATTTAACTCCAGGTTGGGGATCAAACAGGTAATCACCCGTCAACAACTCGAAAAACTGACAATCAGTGCTTGTTCTTGTTTTATTGTCGTTTCTTTGCTAGAGACAATCGAAACGAGAGGATGAAGACTTTGACCCAAGGAAAAGAACAAGAAGGAAGAGATGGGAAAACTTACCAAACAAGCAGCAGACCAGACATCTACACTTTGATTCCACCTCGTACCCAATATGATTTCAGGACACCGATATTGACGTGTTTGAATATCATTTGTAAAATGATGATCTACCCAACAAGCATTTCCCAAGTCTGCAATTTTCACCGTTATACGTTCCAACGAAATTGGGTCATATGGGAAAGGTGGCGGTAAAGTGTTTGGGTCACCAGCAACAGGAGCAGCTGGTTCACCAGTGTTTGGACCATCTGTCGATTCATGAGGTTGGTGTGGTTTATCATCTTGTAAATTATTATATTTTGTGGAAGATGGGGAATCTGGTGCAGAGGATGGACCATTCTGTGTGGTGACGGGACGTTTTGCCATACCTCCGCCTCCGCCTCCACCTCCACCTCCGACGGGGGGCGAGGAAGAATCAGTAGACATGACGGAAGTTGATATTTTCAATTCGTCGCGTGGATGTGATGATTCAGGTGTAGTAGCTGGCGTAGCGATTACGGTATTGGAAGGTGTGGTTGTAGATGTTGTTGAGCTGGCTGGTCCTGATGCTGGCGATTTAGGAGCAGGGGCAGCTTGATGTAGTTGTTGAGAAAGTAAAGAAGGACCTGAAGGAGCTGGACCTGTAGCTGTTGTTTTCTCCCATGTGAACCGATCTGCTTCGGATAAATTGACGTGATTAACTCCCTCACCGACCGAGTCGGCGGTAGAAGAACGTTGTTGAGACGAAGGTCCAGGTCCAGCAGTGGCATTTGATGTTGATCCCTTTTCTGCACCTCCTGCCCCAGATATCTTTGACATTCCAAATCCAATCTTATCCAACATTGGACTTGTCCCATAACTCGAACTAGGACTGGGCAAAGGTTGCGATCCAACAATCAATATAGATTCCTTTCTTGGTGTTTGATTTCCCAGTCTTCCTTGAGAAGGTGGTACACCGACAAGTTTCGTAGGAACGGCTGCGGGACATGAAGCTAATTCGGCTTGAACGACCGATTCGACATCTTCAATACAAATAAGGACATTTTCAGGTTTCAAGTCGGTATGAATGATTCGACATTCGTTATGCAGATAATCGAGTCCTAAAAGGACTTGTTTGGCGATTTGTTTAACGATTGGTTGAGGTACTCCACGATGTTGATACCGTTTAATCAAACCCAATAGATTCTCTCCGAGTACTTCAAACACCATACAGACGTGACTTCCATTAGGACCACTGTGTCGGAAATTATCAACTAGTCCGACCACATGACAACGACCGGCGTGGGATGGCGAGGATGTTACGACTCGTTGTAAGAGCTGAATTTCGTCCAGAGCAGTTTCAGTATAATGTCCATCTGATTTTACGACTTTTAAAGCGACATGGCGTTTAGTCCTACTCATCAGTTCACCCTCCATTTCCGTGTGAAAACCCGACCATGACCAAATGTCAAAAGTCTTGGCATGATCATGATCACCTAATTGGTATACTAAAAACTCACTCATTATCACGTGCAAGCCATACAGTCGAGAAATGTCCCCATCCCAACTTCCTCACGACGATGTAACGTGAATTGTTGAATTCATCTCCGATTGAGACGGGATGATATCCTCCAGGTCTGTAGTCTTCCAAATCCTCCTCGTCCTCGGTGAGAACCGAGTTCTGAGATTGCGACAATGATGTCGATGCGGACGCCATGCTGTCGGGCGGTATATGTATGTGATGGATGAGCGGACTATCGTATAGACTAGCTGACCATTAGTACGGTGGCACGAATGGAGGTGGGGTGGAGGCGGGAGATATCGGACATGGGAATTGTTTTCATGAGATCAGGTGACTAGTCACGAGATCACGGGCGCTTGCGCACTGGCTCAGGATATTATGTATTGTGCGAGTAGAGTATGATGGACTCACTACCTAGATCTTGAAGTGTGGGACTGACTATGTGCCAAGTAGAGCGGATGTAGCTAATAGCAAGTGCAGTAAAGGAATTGAATCACCGACTCGCCTCCCGGATGTTTGCCGGTGTATATAGTCCGGTTCCAATGTTGAATCACAGGTACTTGTTGTAAGTGGATGTATGTCTCTATGTGTATCTCTTCGTCTTTGATGTCTGTGTGGATGACCGAGGTAGACAGCAGTCGTAGTAGGAGGAGTGGAGATAAGATGAATGAGATGTCAACTGTGAAATGGGACTGGATGGATGACTAGTCAGGGTAACTTGATGGTTGTATATAATTCAGGGTAAATTACTTGATCCTCTATTAAACAGTCGTTGTAGTACAAGTAATATCATGCTCGCACACCGTATGCATGCATTCTTCTGCGGCTCTCATCTTTGCAGTCCACATCATCTGTTTCTCTGTGCATTGCATGGGTGTCGATGCTACCTAGTGCGAGCAACCACGCCCAGTATATCATTGACAGGAGCAATCAACCCTTCCCGTCGGGCATACTGTACTGTAGGTCCTTGACTGAACTTCTGCAGGTAATACCCCTAGCGCTTATCAAGGGGTACCTGTAAACTACAAATACCAGTCCCATAACTACCTCGTACTCCCCCCCCTGTTCCACTACTCTTGACATGTGTGAGTTTACATACTCCTCTAACCGATCTTAGTGATAAGCCTATTGTGTACTAGCCAATCGGGTTATAGTAACCGGAATCAGATTGAGTTTCTTATTCCCTATCCCCCCTGAACCTCCGGGGCGTGATGTCACATATGCATGGTCCAAATGATCGACGTTGCTCAAGCACGTATGTATGTGCTGTGGCTGGCGGCATGGAGATCTTCCAAGATAGGGAGTCGGTATGGTATCGTAACAGCTATCGCAGCACCTTCATAGACTTCGATCGTGAAATCCGATCTGCAATTCCAACTCGAGAGACGCTGACGTAGAAGGAATAGGCCGACGCTAGGCATGAATGCCGCCGACTAGGGCTCGGCGCTTCTCGGACCGAATATGCTAGGCATTCTTTCACTCGTATTATCCTCGCCGAAGTGCTATATCCGCAAAGATGACCTTGCGTACAACTTGAAACAGTATATGCATTCCTGATGGACTCTTCTTGAACTCGGTGTGGAGTTCCTCAAAGTCCGGCCAAAGAGGGCAAGGCACGATATGATCACCTGCACCTGGTCGGATGACCGAAGCGAGACATAAGTTCACAAATCGGTGATCCGGACAAGCTTCGGCGACGAGCACAATTCTCGACCGCGATGCAATACTCTGTACGAGTACACTGCATAACCCCCTTAACGGGGAGCTGGATTGATTTTATTCTCTATGCCCAACATTCCGCAGAACGCCTCAGTCTGGGGATTCGTATACCAGGCCACTGACCGTCAGCTTGCTCCTCAGATCAAGATAACATGAAGAGTTCACCATCCGAACCTCCGGGTTCACCGTGTGCCGGAGCAGTAGGCCAGAACTTTTGTACCCTATCCACGTCTATTGCCCCTTTCTCCCATACCAGGTTCGGGACTGGATTCGTGTTTCCTACCTCTGGGACGAGTAGACCTTGGGTATTTATTTGATCCAGCTCTCGTTGTATCATTTCCTGTAATTCATTCATTGGCGGGTCGATCTCTCGAATACCTAATGAGAGGTAAGGCTGCATTGCGCGTGTGATGGCTAGCCAGTGGGGATCAAAAGTCAATCGCGGCTTATGATCAACAGTAGGTTGAGGAGTCGGAATGTCCAGGAACTGATATTAGCATCATCTCCTGAAGACATACAATATGACTTACCTGGATAAAATCACGCCCAGGCATGACTTTATCAAGAGCAAGGAACTTTGTCTGACGCCCTGTTCCACCCCCTCTGTCCACTGTTGGACCGGCTTTGCCCTTGCTTGACTCACTCCCACTGCCGCTCGCATCGCCGATGAGATCCGCATAAGCCCCCTGGTCCCCTTCCTTGCGAACAGCCTCTACCAAATCCACGCTCTCATCCACTTTGAGGGCCTCGGTGGCTTCTGTAGCGGTTGGTTGATCATCAAAGTCATCGTCACCAATGTCGATTTCATCCGGATTGGCTTCCGTCGTCGCTTCTTTTATAGGTGCGGCTTTCGGCGCCAGCAAAATCGTCTCCTCCTCATCATCATCCTCAATATTGATCTCATCAGGATTACCATCTTCTTCATCCTCAATATTGATTTCATCCGGATTTCCTTCCTCCTCATCTCCTAGATCAATCTCATCCGGGTTCTTGACCTTCTCCAATTCACTCGGTCTAGCGCCAATCCCATTCGTGCCGACGCTCGTGCTAGAGCTCGCCTCCTGTCCATCATTGTGATCAAAGACGGCAGCGAATTTGACATGTAGATGTGCGCTAAACCAGTAATCTGGTTTTATACGATTCAAAACCTCCAATAAAGGTGGAGAGCCGAGGGTATTGGTTTTGATTTCCTGATCAAAGAATGGTTTCATTCGAAGGAGGCGATCTGTATCGCCGTGATAATATATTGAAGAAGGCCAATCGTGTGATAAGGTTAATGTTGGTGATTCGACAGGAAGCTGAGCTGTCAATTGATGGTCGAGACGGGAATAATGAGAGATTCACCTGTTTGATTTTCATTATGTCGTAATTACGTATATGATATATGCTTCTCATTGTCGATCTATCTAGAGGCATCTTCTCATGATGACCTATTCGTTAGCTTCGCCTTGTTGCGAATGGACAGCTACCCTTGTGATAATCCCCACTCTTGAAAATCCCACTCATTCCCATCACCCTCAACCCATCTACCCGTACACATCCCGCATTCCCAAGATAATAGATATTAGGAGCAATCCATCCCCCGTAATATAATTCCCACATGTAATTACTAGCCTCATGGTTTCCTCCAATAACAATAGTCAAACATGGTGCTACTTTCTTTCCAGAGTAGTATTCATGGAAAGTCCCTAGCTGAAAGAACTTGGGTGGAACAGCTAGAGATGCGAAATCGTGTTTCGACCTCAAAGCTTGGAAGTCACCGCATAGTAAGAGGAGGTCGACTTGATTTGATGTGGTTTCGGTATATTTCTCGACTGTGCGGTAGATTTCGTCCAGCTCACCATGACTACATCCTTGAACTGCTACCTAGGGTCAGCTTTGTCATTCCAGCTGGTTAAGCTTACCTTCATGATTGTATAGCTAATGCATGAATTCACGCTTCATTATTCTCGGCCATAGTTGCGAAATATGGTAGTTACGTAAGTCTCATATCTACAGCTAATCTGTCAACACACGAGACGCGATTGATTTCTTTCATTCAACCCTTCATTCTATAATCATACTCATACTCTTGTATAACTACGTCTCTTGCTTCTATACAGAGGTTGTAGTGCAAACGGATCACAATGGCGCCAGATCCAGAGGCCAAGATACCAGTATGTCCACGCCAGTACGACAAAAGGCGATAATAGTGTCATACTGATAATTAGTGCCCTACGCAACAACACCTTCAGTCTGAGCTTGACAGTCTTACAGCGATCCTGGCTTTAGGGGAGAAGGAAGAGACATGGGATAAGATGGAGAAAGCCTTGATCAGGTTCGCGGGAGTAACGAGAGGAGGAGGATATAAGCATCTACCATTATTCACAGATGGTATAGGAAGAAAAGGATGTGCTTCGAAAGTAGCTGAATGTGTATGTCTGCCACTACGGATGGAGGTTCGGCGAAGCTAATGAACAGATGCTCTCGGACAGAGGACGATTGTCAACAGCAGCAGTCGAATTCCTACAAGCGTTCGCCCCTCGACTTCATCAAGGATTTGCACCAGTAGTACAACCTTATTTCGAACCACTCCTGAAACTCTTTGCTCGACCCAACAAAGTATTTCTTAAACGATCCGAACGATGCTTGATCAAGATTCTAGAGAATTGCCAATTACCTCAAATCATTTCGGAACTCCGAAAGGGATTGAATGATGATGCTGTAACTTGTCGGCGGATCTGCTCGACGGGTATAGAAAGAGCAATGAATGAATGGGATATAGAAGTATACACGGAAAAGAGTCTAGTCGCCCTAGAAGAGGGTTTGAGGAGGATGGCGACTGATAAAGATGCAGAGGTTCGTCAGACTGGGAAGAGGGTTTGGGGGAAATTTACGGAATTATGGCCCGAGAGAGTGGACGAGTAAGCTCTTTTTCCGGCGGTGACCTGAGATGAGCATAGCTGATGTCAAGCTTTTCGGCACCTTTGACACCTACCATCAGGCGATACCTCAACCTACCGGCCCAGGGAGCTGCCGGGAAAGGCAAAGGAAAGGCGAAAGCAGTCCCAGCGCGTCCGGCACCAATCGCATCCACCTCTACCGCTCCCGCTCCCGTTGCAACGAGAAACGATATCAAGCCACAACCTCAACGAGTGGCCGCCTTGGCAACGAAGCCGTCACGAGCTGCTATCCGACCTGCTCCTCCGGTCGAACACCTCGAGTCACGCCATGCCTTACCTTCGACAAGTCGACGTGACCCTTCACCTAATAAGATCTCGCCGAAGAAGGCGGAAATCAGGCCAGCTCGCCTGGATCCAGTTCAGGTGGTGATACCAGCCTACAAGCCTACTCTTGCGTCTTTATCCGCCAGACCGGAGTTGGCACCGCTTCCTCTACACGGACGCTCCGTGTCACATACGATTCTTCCTACTGTCCATTCATCCACCTCAATCTCTGAACAGAACGCAATTTCGAGACCGAATAGGCCAATTCTCCCGCAATCGTATTCCACAACAGCCCTACCCATCGAGCCATTTGTGAGCCGCTTCGCGACTGGTCCGATGCGAATCATGCGTCCAGCACCCATTCAGGACGATATAGATGATGTACCAATGATCACCTCCGATGGACTCTTATACAACCCAAGTGGAGTCACTGTCTTCGGAGGTCCTTCCAGACCACCTCCGCCGATTCATCTTGGTCACGGCCGCAAACCAGCTGCTGTACGAAGGGTAGTGACTGCTCCAGAGGCGGGACTTGGCCCTCCAGCCAGGACGCCTGCTGCTAGTAAGATGTTGTCGAGGGGCGTCAGAAAAAGGGATGAAGTGGAAGTTTCGGCCCCGATGTCAAAGACGTTGGATCCTCGCACTCCCGTACCGACACGTCAAGTTGCTCCAGAAACGCCGGGTCCGATACATGCTACAGCTCAAAATTCGCCTCTGTTACCAGTACTGCCCTCGAACGTTGTTCTGGCAGAGGAGGATCTGAGAGATACTTCGATACCCCCAGACGACAATGAAATGGGTGGAGAAATGGACAGTGCAGCACATGCGGAGATTGCCGCTTCGATTTCTCTGCCTGATGAGGTAGATGTAGGGGGAGCCGGTGATATAGATCGGGTCGAAGTGTTGAAACCGATATGGACAATCGATGAAACGGTGATGGACCAACCATCAACATCGGACGATGTTACTACTGCACCATTCACAGAGGAAGACGAAATTACGGCACAAGCTCCGATCGTCGAGGCAGATATGGCTGTCGCCTCTTTACCAATGACCGAGGAGGAATCGGTGACCACGAATATATCATCTCTGGAACCGATGTCTGCTCCGAAATCGTCGATCAACGAAACCAATCATGTACCAGTGGAAGAAAGAACCTCGGTACCATTGTCGGTGAACGAGCTGGGTGGAAAGGAAGAGCTATTGGTGGACGAGACGATTTCTGCTGGTAGTACCCTGCCAAGCAACGTGGAGGTTGCCCACTCGCCAACCTCGCCATCAACCCAGGGGACAGAAGTCGTACACATCGATCAACTTACTTCTCCCCTTGACGATGGGTTACAAGGAGGAGATGCGGGGATGGAGGAAGTTCGAGTCGTCCTGCCCACTTCGGAGGTGCTACCGGCAATCTCGAACCAGGCCGATTCTTTATCTACATCAAACGAGATTGCGCCCGCTACAGATGATGTCAAGGCTACTCTTGCTCCTTCCATCGTAATGGATGCTCCCGTAACATCGTCACCCGTTGTCTATCAGGCTGTACCCAGTTCGCCCATCGTTCAGACGGGGTCGACCGTCGCTCCAGCGTTGCACACCAAGATGTCAATCGAATCATCTCCCGATCCGCTCGTCGACCCGAGTACGACGAATGTGGTCGATATACAGGAAGGATCGAAGCATGCAGCAGGCGTCACAATCTCGCACACATCTTCAGCTATCAATCCCGGGAATACAACTAAGACTCCGTCAATCGACCCTATACTCCCCACACAAAAGGCTGCGCCATACGGTATGAAAGTCAATCCCGCTGCTCGAGCTCCTATCAGTAAGCCCACTATGTCCAAACCTCCCATCAGGCCAGTCCAGACCGTCAAAACAGCCACCGTCGCGCCAGTCGCCGCCCTGCCACCTCGCAAGCGACCTGTCCCGCGAGCAGCCGATATATCGCGACCGACCAAACCAGTGGAACGTAAAACTTTCCGACCTGTCACTGCAGCGCAATCTGCTGCTGCCGCTGCTCTAGCCAAGGTCCGCAGTGACCAAGCTCAAGCTCAGGTGCAAGCCGACAAACCACGACCACCCTCGAGAGCTGCTGCCAAACCCCTTGCAGGCGAACCTAGGTCAAGAGTGGCATCTGCGACGAGCTCGGTCTCCCAAGATGTTAGCGCAAGTACCGCATCAACCAAGCCCACTTCAACATCGACATCGACGACAGCACAACCGGTACCCAGGATCCCGAAGTCTACTTTACTGGCTCCCACCAAAGCTTCTGCTTCTCGTGCTGCACCTACGGTATCTCACCCTATCTCCAAGCCTACAACTTCAACGGCTACATCTTCGGCCTTACCTCCAGTTCGAAAAGAGAGGATCAAATTGAAAGCGGCCTTACCAAGCTTTAAGCCTGTTCGAAGTGGGCAATTACCAGCGTCAGGTCCTGGACCAGGTCGAGGGACATGGATCGCTTCTTCAATTCCTGCCAAAACTGTTGTTCCACGAGCTGCCGCTATACCTCTACCTCACTCGCCACCTTCCTCGAAATCGACCGCTTCGCAGCCAGAACCGGAGACCATTGCACTTCCTCCTAGTCCTGTGACCAAGCTTCGACCGGAAGCTATGCCTCTTCCTGCTAGTCCTCACCAGGTCTCGTCTTCGAGTCCAAGCGCTTCCCGAGTTGTGGCCAACGCCAAGCTGCCAGCTACTATACCATTGCCCGCTAGCCCCACACCTATCGCTGTGGAGGTACCGCTACCCGCCAGCCCGATATCTTCGGCCAGTCAGCATTCTCCAGTCCTGTCGGCCCGAGCCGCCAGTCCGGCGATATCATTGATACAGTCTCGCCTTGAATTGATCCCTTCCAGGAACTCGTCTGCGCCAACAATGTCTGAACGTGGTTTCGACTCGGAGTCTGAAGATGAAGATGAGGACGAGACTATCGGTGTTACATTCAAGGTCAAGTCCGACAGTCATCAATCGCAGAATAGCGTCAAGATGAGGGTTAAACCTAAACCTACTCAGACGACTGGGGATCTGATGGAATTCTCTGCTCCTCCTGGGCTGGAGAAGGTATATCTTGCATCTACTACGCCTATGTATACACCTGGGCGAAAGGCGCTCGTGAACAGGGATGCTAATTTGGCTTCGCCTTTGGTCAGGAGGAATGCTGTGAATGAGACAAGGATGTGAGTGGATGGGGATTAGGAGGATTCGCGGCTGTAGTGTGAATATGTGTATAATGTAATGTTGAGATTGCTTCAGGTTTGCCCGTTGGATAGGTTTCGACATTAATAGTTCAATCTGTATACAGATTTATGTATCGGTCATCCAATCGTATGAGTCCAACGAGCATACATTAACAACCATTACTTGAATCCCAAAAACCATAGCCGAAAACCGAGAAATGAAACGATATTTGACTGAGACCTTACAACCCCCGCATTAATCCCAATCACTATCATCACTAGCCTCATCATCACTTCCCATATCATTCTTCCTTCTACTAAGAGCAGCAGCCAAACTACTCGCTAAATCAGGAGCGTCTTCTCCTCCACCACCTCCAGATGCAGCAGCAGCAGCACCAACACCCAATCCTACAGCTGCACCACCAGCGGCAGCGCCTGCAGCTCCTCCACCGGCTGATGGCGATACTTTTTGTTCTGATGAATCGACTTTTCGTAATTTTGATACACCTGCTCCTTGAATTGAAGCGAGTAATGCTGATCTACCACCACCGCCACCGGCAGCAG